>JAAGKR010000168.1:130464-276315 GCA_011419295.1 Clarias macrocephalus
CGGGAAGCTGTGAAAATGCCGTTCATTACCTGTAGGGGGCAGTCGTGTTTCAATCTGAAGTATTGTGTGTCTACTGAAGCCAAACATGCGTTCTCTCTCTAACCCTAACCTATGCGCCCATTGATAACAAGCGATGGACCTCATAAACGTGTCGAGCTCAAACTTTAAAAACTGATATGTATTTATTCTTCACTTTCTTTTCAATGATGATTCTTCTTTGACTGCGCTTTCTCCATTCAGTATTATTATCATTAGTAGTAGTATTGAAAATTACCGAAGGCTCACTCATGCCCATCCAGCTCATCTGGTCTGAATCCACAGAAGAGCCCCTGCACTACAAATTGCTGACAGAAGTAAATGGTGGTCACGATAGAGAGGTACCAGAACACCCAGAACACTACATCCTGCCGCACACAGGGCCTGGCAGGCAAAGAGCCCAAACTCCCCAGATCTCAGTCTGATAAAGCACCTATGGGATGCACTGGGCAAACAAAACTAGATCCAAGGAGGTTCCACACTACAATCAACAGCACAAAAGGATCGTTTGCCAATGTCTTATGTAAGACACCACAGCCGCAATCCTAGGGGCCAGAGCTTCCCGGTGGCACAAGGGGAACTCAAAACCAAAACCACTTTTATGGCTGATTAGTGTTTATACAGTTCCAATCCAGGCCTAATAAAATGACATCTGGTCCTTGTCGATTCCTGAAAAGTCTGGATTTGTCTTGGCAAATCCAAGTCATTCGTTTGAGCGAATGAAGCTTTAAATTCTGGATAGATGGCCTCACATTTGCCCCCAGAATGCTTTGGTACATCAAATTTATAGGCAGCTCAGTGATCATGGGTGGGTTGGACCTGGCATGAACAAACATTTCCAAATCATCAATGTTCCGCCACCATGTTTCACCCAGTCTTTGTTTTTTTTCAAACATGGTACTGCTCATTACTGTATAAGCAAACATCTCAAGAATTTTATGACTGAATATTGTTCTGGAGATTTTGAGGTCCTAACATACAACCCAAATTCGAGAAAAGGTCGTTTTTTAAATTTAAATAAAATGAAAACTAAAAGACTTTCAAATCACATGAGCCAATATTTTATTTGCAATAAAGAACAGAGAACATAGAAAACATAACAATTGTTTAAACTGAGAAATTTTATAAGGTGAAACTCGAAAAATTTGAACATTGTGCAAAAGTTCATTTATTTCAGTAATGCAACTTAAAAGGTGAAACTAATATATGAGATATACTCATTGCATGTAAAGTAAGATAGTTCAAGAGGTGATTTGTCATAATTGACAAATGGCTTACAGCTCATGAAAACCTCAAATCCACAATTTCAGAAAATTGGAAGTGTCCCACTCTAATCAGCTAATTAAGCCATAACACCTGCAAAGAGTTCATGAACCTTTAAATGGTCTCTCAGTCTGGTTCTGTAGGAAGCAAAATCATGGGAAAGACTGCTGACCTGACAGTTGTGCAGAAAACCATCATTGACATCCTCCATAAGGAGGGAAAGCCTCAAAAGGTAATTGCAAAAGAAATTGGATGTTCCCAAAGTGCTGTATCAAACCACATTAATATAAAGTTATGTGGAGGGGAAAAGTGTGGAAGAAAAAGGTGCACAAGCAGCAGGGACGACCGCAGCCTGGAGAGGATTGTCAGGAAAAGGCCATTCAAAAGTGTTGGGGACTTTCACAAGAAGTGGACTGAGGCTGGAGTCAGTGCATCGAGAGCCATCACACACAGACGGATCCTGGACATGGGCTTCAAATGTCGTATTCCTCTTGTCAAGCCGCTCCTGACCAACGCACAACATCAGAAGTGTCTTCCCTGGGCTAAAGAAAAAAAGAACTGGTCTGTTGCTCAGTGGTCCAAAGTCCTCTTTTTTGATGAGAGCAACTTTTGCATCTCATTTGGAAACCAAGGACCCAGAATCTGGAGGGAGAATGGAGAGGCACACACACTGGAAGATGCTTGAAGTCCAGTGTGAAGTTTCCACAGTCTGTGTTGATTTGGGGAGCCATGTCATCTGCTGGTGTTGGTCCACTGTGCTTCATTAAGTCCAGGGTCAACGCAGCCGTCTACCAGGAGATTTTGGAGCACTTCATGCTTCCTTCCACAGACGAACTTTATGGGGATGCTGACTTAATTTTCCAGCAGGACTTGGCACCTGCCCACACTGCCAAAAGCACCAAAATCTGGTTCAATGACCATGGGATTACTGTGCTTGATTGGCCAGCAAACTCGCCTGATCTGAACCCCATAGAGAATCTATGAGGCAATGCCAAGAGAAAGATGAGAGACACGAGACCGAACAATGCAGAAGAGCTGAAGGCCGCAATGAGGCAGTAATTGCAAAAGGGGCCCAAACCAAGTACTGAGTACATGTGCATACTTATACTTTTCAGAGGTCCAATATTGTTCTATGTACAATCCTTGTTTTATTGATTGCATATAATATTATAATTTTCTGAGATTGGGATTTAAGGGTTTTCATGAGCTGTACGCCATAATCATCTCACTTATGACAAATCACGGCAAATAATGACAAAAACTATTTTGCTTTGCATATAATGAGTCTATCTCATATATTAGTTTCACCTTTTAAGTTGCATTACTGAAATAAATTAACTTTTGCATCGTATTTTAATTTTTCGTGTTTCACCTGTAATTGTATGCACTAAATGAGCTCATTTCAAATTTGATGCCTGCTACAGGTTTTTAAAAAGTTGGGATGGGGGAATGTTTATCATGGTGTAGCATCTCTTCTTCTTTGGAAAACAGTTTGAAGACATGTGAGAATTGAGGTTATGAGTTTCTTTGTTGGAATTAGGTCCCATTCTTGCCTGTTATAGGTTTCCAGCTGCTGAAGAGTTGGTGGTCTTTGACTGCAGGCAGGCCAATTCAGCATCCAGTCTCTTCTACTACGAAGCCATGCTGTTGTAATAACTGCGGTATGTGGTTTTGCATTGCCCTGCTGAAATACACAAGGTCTTCCCTGAAATAGACGTTGTCTAAAACCTTTATATACCTTTCAGCATTTAAAGTACCTTCCAAAACACGCAAACTGCCCGTACCATATGCACTTATGCACCCCCATACAATCAGAGATGCTGGCTTTTAAACTGAATGTTGATAACACACTGGACGGTCTTTAGCCCGGAGATCATGTGATTTCCAACAAGAATGTCAAATTTGGACTCGTCTAACCATAGACCACTTTTCCACTTTGAAACAGCACATTTTAAATGAGCCTTAGCCCACAGGACACAGCAGCACTTCTGGTCCATGTTCACATATGGCTAAATTTTTGCATTATCTTTAGTCTTTATATCTGCACATGACACGGTTATGTTTACTGACAGTGGTTTCTGGAAGTATTCCTGCGCCCATTTAGTAATGTCAATGACACAATCATGGCGATGAGTGATGCAGTGTCATCTGAGGGCTTGAAGACCACCGGCATCCAACTAATGTCTTCGGCCTTGTCCCTTATAGAGATTTCTACAGTTTCTCTGAATTTTTGATCATGTTATGCACTGTAGATGATGAGCAATTTGAATGTTGAGAAAGTATTCCACATCGTTTTACACTCTCTTTCAGATTGGAGATCCTCAGCCCATCTTCTGAAAGACTCTGCCTCTCTAAGACATCCTTTATATAGCTAATCACATGACAGACCTGATGTCAGTTAACTTGACTCAATCTTTTCGAATTTTCTTGCTTTTTCAGGCAATTGTTGCCCCCGTCCCAGCTTCTTTGAGACTTGTAGCAGGCATCAAATTTGAAATGAGCTCATTTAGTAAATAAAAGTGCAAAAATTCCCCATTTAAACATTTATGTTCTCTATGTTCTATTATGAATAAAATATTGGCTCATGTAATTTAAAAGTCTATTAGTTTCCATTTTATTCAAATAAAAAATAAAACATCCCAACTATTCTGGAATTTGGGTTGTAAGTCAAACTTGCATGTTCTTCTGGTAAGAAAAAGTCCTTTTCTAATAGCTGAGTCATGAACTTTAAAAATTTAATATCCTAACTCTGCAGTTCCCTAGATGAAACTCTGATTATTAAACATCCTGACCTAGGGGCAAATTTTCTCAGCTGTCCACTCCAGAGAAGATTGGCAACACTCTTGATTGCTCTCCATTTCTTAATAAACAATCTCCCTGTAGAAGGGATTTGAAATTGTTTGGGTATAACAGTTTAAGCCCGGCCAGGCTCGATTCCCGTCTCTGTGTGCATGGAGTTTGCATGTTCTCCCCGTGCTTGGTGGGTTTTCTCCGGGTACTCCGGTTTCCTCCCACAGTCCAAAGACATGTAGGTTAGGCTAATTGGCTTTCCCAAAATTGACCATAGTGTGTGAATGAGTGTGTGAGTGTATGTGTGTGTGTCTGTGCCCTGCGATGGATTGGCACCCTGTCCAGGGTGTACCCTGCCATGTGCCCGAAGTATCCTGGGATAGGCTCCAGGCCCCCCGTGACCCTGAATACAGGATTAAGCGGTATAGATGATGAGTCAGTGAGTGAGTGAGTGAGTTTAAGCCCTTTCCAGGCCAATATGTACTGTAGCAACAGTTGCTGCTCTGAGATCACTGGCAATGTCGTATCTCCTTGGGATGATGACGACACAAACTTGAATGCTCCAGACCACCAGAAGTCCTAACGTCCTGGTTATAGAGAGGTGGCCACACATCCCGATAATCATCTAACCATATGCATTTGTTTAGAAGATGATTTATAAGCCCACTATCCGGTATCCTGCGGAAGGGGATGGGTTCGTTTTTGAGTCTGGTTTTTGTCAAGGGTTCTTCTGAATGTCATCTCTGGAAGTTGCCACGGTCACATCTCTTTAGAAATCAAAATCTATATCTGGATTTCAGCAAAGCAGTGTTTTTTTTTTTTTTTTTTTTTTTCAAAAGAACTACAGAAATAAAGTATGAAGCAGAATTTGATCAATCAGAAGGAAGAAAGAAAAGTCTTACAACTTAGAGAGCTTTAAGCACATTTCAAACCTGACTCAACAATCATAATATTACTATAATTTATTACAAATGTACAATATGGGATGTTATCGTAAACTTTGCTATAAAATTACAGCAGTTATTTACAGTGCACACACAAACACCCCTAAGGATAATTAGTAGTGGAGCTGAATCAAAAGTGCCAACTAAAGCAAGCAAGGGAATTCTTCTGAATCAGTAACCGAAAAAAAGAGAAGGCTTGGATCTTCGGTTTAAAATTAAAGCCACAATAACGGCCCAGGGATTTATACTGTATATTTATACCCTACTACATGGTAGTCGTATCACTTTGATGTTTTCTTCCCCCACAAACACAATTTGTGCAACATTTGTAATTCTAACATTATAATTCTCTTTTTCATGAAAAAATAAAAATAAAAATCCATTTTCCAAGCCAATGCATATAAGCTATTCCCAAGCTTGCCTTAAAGCAATAGACATGTTAACATTTTGATGTTTGTTACTCAATTGTGAGATTTATTTTTCATAACCCTTTACCATACAAAATAAGCGCCGTGTTCCTCACAATGCCGCTTTACGTTCTTTACCCATGGTCCGTGTCTTTGTTTCTCTCTGGTTCAGATCGCACTTAACAGGAAAAGACACACCAAAACATTCCTCACGGCTTCATGATCCCTGTAAGGTATTGAAGCTGTCTTGCAAAACTTCTGCCGTGACCACAGATAAATGATAAACTGCAGTGCGAACTGCGAGCAGCCAGAGACCCCTTTAACTGTTGTCCCCCTGAGCATAGGTTTATTGTTTAAAAAATCCAACTATTCAAATATCGGTTAGTTTATTTAAGTGTGTACAATAACATTTTTACTATTTATTGGCGCTATCAAAGTGTTTTTTTTTTCCAGAAACATTCAACAGCAGAAGAATTTAGGGCCATGTTGACATGATTTATTTAAGGCCAGTCAAATAGACTGATAAGAAAATTTTACCATGGTATTTTTGACAGTAGCATGGTACTTATTTGTTGATATCGTACATGTACCACACTAATCATGATTCTACCATCAACAATGGTGCATGTGTATAGTATATAGTACTATACAGTATATATATAGTATAGTACCATGTAAGACATACTGTCCAAAATATGTTATCTAATAAAGTACAGTATGAACATATATACCATATTACTATAGGTACCTGCTGAACTTTGGTAGCCAATGTGTTACCTAGTAAGTACCATAGTATTCACCATCACCAAAGTATGGTGGTACATATCATAGTACAACCATGGAGCCCACTAAAGTGCCACCATACTCTATAAAGTTCCGAAAAAATCTGAATAATAAAGATAATAGTTATATTATATATAATTGAATGCCTGGGAATGTAATGAATGTTAAGTTAAGGCAGGATGTATGTACTCTATGTGTAAAATCAGCGATGTGTTTATTTGCAGAAACCCAACTACCTTAGTTATAATTCACGACAAAATCATACACTAAGGTAATCCATATACAGTACAATGAATGTAAACATAAGCATGAGTCGAGGCTAGGAAGTAACAGAAAAAAATATATATCAACAAGAAATGACAATACAGTTTGATGAGACTTTGCATTGAAGCTAGAAAAACAACTGACGAACTAAATTGCAACTGTGACAAGTTTTTGCACCGACCGTGACTTGTGTTTATAGAAACGTTCAGTGTTTGAAAAAGAGCAGGGTGAAGTGGGAGTAGACAACTTCATAGTGCTTGAGAGCACTTTTCCTCCTCTTGCTGCAGAAATCCTGCTCTCCTTCGGTTACAGAGGGGGGTTACTACCCACTGAGATGCTGAGATCTAAGAGAACCATGTCTGACCCACTTTACTGTGGACCGAGAGCGAGTGGGAACGAAGGAAAAAGCTAGAGGAGGGAGAAGAAAAATGGAGATAGAGCTAGGATGGGAGGAGGAATCGAAAGGGGGCCTTGCATCCATCTGCAGTCACCTCACATAAGCATGCACAACTCTTTGAAGATCACCCACCTCATAAACACCCCCCCCACACATACACAGAATATATATATATATATATATATATATATATATATATATATATATATAGAGAGAGAGAGAGAGAGAGAGAGAGAGAGAGAGAGAGAGAGAGCGCTACTGTACACTACTGTTATAACTGAGAAAAAGCTGATAAAAATGATTATTAACGTGTTAACTACTGTATGTACTTCTGCATGAATCAGTGGATTGAACTGTTTCAGATGTTAGCTTATGTCAGCTTATCTGAAGCCATGACAGACATATCATAAAATAACTCAACACGCTCATGTTCCGGAAATACAACTTCTGAGTCAGCTACCTAAAGCATTACAACATTAAGACATCTCGCTTTGCTGACATTTTGCTGCTGAGCCAAACATGACTCAAGCCTGAGAGCGTCCCGCAGCAACAATATAACTGGTCTCCTGGCGCCATCAAGTGGTGGAGCAAGATGGTTAGTCATCAGTGTACAAGTATAACACTGTACCTGTATATTTCTACAGTATATAGCTAACATGTCATCCTTAATCCAGTTAATACAACTCACATACAGTACATACATTGTGTCCTAACAGGTAACAAAAGTAACAAGAAGTTAAGGGGATTGCACAATCCATACAATGGCATGCCGATTCCTATTATGCAAAACGTAATCTACAGTACCAAGTGAGCATAGGAAGGACTGCCGGAGGTCTTCAGAACCATACATTCTAGAGACTTTTTGGGGAAACTTTCAAGGTCCATTAGACCCCTAAACTGTTAACACCCCAACTGGGTTCAGGACTAATTTATTTGACACTAAAGGAGTCAAATAGTGGAGTGGTTAGCCATGTCTTATTTTTGTGAAAATACCCTTCAACAGAAATCCTTAGGGGGTCTGGACACCCACTTGATACCCTCAAGGCCAAGATTAGTTCCCTCTTTGATTGAGATCAAGATTCAATCCCTCAAACTCAAGATACTGAACAAGTTCTTTCAAAAGTTTAAACCAAGGCTTGATTTCTCAAGATTCAAAACAAGACTAATTCATTTACGATTTGGATGTAGACCAGTAATACTTTCCAAGATACAGACCAAGACTAATTTCCACAAAATTAAGATCCTGATTGGTTCGAATTACATCAAAATTCAGACCAAGACTAGTTTTCTCATGACCCAAAGCCAAACCAGCTGTCTTGGGATCAAGATTCAAATTTTTCATCAAATTTGCCTTAACTTAGTCAGTTCCACTAGACTAGTGGAACGAGATCAAGATCTAGACCAGAACTAGTTCACTCAAGACTAATGACCAGTTCTTCAAAATTAAATGGTACAAAATAAAGATCAGACAGTGTCAATACTACAGAATTTTTGGGATACATACAAAATGTTTGTCAAATTATAGACAACATGCCTCACCTGGCAATATCAGCAAATGGAAATCTGCCCTGTGTGCCAAGGTCAGTCTTTTGGACACCCAGTTTCAGATGGAATACTCTGACCATCTCATAGGATTGGACATCAAATAAGGATTTCCACAAAGCATGCCTAAGGGAGGTGCGACAAGACACTTTACACCTTAATACATTACCTTACGCACTGGGATGCAACTATGGGAAAGTATTTGACCATCGGATCTTGACAGTTTCCAGGAATACAAACTCAAAGTTTTGTCTCCAGCACCAAGCTTCTCAGTGATGAGGGGCTTTATATCAGGTCCCAACAAAGTTCTTGCTTTAATCCATTAATTATGTTATCTCTTCGACAGAGGCATCGGGAAAAATGTAGACCCTTCAATTACAAATATGCACCGCAACCAATTTTCTTCTTCAAAAGTGGTAGAGTGGTTTCAAATCCAAGTCTTAAGAGGGACTGCACTGATAACTACTTCCTTTATGTATGAGAATTGGTCCATGCTGTGAAATAAGACTAGTTCACAGTCAGTCGACCGGAGTAACACCATGTACCTTAAGAGGCTTTGAAAAAAGTCCACTTTTGAAAACATTTCCGGGTGAATAATCTGTAGAACATACGTACTAAAGGTGGTACCACCCATATAACAAACAATAGACAACCACACAAATCCCAGGTGTGAAAATAGCTTCATTATGAAAGCAAGCCACCTCAATCAGATGTGAATGCTGGATGTTCAGTGCTAGCATGCATGACATCCACAAAAAGGTATCAATGACTCCCACCAAACTTTGGCAAGTATCCAGGGTTCATAGGAGTTTTATGCAGTTTGCTTTGCTTTCGGTCTTTCAATCTGCTACTGTATTCTGACCCTATATTTCTCGTATGCATCATTACCTTTAACTCTGCATTCTGTTTACATCTGTTTCATCGAACTGTGTATTTTTCTGACTGTTTAATAAACTCCACATTTGGATCTGCACAATTTGCAGAGTTCTCAAAACATTTTTACAAATCCCATCATTTCTAGCATAATAAAAAGCACAGCCTGCCTTACTTAATTATACCAACCAAACATTATGTTAATGAAAATCAAAGGCACTGGAAACCTAAAAGCACCCATCTGATAAAAGAGTCTTAAACGGAGCCGAGTTTGAAATGAGATTTTTAAATCAGATCTGAAAACGCCTTTCTTACCGAGGTGCATAATTTCACGGCAGATTAAGCTGCCGTTTTCAATTATTCCTGGCTCGAACGTAAAGAAGGCTACAGTGAACATTCAAAATGTTATCAATTCCAGACAATTGACCCTCACGGTCAAGGTGCAGGGAAGCAATGACAAAAGAGATATTTGTAAAAGGTGAATATGTTTAATGAGATAAAGAAGGAGTGTGAAATGTATATTAATGTCGAGGGTAAAAGTTTCAGGGCAAAGAAAGAAGAAAAATAAACAATTTAGACCAAAGCTCTGCTTTAGTACAAAAACAAGCGGAATTTTCCGGTGTTATGTGGCTAATATATTGATAATTTATTTCTGGTGTAAGAAATAGTTTTTCCTAGTAGCTACATTTGTGGTCAGAAATTTTAGTGTAAGTTCACTTACATTAACAAAATGGTGAAAATGGTAGTATAATATTTAGATCCAGTATATTTTCCAACCAACTTGGTGTCGACCCTTGGTGTAATTCCTCTAACTGTTATGCAAAAGTGGAAGGTAATTAAGTACATTTACTTTCCTACTGTACTAAATACTACTACTGTATGTCCCACCTTGACAAAAAAGTCACACACTTAAAGAATTCATTGAGCACCTTTGACTTATTACAGTTTGCACTGTACAGTGATTACAGTGCACAGTGTGGTGGCGAATTCATATGTGCATATGATTACTCATACTTTGAGATCCAAACTTTCTTAACTTGCATGCCTGTGCCATCATGGAAGAAAAAAGTCCATAGATGTGATACCATTGTCATACAGTACATTCAGGTCATCAGCTGACATTTTTTTATTCCCACATAACGTTGCTGATCCTAGACCTCCACAAATGAAGCAACCCCAGATCATAACACTGCCCCAGATGTACAATGTACAATGCATGATGGGTACCATTCTTACCCCATCACTCTGGACAATCTGGATCACATGACCTTTTTACAATTGCTTTAGAGTCCAATCTTTATGGTCCCTAGCATAAATTTCAGGCCTTTTTTTTTTTGGATTTTTCCCAGATTTTCTCCCTAATTTAGTCGTGTCCAATTCCTCCCCGTCAATAGGGGGCTCCCACATTAAGGTTACTACTACCACTCAGCCGGGAAGGCCAAAGACTATCACGTGATTCCTCTGAACCACGTGACGCCAGCTGACTGCATCTTTTCGAACTGCTCGCTCGCACGCCGTTGGGGGCGGCGTAACACACTCGGAGGACAGCGCTATCCGCTCCCTCCGTTGCGCGAGCTCACAGACGCCCCTGACTGGCTGTAGAGCCGTGATTAATGTGGGAGCACTAAGTACCTCTCATCCCTCCCCTCTGAGAGAGCTCGGCCAATCAGCTCTCTCTAGACCTCCGGCTGCGAGAGGTTACAGCACCACCCGGGATTCAAACTAGCGATCTCCGGATGATAGGGCGAGTGCTTTTACCACTGTGCCACTCGGAGGCCCTTCAGGCCTTTTTCTAATGAGTCTCATACTCATCTCGAGCCAGTATTATGATGCGAGTTATGGTGCGCTTACTTTCACTATTATACTTTTATGCTGTAATTTCTAATGTACATTTTACCATGCATCTTTACTAAGTGTTTTAGTGATCTACATTTATTGGGTTTTTTTCTGACCACATTTCTTCCACGAAGTTGAAAGTTCAGCACTATCCTTATATGTTTTAATAATGTGTTGAAGGGTTCTTAACCCAAACCCAGTACATTCAAATCTCCAGCTTAATAATTTGAACCTACCTTTTTTTTTTTTTTTGGCCAGGCAGTGTTTCTTGAGAAGTTTTATTTGCAGTTTATTACTTTACTTTTACTCCATTATATCTTACAACAAATATTTGTACTTTTTACTTCACTACATTTCTGCATGGCGTTGCATTACCTAATGACAATGGTACATAATTGTTGCATTGCGGCTTAGTGGTTAACACTGTGGCCTTGCACCTCCAGGTCCAGGTTTTGATTCCTGTGTCGAGTCTGTGTGCATGGATTTGCATGTTCTCACAGTGCTTGGTGGGTTTCCTCTGGGTTCTTCAGTTTCCTCGCACAGTCCAAAGACATGCAGATTAGCCTAAGTGGCATTGCCAAATTGCCCGTAGTGTGTGAATGTGCGGTGAATGTTGACCGAAGGTCCTACAATATGGTCATACAAAATAAGAATAACCGCCTAGGTCCCTGGTTGAACTACAGAGGTTCCTAGATGGATGGATGGAAGCAGTGATATCGCCATTTGCTGACTATTATAATAATCCCTGTGAGGGAATGTTTAAACATGTAGCAGATGTTTGAAATCAGACGTGGAGAAGATTCTCAGACAGCAAGTAAAACATCACATTCATAGTTTGAAAGCAGAAAGAGAGAGAATTTTACTGTGACATAAAGGCTACAGTGAGCTGATACAACTCAGTACTATATGCAAAAAAATGAAAAATTTGAAGGTGAGTACTTCTGTGTTCCCTTTCAAAAGCTACACTCGATGCTGCGTGAAAACGCTATGGGAAAATCTCTTTTACAACATTATTTACCGATAATGGCAGAGTTGTCTTTAAAGAGAAACCGCGAGCCGCGGCGCATTCCTGGGGCTCGTGTGCATATGAGGCGGAATTCCCCCTCTCTCTCGCGCTCTCCCCGGATCAGGAAGTTTTTAGTGTCCGCTTTTCAAGCACGCTGCGGCGCTTCTTGTGAGGGGGCGGAAGAGACTTCCTCCCTTGCTTCCATGGAGATAGCGTGCCGATCTGGCAGACGCGCATGAGCCGGAATTCCCCCTTTCTCTCGCGCTCTCGCGCAAAAAGTAAATAAATAAATAAATGAATTAAATAAAAAATATATAAACAATAAATAAATTTTTTAAAATCCCCAAGCGCTCAAAGTTTTTGTCGGGTGGCCAGGGGAGGGGCCTCAACGAGGGTCCCTCCCCTTCTTTGGTGACCTCCATGATGAGGTAACTCTTTCATGGAATAATCCTTATTCATCCCCTGTTTTATGATGATGACCCAGATTGAAGAGACGCTTGCGGGCTATCTCTCTCATCCTCCCTGAAAAAGCCCACACTCTCCACCAAGCCGTGTAGACTAACATCTTCTTTGGTGGGGAAAGCTTTTCAGGAAGCGGGTCAGGCTGGTGCTGCCCTGTACACCATGGCGGTTTTGCAGGCATAGCAGGATCACCTGCTGAGAGTTTTGAGCACTGGCGGGTCTATCGACGACGCCGAGCCACAGATTTATTTCTCTGTGCCACCAAGCAGACGGCCCGTGCTATCGGCTATTCTATGACTGCCGTGGTCGCCACAGAGAGACATCTGTGACTTGACCTCACGGGCATCAAGGTCAGGGATTGCGTTTTCCTCCTTGATGCCCCCTCTCGCCTTCCGGCCTCTTTGGCGACGCCGTAAACACCGCTGCCACTAGGTTTCGGGAGGCGAATCCCGGTCTGGTCCCCATGAGGCACAGAAGGAGAGTGTGGTGAGCCAGCTACCCCCTCCTAGAGACGGGGGAGGGACTCGCCGCGCTTCGCAATCCATCTCAAAAAGAAAAAAAGCACCGGACCTGAGGACATCATCTACAACAAAAAGGAAGTCCTGAGGTTGACATGCCCAGGACCACGGGGACGTGTAAAAATTCCAATAAGGGATAAAAACTCCTCCCTGGCACCCTCTGGGGGCCAGACTCTAATCTCCGCCAGAGAGATTCCTTCCTGCCTTGTTTCAGGATGCCGGACACTTAACACCGCCCCCTCCCCCCACGCCCCATCCCCTGCACCACCCCCCGGTGCACATCGTTCTCCGCGTTTTTAATGGCGTGGTCTACACTTCCATGAAATCGGAATGAGTGCATCTGCTGACTCGGCAATTACAGACTTTGCTGGGAAAAGGGGCCATAAAACGTGTTCCCCTGCTAGACATGCTACTAAGGTCAGTATTTCCTGGTTTCCATGGGGGGTTGCATCCAATTTGACATCTTCGTGGGCTGAACATCAAAATGTTGACAGCCAAAATGATTGTTTCTCAAATTCAACCAGAGGTTAGATTTGTGACAATTGATCTGAAGGACGCATATTTTCATATAGAAATATTGCCACAACACAGGATGTTCCTGAGGTTTGCTTTCGGGGGTGAACCTTACCAGTATCGGGTCCTTCCATCTGGCCTAGCCTTGTCACCCCGCACATATATAAAATGCATGGATGCAGCTCTGGCTCTATGATTCCAGGGCATCCGTATTTTGAATTATATAGACGACTGGCTGATCCTGGCTCAGTCTTAGTAGCTAGTGCTTCGACATCGGGATGTATTCCTAGCTCATCTCCATTCTTTAGGACTGAGACTCAATACCACGAAAGGTGTTTTCTTTCCTGTTCAGAGGACAACATATTTGGGTGTCAAATGGGATTCGATCAAAAGGCGGGCACATCCGTCTCCCGCTCATGTCGAATCCATCCTCCAACACCCTGAAGGAAATCAAGCTAGGCCAGAAAGTGACTCTTCATCACTTTCAGAGATCTTTAGGTCTCATGGCAGCTGCGTCCACGGTGATACCTTTGGGCCTTCTGCACATGAGAGCATTTTCAGTTGTGGCTAAGAGCCAGGGGATTTCACTCAAGGGCCAATCCCCAGAGGCTAAAAAGGGTTATGCACCGGGGGCTTCATCCCCTTTCCATGTGGATCAGACCCCGGTTTCCGACTTTGGGTCCCATTTTAGGTCCGTCTTGTCGTCGCAAGATGCCAACAACAAACGCTTCCCTCACGGGCTGTGGTGTGGTCTTGGATGGCCGTCCAGCACAAGGGAGCTGGACAGGTCATCTTCTCGCATGGCACACCAATTGCCTCGAAATTATGGCTCTGTTTTTGGCCCTGAAACACTTCCTCCAGTAGGCTACCATGTCCTAGTGCAGGTGGACAACACTGCGGTAGTCTCATACATAAATCGCCACTTGAACAAGCTAGCGCACCAGGTTCTGCTTTGGGCACAGGACAAGTTCCTGTCCCTCAGGGCGATTTACATTCCATGGCATATGAATGTAGGAGCAGACTTGCTATCCAGACAAGCTGTGACACATGGGGAATGGAAACTCCACCCAGAAGTAGTCAGTCAAATCTGGGAAAGATTTAATGTAGCAGAGGTGGACCTCTTCAACTCAGAAGAGGCAGCACAATGTCCCCTTTACTACTCTCTGACTCCTCCAGCTCCCCTGGGTCTGGACACGACGGCCCACATATGGCCCAGATTACGCCTTTATGCGTTTCCTCCGATAGTTCTGATCCCAGGAGTCCTGGGGAGGGTCCGTCACCATTGTTTGTGCCTCTTATTGATAGCGCCCCATTGGCCAACCAGAGTGAGGTTCTCGAATCTAATATCTCTCCTCGACGGCTTACCATGGGTGATTCCAGTGAGGAGGGATCTTCTGTCTCAGACACAGGCCCGAGTTCTGGAACCTTTTTAACTGAAACTATTCTAAGTGCCAGTGCTCTCTCCACTAGAAGAACTTATGCCCTCAAATGGAGTGTATTTGAAAGTTGGTGCATGGCAAGACATGTAGACCCAGTCCACTGCCAGATTGTTTCAGTGCTGGAGTTTCAGCAATAAAGTTGTCCTCTGACTTATGCCCTAGTACTCTCAGAACGTACGTAGCTGCTATTTCAGCTTGTCATGTTCTGACTGATGGGGTTTCTGTGGGAAAGCACCCTTTAGTTGCCCATTTTATTCATGGAGCTAACGGTTGAGGCCGCCCACTAGAGCGACGGTCCCTTCGTGGGACTTGTGCTTGAAGGCCTGGTTGACACCCCTTTCGAACCACTAAAGTCAGCGCCAGTCTATGAGGGTCACACTTTGCCTCTGGGAATCAGGGCTCATTCGACCAGGGGGATTGCTCCATCAATTGCTCTGGCAAGAGGCATCCCCTTGCAGCATGTGTGTGATGCAGCAGGCTGGTCCTCTCTGCACACGTTTGCTAGATCTGGATAGTCTGGATGTCAATGCTACTCTGGGCTCACCGATCCTCGAGTCAGCATCCCAGAGCTAGGTCTGAGACCTCTTTGGCTATTGTGCACACACGCTACACAACCTGGGGGTCCAGACACTTGCAGTGTGGCAGCGTTGGTATTCTTGTTCCCATAGCGTTTTCACACAGTATTGAGTGTAGCTTTTGAAAGGGAACGTCTCGTGTTACTTAGCTGTAACCCTGTTCCCTGATAAAGCAGGAACGAGATGCTGTGCTTCAATGCCGCACTGCTGCCATGCCTGGAAGTCCTTTCAGCCTTTCAGACAAAATTGACCTGAGGATGTTTCTGCTTCACTCCTATTTATAACCTGCAGGTGCACCTTATCGGATGACGTCACCTGACTGAGGTTATAAGCCAAATTATTTGGCGTGTTTGATACACACAGGCTTCACATCTGGAGAACAAAGACATGTTCCCATAGCGTTTTCACACAGCATCTTGTTCCTGCTTTATCAGGGAACAGGGATACGGCTAAGTAACCCAAGACGATTTTTTTTCTCAAGCAGAAATAAACATGGAGAACACTGGAGTATATTTTAATAATATTTAGTAAAATTTTACCTGGGATATCTCTACTTTTACCCAAATATAGAAATTGTGAGCTTTGCTCATGCACCAATGCTATTACTGTATGTAGATTTCCTCTAGACAGTACAACAGTACAAATAGACTACATTCAAATACTAATGCAGGAAAGCATTGGACCCTGAAAGTTTAATGTCTTTATTTAGACCAAATTTCACACTATTTTAAAATAATATGTCCCTTTTAAAGTAAAATCTCATTATTTCTTCAATTAATTGTATAGATGTAACAAATTACTGGCATGAAAAAAAATATTAAAATGAAATTTGATTGACAAAATTGATTTAAGAACCATTCAACACATTATGAAAAACCCTGAAGGATCTCTCCTATCCTAAAAGGCTTCAATTTGCTAGGGAGCATAAAGATTAGACTTTGGAGCAACGGAAAAAGATCTTGTGGTCTGATGAGTCTAGATTGACCCTATTCCAGAGTGATGGGAGCGTCAGGGTAAGAAGAGAAGTGCATGAAAAGATGCCCACATAAAAAATTAGGTAGCTTGTGTACTTTGATCAGCAATATATTAATCATTACAATAACAGGAAATTACTCCATGGATTCGGTATTAGTTTAGCCCGTCAAGCTCATGTCCGGTAATTTGATGAGAGTCTGAAATTGATTAAGTTGCTGTTTATACAAGAGGTTAATGTGAAGTTGGATCAATTGATTATCAGCTCTAAAATGTGACTGATTAAAGAACTCAACTTGTATATTTTTTATATAATATATTATATACATATTTAAGTAAAAAAATATTTTTTTAATTCTACATTTCTAAATCTAAATGTTTCTAATATCATAGCATGTTTACTTTAGCACGCAGAATGTAACATAAATGAATTTATCCACAGCTGAAATAGTTCTAAATGCTCCAGTGCTACAGCATCCATTCTTAATGACTGACAGCATGTCTGTCTCATGAAGCATGCGGAAAAGGTGCAGCTGTCTGGCTTAAAATATGGGACAAAACAGCGACAGTTTACAAATTTAAGTCATATGAGCTTGATAGAAAATGTGCCTGTGTTAGGGACATAAAATTGGAAGCTGGGAATCGGTCATGGGATTGAATTTGGCTTTTTTTCTTACTAGGTAGATTATATACAATCTGTCTGTTGCTGTTTGTGTTCATATATTTAATTTTACAACAAGAAATTACGGTTTTCAGAACACTTTATTTAACCCACAAACTCTAATGTGTCTAATGGGATTCAGTAGACAAATCACCATATCATTCACATATCATTTTACTTCACTACAGCAGCAACTAAATAATATTAAATCTACTCTAAAATTTGCTTTAATTTCTTTTTTTTAGAGATGTTGTATACAGTACAGTAGGACGCTGTGCTTCTGAGTTAAAATGGGATCTTTAAAAAAAAAAAAACAATTGGCGACTTTAAATTACATGGAATCTATAATTTTCCGTTAAACAATCTTCCTTTAATGATGATGATGATGGAGACGAAAATCCGTCCCAGAAGAAATATCCCCCTTGAGGCATCTCTGTAAATAAATCAGATAAATCAATTAGAAGTGCATGTGCATCAATGTTTGCTTTCTATCCAAAAGAGGATAAAATGTGGTGTTCATTCCATGTTTGATTTTTAAAGTGTGTGTGTGTGTGTGTGTGTGTGTGTGTGTGTGTGTGTGTGTGTGTGTGTGTGTGTGTGTGTGCGCGCACGTGTGTGCTTTTTCCCTAGTATGTAAGGATTTCCCAATAATTATGGTGAAATCTGGTAACACTTTCCACCAAATTCATATACACATTGGAAGCTTATACATAAAAAAATCTTATATACATTTTTTATTTTATTTTATTGATTGATTCAATACTTGCTTTTTATTAACTATACCTGTTTAAAGTAAATTCTGGTCAGTTGCATGAGACTAATGAAATGAATTATTGGTTTTTCTGTGTTTGAGCCACAAATCAACTATTTTAAGAATTCTTATCAGTTGACATTGACTGTTGGTTGTTTGCTTGACTTTTCAGTCACTGGGTCACTTGTATACAAAAAAAAAAAAAAAAAAAAAAAAAACCCTGATAATATTCTATGTGAGATAACGGGGTTTTAATAAATATTTAATCATTGGACAGAATGATGTGCAGTGTATTAGCTGAATTTCTCATTTTAAATTAAAATTCAGGCAATCCAGAGCTCTAACTTCAAGAGTTGCTCCAGTATTAAGATATATAACTCTGTTCTTATACTTGATTGAATACACTGACATTAATTACAGAATATTCCAATTTAATGCAAAACTATAACTGATGGACATTTCCTAACCAAAATGTTTCAATACAGTTGGATGTTAAGCATCACCATATGAACAGGATTACAATTTTATTTGGTATTATTATTATTATTATTATTATTATTATTATTATTATTAAAAGTACTGTTACAGAGTTTAGTATGGGCATACTAGAAAAAGTGGCACTGATTTTACTCCAACACTGCACGGTATCTTTGTTCTTAGATTAAGCCTGTCTTCTGTCTTCATTAAACTGAGGAATTAAGTTTACCCACACATTATGCTGACTTGTTTAATTGTGAGTTTAATTGTGAAATGTGTGTATTTAATTTAAGTTCCCCATCATGGAACTTGCTCTTTCTTTAAGGAATACTGAAACTGTTATGAGCTGATGAAGCCACTGTGACAAGAAGTTTGTATTAGACTAGTAACTTTTAATGTATTTTTAAAGTATAGTGCTGTGAAAAAGTATTTGCCCCTTCCTGATTCTTAATTTTTTTTTGCATAGGTGTCACACTTAAATTATTCATATTGTCAAGCAAATGTTTTTATATTACCCCTAGATAACTTGAGTAACCACCAACAAAATCCTATGTGAAAAAGTAATTGCTCCCCCTCGACCCCGCCTGGCTAAATGATGAATGAACTGTGAGGTAGTCGTGTTAAATTTTACTTGCCACACATAGGCCTGGAACCTGATTACTGCCAGACCTATTGAATCAAGAAATCACTTAAATAGAGGCTGACTGCCAAAGTAAAGCACACGAAAAGATCTCAAAATGCAGCAGGATCTAAAGAAATTCAAAAACAGATAATAAACAAAGTAACAGACATGTATTTATCTGGAAAGCCATTTCTAAGGCTTTGCGATTCCAGCAGAGTAATAGACATTATCCACAAATGGAGAAAACTTGGAACAGTGGTGAACCTTCGCAGGAGTGGCCAGCCCACACCATGACTACTCATCCAGGAGCTGATAAAGGCACCCAGAACAACATCTAAAAGAACTGCAGGCCTCACTTGCCTCAGTTAAGGTCAGTGTTCATATTTCAACAACAAGAACGAGACTGGAAAAAAATGGCATCCATGGATGAGTTCCAAGGCAAAATCCACTGCTGACCAAAAATATCACAAAGGCTTGTCCCACAAAACACCTTTATTATCCCTAGGACTTTTGAGCAAATATTCTGTGGACTGATTAGTCAAAACTGGACCATTTTGTAAGACGTGCATCCTGTTACATCTTATGTGAAACTAACACAGCGTTTCATAAAAAGAACATCATACTAATAGTCAAACATGGCGGTAGTAGTGTGATGGTCTGGATCTGGACGACTTGCCATTATTGATGAAACCATGAAATCCTGAAGGAGAATGTCTGGCTATCAGTTTGTGACCTTAAGCTCAAGCGCACTTAGGTTATGCAGCAGGACAGTGAAAAATACACCAGAAAGTCCACCTCTGAATGCCTCAAAATAAACAAAATTATGGTTTTGCATTGGCCTAGTCAAATTCCAGACTAGAATCTGAATTAGGTGCTCTGGCATGACCTTAAACTTTTAAGCAAGTATGTTTTCACACAGGGCCAGGCAGCTTTAGACAGTTTTTTTTCCCCCTTAATAATGTTTTTATCATCATTTAAAAATCGCATTTTATACTAAAATTTGTTTAATGACCTGAATCATTTAAATGACAAATATGCAAAAAAAAAAAGAGAGAAAAGAAAAGAAAAGAAAGAAAAACATATTTTCCTGTATCGCTGTATCACATGTATATCAAGAGGCGAATTTACAACTGAGATGGAGAGAGAGAGAGAGAGAGAGAGAGAGAGAGAGAGAGACGGGAGGGGACAGCATGCAAATCATCCCCATAAACCCTCCAGATCTGCTCTTTTACCTAAGGAAAAAACATTCGCAACCGGTTTGACTTAGCAAATATATTTTCAGCCTAGAGACTGTGTGTAAGTCCTGAACATTATTATATAAATGTGGTGCTTTTGCTCTTCCCCTTGCTTTCCCCTTCACTATTCAATGTATTCAATGTACCAACACATGGGCTGCACCTCTTAAATTGATGCAGACATAGTGGATCACAAAATACCAACAGTTGGCTCAGGTACTGTGGCGTGAGACCATTTAGTGCTTTATGGGTCAATAGTAATATTTTAAAATCAATACACGGTTTTCCTGGGAGCCAATGCAGCATGGATAAAATAGGGGCGATGTGGTTATAGCGTACAGTACCTTGTGTTTCTTTAGTAAAGACTCTTTTTTTAAGTGACATTTTATTTGTCTTAGCAATACTTCTTAGATAAAAAGGCTTTAGACTGGAATCAATAATCACACAAAGCTCTGCCATCCAGAGTTGTAATGTAATAAGAAATCTGTCTGCATGTATTCCAAGTATAACAATATACTTCTGTTTTGTCAGAAATACACGGAAGGAAATTAGTAAACATCCAATGTGATCAATGTACTTTACACACTCCTTAACATTATAAATCTGATCGCTCATGTGTTTATGAGTAATCTTATCCAGAGGAAGCGTCTACCAAGAAGAAAAAAATCTGTGAGCCTAAAGCAAAACTTTACCTCAGTATTTGTAAGGAAATTACCATACATATCTACATATCTACATATCTACATATCTACATATAAGCTAGGAAAAAAATATGATATTCATGATTTACTTGCTCCAGCAGAGGTTGGTGACAGCAGTCATGTTTCCTTGATTGCCTCCATGCCATGCCGCATTGATTCAGTAATTTATCCTAAAGAAGCCCTGATGAAATATCGAGTGCAAAAATTCATGCATCGTGTTTTCTTTCTTTCTTTATTTTAGGAAATATTCTAATATTTAGAGATACATGATTTTTTTTTTTATGAGCTGTAAACCGTAATCATTTAAATGAAAACAAAACAGGCTTGAAATATTTCCCCTTTACATGTAATTAATCTAGAATATATGAGAGTTTTACTTTATGAATTAAATTACCAAAGAAATTTTACTTTTTACAATATTCTAATTTAGGGATCCACTGTAGTTGTGGAACTGTAGCTGTTTTCCCCACTATACATACAGTTCTATTGAGTGTCTGCATGATATATACATCTCGATCCCTGCTTAGTGAGGGTAGACCGATAACTTGCTTTTTACAGCTGGTCAATTAATTGTTTGAAGTTGTCTTCTCACTCCATTGATAATAATGTACCATACATAGAGAACACAAATGAGAGGCAATTATGCAAATATTGAATTAGCAACTACACTGCCCAGCCAAAAATAATTTAAAAATAATAATAATTAATTAATTTATTAATTAATTAACAAGTCACCACTTTAGAAGGCTTAAATTATTGGTCTTTATCAAGTAAGTAAAAACATTTAAGGATTTGAAATTACTGGAATTGTGTTAAGTAACTGTCCAACATATTATTAAAACCTATAAGGACTGTGCTGAGATGTGGTGAGAAATAAAATATGAATATGGATCACTTACAAGCTTAGTAATGATGGATGGTTGAAAAACTGAGTAGAAATTAGAGGTATGTTTAATAGTAAAAGAGCATTTCCACATGCACAATATGAAGAGAACTAAACAGCTGTGTGTCCATAAGCAACCCATTTGTTAGGGAGACTTACCAGAAAAAGAAACTTAAATTTTTGGGCAATGGAAAAAGGTCATGTGGTCTGATGAGTCCAGATTTATCCTATACCAGAGCTATGGGTACATCAGGGTAAGAAGGGAAGCGCATGAAGCAATACACACATCCTCCATTGTGCCCACTGTACAAGCCTCTGGAGGCAGTGTTATGATCTGGAGTTGCTTCAGTTGGTCTTTGTCTATGTCAGGTTTACGCTCAGGAACTTTATGGGTCAAAAAATGAAGTCAGCTGACGACCTGAATGTACTGAATGACCAGGTTATCACAACTAAGAACTTTTTTCTCCCAAGATGTAAGAGGGGTATTCCAGTATTCCGTTTTTGAAACAGTGGTTCTGGGAGCAGAGAAATCATTTTCACACATGAAATTAAAGCTACAAGCGCTCAGTGAAATCTTGGATTTTGCGACTTTTCTTTTTCTTGGGTGAGGAATGTATTTTGAGGGTGTTTTTTTACTGACACTTCACAGTGGTAAGTTTCTTGCCTGGAATGTGTTTAACTCCCTGTAAAAACCTGTGCCAAGTTGATCGAACAGTCTGCTGTGGTGACTCCATGATGGGAGCAGCCAAAAGACCAGCAACATATTATCTACATTCACTGGCCACCTTGCTAGTACTGGGTTCAACCCCCATTTGCCTACAGAACTGCCTTAATTCTTCTTGACATAGATTCAATACTGACATAATAGTTGTTGCAGATTTTTACTGCCACTTACACACAAGTAAACCTCGAGCTGAATAAAAGCCATGATGCATTCGGTCAAAATATAGTATTGCTGCTAAATGGTGTCTCACCTAGGTGAAAAGTGAATTTTCAGATAGGATCATATAATACCATTTTTATACTTGTTAAGAACACTTAGCGCTTCTTATCTCACGATATATGCTTCGTTTTTTTTGTAAATATGCATACACATTTATATTTTTATCAGATAAAGAAAAACACATTTGTTAAATACACTTTCATGCCTTTTTATGTAGTGTCCGTAACTATTTTTTATTTAAATCTTTCAATGATCTTAACTGTCATTCAAATGAAACTTGGTCAATTTAGATTTTACATGGAAAGACATAAACTTAAAAAAAAAAGGGTATTATTTTAAAATGCTAAATTGTTAAGATATTGCAATATGAATTTGACATGGTTACAGACACAGACAAAGACAGATGTTTTTTTTGGGGGGGTGGGGGTGGAGGGGGTATTTACATCAAATACTTTCATTTAAGCAACACTTTTACAGATCATATGCTTACACCAATTTTAGCATCAATACCCATAAAAATATATATTACAAAATTGCCATTGAAAATTATTCAATGGTGGCTCAATTAGTTTACTGATCAGAAGGTTGTGGGTTCAGGCCACAGCACCACAAAGTTTCTGCTCTTGAGTAAGGCCCTTAACCATATCTACTCTGAAGATTCTAACTGGGATATGTGAAAAAAAAATCTCTGTGCTGTAAGGTACATTTGACAATATTATCTCATATATAACGCTGAAAAAAATTGTGCCATTTTGTGTCACATATGAAATCATCTCTCCAAAACGGCTGAAGTTTGCAACTTAAAATTTTTAGGGAAGGAAGATTCGTCAATTCCATGTTGTATAAATTAAGAAGTAGTTTCTTTGACACACACGTTTTCTGATGTATATGTAACTGCATAGCATGAAAAATTAAATCAACTGTGTTTTGGCTGATTGTGGTGTTTACATGGAAGTAGTGTGTTTAATTATAATCCAAGGCAATATGAGGAACGAGGAGGAAAGATATGAATCGACAACATAAAACCTGGACTTTGATCTTTATGATGAATTTTCAGACATAATTTTCCTTTCATAGAAATACATTTTAAGTAATAATTTTACATGATTAAAAGAATTGTGACCATTAATAGATTTATGGAAAACATTAGCTCTTGATGCACACTACATGATCGGGTTGATTTAAGACCAGACTTTGGACAATGGTGGTCACGCAGCTTAGCCTCAGTTCATCAACTGCGCGATCACGTGAAGCGAGCGTGATAAGCGAGAGGGGGGCGGAGACGACATGACGTCGCTCGGAGGACTCGACCAATCGCCGCGTCCTGCCGTCGCCAGGCTTCTGATTCGACTGTAAGTAGTGACTCGGCTGTCCGTCTCATTTCGCTCGGCGGCTGCGGCGCGGAGGACCAGATGTGCCGTGACATTAAACGTCAACCGAGCCAGCGATGACACCGAATTCAGGATCTTTTCTGGTTCTTAAGAAGCTCTATGCGCCTTAAAAACAAAAGTCTATAACACAACCTGACTGCAATTCTATGTTGGCTAAATGAGCGTTCTGGACTGAAATTTGGGTTTATAGGACTGCTTTTTGGCTTGCATACCTTGCAAAAATAAATTTATTATTTTGTCATCCACCTGATCACCGAGCTTGCAGTTCAACCCGAGTAAAGGCGAAGAAAAAAGAATGCTAAAGGATGAGTCAGAGGGACACACTGGTTCATCTGTTTGCTGGCGGGTGAGTGATAACCGACCAGTTAGCTAACGTTATCCTAATACGTGTGATTTAATTCATTTCTGCTCACGACACGCCTCACCATCCAGGCCTGGGCTAAGAAGCTAGCTTAGAGAGCTAACTAGCTCAGTAGCTAGCTAGTTGTTCTAACCTGTAACATCAATGTCAACATCAACCGCTGTCTATATGTATCATTAACTGAACGTATATTTATTTATTAGATTCCATATCACGGAATAAGCATTAAGCTTTATCCGGTTGCCAGGACAAAACATCAGCCTTAAAACGTTCCCTCGTCTAATAATAATAATACTGTATAACGTTCTCGTATAACGCTCAGGTAGGGTTGTGTTCCAAACGACACAAAAGAGCACTAAGTAGGTCACTTCACTTCAAGACGATCATGTTTGTAGTGTACTATGTAGAAAGACATGCGAATTGGGACGTGACGGAAGTTTCTAGAATAGCAATACCACCAAGTGCGTCGCAGAATAATTTATTAAAACTCTAATAGTTAAAAGAGAGGTAAAATTGTTGTCATAGAAACATATATTTCAAAATGTATATATAATAAAAATTAATTAATGAAATAAATTCGCAGGGTAAATATGCAATTTAATTGGGCTGTTATTGGGGTAATGGATACAGTCAGCCAAACAGAGGCGAGATCATTGAGGAAGACCCGCCCCTTAAAAATGGTTGCTTTATGTCAATCCTGATAAATAAATTCCAATAAATCACGATGTTGAAACAAGACATGCATTTAATTTTAATATTCGTTGGGATCAAGTCATTCAGACAAGTTGCAGAATAGGACACTCAAAAGCTTCACAGAAATGTGTACACAAATAACTGGAGAAAATTCACCACAGTGTTCATGGCGTAGAACCCTTCAGTCCATCAGACATATTTTATTTGACTGTAATCCTTTTACATCTGTGAGGAACTTTTTATTCTGTTGACACTTAAAAATTGTTTTGAAACTTCTTAGGAAAAAAATAATCTTGAACATCTTATCTAGTTTTGATAAAGAATAACAAAAATTGACTCTCGCCATGAATATAGCCATATTGTAGAAGCAGGAATGGCGTTAAAAAAGAAATTAGGAAAGAAAGGACAATCCTACAGTGTTTTATTCCTTGAGCTTCACAGGCTATTGCACAGCCTTTTAGATGTTTATCTACCCGAGCGTTCCGATCCCTCGTTGACCCTAAATTCAGTTAAAATATGTAAGAGAGAGAAACAAAACACAAATACTTGGACGCTATTGGTGAGACATTCGGGTCCATGTCTGAGGCGCAAACCTCAGACCCGTCAAGCAATGAGAAGTCAGACAGGACGGTGGAAGTTGGAAGGAAACAATCAGTATTTTCCTTGATTAAAAATGCCTGACCTGATTGACTATGTTAACAAGGTAAACAAATGAAAGGAAGAAAAAAAAAGTCCCTGCATGTACGATGAACCAAAAGAAAACAAACTCCTGTATGAGAACGATTTCCACAGCATCTCGTACGCTGTCGTTGTAGAGTTTTTATCTCATTCAGTGAGATTCAGCGTGGCTGTGAGAAGACAAACACCCCACAAACGTCAAATCGGCATGATTGTCTTGGACAAAAACAATTTCATAGTGGTTTTTAACACAATGTTCCTGTAGCGCGTCTGATAATTACCGTGTGTGATAAAGTTAGGAACGTGATGTGATGGCAGCAAAAATAGCAACCTGTTTAGAGCAGTAGCAGATTTAACTGCTGCAAAAAAAATGTCCAGTGCATGAATAAAATGAAAATATTTTAATATTTAAGAACTTCTATCTAAGTATTAAATGAATGAGAATCTTTGGAGTAAAGGGTTAGCTCGGGGCCTGAGTGTAACAGTTCTGGCAGGGAAGTGGTTCAACTTTATTAGACTCCAGTCTTTCTGAAACGTTGAAAGTAATACCTGGCTTAGGTTTGAGTCTAAATGCCTTCAGAGTCGTGTAAAAAAAAAAAAAAAAAAAAAGTATGTACGTTGGTATCATTTGCGTTCCTGTCATGTTTACAAGGGTATAATGGGTTAGGTATCAGAAATGCATTCAAGGTGACTTGATAAGCAAAAAGTTTTGTACGGTGTCAATGTCATTTTTTTTTTTTAAGCAGAAGGATCCTCATTCGCAGTGGTTTTAAACGCTATACGCCTCGTGATTTCCTGCATGGCAAGGTCGCAACTTTTAAAAAAAACTTTTTTTATCATTATTTATATAGGATTTAAAAATGTATTTAGGAACCATATTACCAAATGCATGCTATGCTATTTAGGAATGACTTTAAGTCGAGCGTTAAGTGTGCACAGGATTGCGCAGACTTTTATGTATTTTTTTTTCCCCCCAGCAGCTTTGTTTTGTGTCCTGTGCTTGTGTGAATGTGATCATGTTTCCACACACAACTGTAAGCGAGCGAGCAAGCGAGCAATCTCTGCGCCGATATGCAGGAGGAAAGTAGGCCGAAGGTCACACAGACGCCTGTAATGTGGGTCGGACTACAAAAAGGGCGGAGCAAAAAGAGTCTCTGTAGTTATAGTCATACGCTGTTGTGTGTGTATCTGTGTGTGTGTGTGTGATCACTATGCAAAATTTTCCACATTAGGTTTAATATAGAACATGATGGTGTTTCATGTTGGAGGCAAAACAATAAAAGGTTGCACTAATATTTTAATATGTTATGGGACCTTTTGCATAGAATCCAGCACTTATGTATTTGAGGTCCACCGAATTAAAACGAATTAAAGCTTAATTTGGCAACTTTTTAAACTCCTTCCTTGCAAAAGAAACATGAGCTCTCCTGTGCACAAAACTCTGAAGTCGATCTCTTTGCCTCGATTATTTGTGTTTCGGGGTTGCTTTTGCTCTAGAAAGTGACTTTTCTTCAGCTTTTTTCTTAAATTTTTGCATCAAAATAGATTTGAAGCTATTTGTCATTCTGTTTATCTTGATTGAAACCCTTATCCTCCACAGTATAACATAACCACCATGCTTCACCACTCATCAGAATACATCCAGGCAGTCACCAATATACGTACAGCTCTTTTTAAAGGTCACATATCCTACCTGGATGAAAAGAAAAAAAAGTTTCTATTTCAGAAAGCTGAAATTATTGGGCTGCATCAAGCAAAGAAAACAACTAAGGATATTTGAAATTACTGGAATTGACTTAAGATATCCTAGAACACATCAATATCAAAACCTGGATGAACCCTGAACCATCAACTTTGTGGAAGAAATGTGTTTGGAAATAAATCATGAATGGAGATCACTTAATCACTTGATGAATAGTATAAAAATATGTTTAGTACTGAAAGTTAGAGCATTTACATATGCACACAATGCAGGGAGAACTTAAAGGTTTGGGACTGAACGGCTGTGTGTCCATAACAACACCTTGTGTTAGTAAGGCTCGTCAGATAAAAAAGGCTTGAATTTGCTAGGGAGCATAAAGATTGGACTTTGGAGCAATAGAAAAAGGTCACGATGAGTCTTGAGCGACATGGGCATCAAGGTAAGAAGGGAAGCGCATGAAGCGATGCACCCATCATGCATAGTGTCCACTGTACAAGCCCCTGGAGACAGTGTTATGATCTGGAGTTGCCACCACATTGTGCACCGTAATCAAAGCTTAAAGGTGATGCAATTAAATCTTGGATTGAGTGATTATTTTATTTATTTACTTATTTATTTATTTATTATTGGCCAGGCACTTGTACTATGTCTTTGTTGTTATTTTTTTTTAGACATTGAGATGGTTCTCCAAAAACAAGAATAAAATAATTCCTTAATGTTATTAATTAATTAATTATTATTATGATTATTTTTTTTTTATTAGTCCAAACTCTCCCTAATGTGACCTCATAAATGTTTGCTTTGGCCCAGCACTCACTACACATGTTTACTTCTCAGCCGCGATCTCTAACCTTTGTATCTACACACACAACACACAGGCGTACGCCATAGAGCATATCCCTGTCATGAACCCAATGCACCCGATCCATGACCTATTTTCTGACTGGCACAAGGCCATCGGTGCATGAAAATAGATGCCAAGACCTTTCGCCTACTTCTGCCACGTGTACCATATGTTTGTATGTAAACATCCAGCTGGAAACGTGTAGATTGTGAAACTACAAGCGAGCTCATGATGTCTGAATATCTTTCTGTCCAGCTGCGGAGGCACGGTCGGTGCCATCTTGACGTGTCCGCTCGAGGTTGTCAAGACCAGGCTGCAGTCTTCCTCTGTGACCCTTTACATCTCTGAGGTCCAGCTGAGCTCCGTGAACGGGGCCAGTGTCGCCCGGATGTCCCCTCCCGGACCCCTGCACTGCCTTAAGTAAGTGGCACATACAAGAACAAAATTGACCCAGCACTAACAGGCAGGTTCTGACTGGCGTTTTGGAGTTTTGTCATTTCTCGAGTACTGTAAAATGCATTTTATTCCAAACACTGCTTCTGTTTAACATATTGGTAGGCGTTCATGTGAGATCTGTCTGTTGTTTATTACGGTTTTTTTGTTGTTTGGTTTTTATACCACACAGAGTAATTAGACAGGGTGTTCTCCGTGGCCTTTCTACAGCTAAATGCCAGCCGTTGCTGTTACATAACCGTCATTGCCAGCAGGTGCGCAGGATAATGGGATAATAGGCAAAGCATCAAAGTGCAACCTGCGGTCCATCACTGATTTTATTTCCTTATTATTTATTTTTCTTAAATTTGCCCTGAGCTGGATCTCTTCTATAGCATGAGCACCTTTGAAACCCCATGAAAGCTCGCCAAGGATGAATTCTAAGCTAGTTTTGTTCTCTTGGAGGCATTGTCTGTGGCAAGGATGTTACCTGGGTTATACCGGTTTCTTCTCAAGACAGTCACTGGGAGCACCGACTGTCATAAGTCAGTGCACCAAAAGACACTATCCTGTGTACATCGGGAGCTACAAAGGGCGAACGTGAAACTCTGCATAAAACTGGGCAAATCTTCCACCGCGACGCTTGATATGAGTCGTCAAGTTTACAACGATGCTTCAGCGAGTCGTTTGGGGTGTTTCAAGTTGCATGCACTCTACAAGAACGCAACGAGAGATCAGCCCCAGAAAATGTTGAAAGCATTCGGCAACTTGTGTATGATAATTGTCGGAGAACAATCCACAACATTACTGCCGTTGTCGGTGTGCCATACGGAACAGTCCAGGCAATCCTCACGTGTCATCTGAACATGTGCAGCGTTGCTGCCAAATTCATCCCCAGGCTGCTGACCCAGGACTAGGAGGAACATCGCGTCGAGGTCTGCCAAGAACCTCGTCCTTCATGTCGAGAATCATTACTGGTGACGGAACTTGGGTGTATGGGTATGACCCTGAGCTGAAGCAACACTCTTCACAGTGGAAGAGCCCATCATGTCCACGACCAAAAAAGGCATGGTGGGTCCGCAGCTCGACCGTGTACACGCTCATCATCATTCATGCATTGTGCATCGAGAATTCGTCCCCAGGGGCCAGACCATCAATAGCGAATTCTGTTGCTATTTCTAGGATCTGGGTTCGATTCCCGAGCAGGTTCGAATTTTGTCTCTGTTTGCATGTTCTCCCCGTTCCTGGTGGGTTTCGTCCCAAAGTCCAAAGGCTTTGCATGCAGATTAGGTTAATAGGTGTTCCCAAATTGCCAGTAGTGTGTGAATGAGGGTGAGTCTGTGTATGCATGTGTGCCCTGCGATGGATTGGCACCATGTCCAGGGTGTACCCCGCCTCATGTCCTAAGCCTCCTGGGATAGGCTCCAGGTGCCCTGCGACCCAGAATACAGGATAAAGCGGTACAGACGGTGAGTGAGTTTTCTAAAACGAGCCATAGTTTACCAATGGCGAGATCTGATTATGTCCAATTCTCTTGATACACAAGGATCAACCATATTTTGTACACTAGGGTCCAGGAGCTTATTTGATTTTCTGTTAGTGTTAAACATGATTCAAGCTGACAAATATTATTCTAATATTTTTCACGTTAATTTTTTAACAGCTTGGTGACTGGAGACTATTTTGACTGAATGGTTTTATTCACAGTCCTCCTAAGCTCGCTCTCTGTCTCTCTGTCTCTCTCGCTAGTAGGGGATTTCCAAATTGGCAAAGCGACTCGCCATTTTCAGCCTCTGCAAAGGAATTTAGAAAGGCTAATGCCATTGTATTACACCCAAATAAAAAAGGAACACAATAAGCAAAGTAGGTCATCCTGTAATTCCTTACAGATGCATACGGATCTGCGTCGGTGCTCATTTATGCTCCATAAGAAGCCTGGAGTTAAGCTACGAATGTTCTATTTCAGAATGTTGTTTTTATGACATTTACTTATCAGAACATTAAGAAAAGCATGTAGGAAGAGGATGCACTCCATTTCATACATCGCTTCTGGCTGCATGTCTACTAGACCTTCAGATAGTTCTGTTTGAGAAAGTGAAGGAGAACAACCAAGGAGTTAAGTTATGCTCTGGGCATGCTAATGCTTTTTTTAACCTCACAGGGCCGGACTTAGTGCCAGAGCCAGTGCGGGTGTGGTTCACCAGAAAACACTTTGAAACTGTGTGCGGACAGTGGATCGAAATAACAAAAATGGGCTCATATGTTGAGAGGAAAAGGGGATGTAGAGCTGTCTCTGTAAAAATACCCAGAGATATCGTCATAATAGAGCATCAGATCCATGACCAGAAACATCTTCTTGGTGAGAGAGCACAGAGAAGAAAGGCCAGACTAGGTCATCCATGGTGAGCAGAAAAGCACCTCAGAGCATGCAGTATGTCAAACCTGGAGGCAGATTTCCTATATCCACTCCTGTTCATTTCTTCTTGAAGCTACAGAAACTGGAGGTTCACCAAAACTGGATAACATTTCATATTTTCTCATACAACTTCGATTCTAAGAAAGAGCAAAAATGGCATCCATGGTATCGTCTCACATTTATCAAAAATATCTACTTTTGGACAAATATTCTGTGGACTGATGAGACAAAAGTTGAATTTTTTGGAAGCCCGTTACGTCTGGCATAAAACATGCACAGTATTTCATAAAAAGATCATCATACCAACAGTCAAACATGGTGGTGGTAGTGTGACGGTCAGGGGCTGCTTTGCAGCTTCAGGACCTGGACGACTTGCCATAATTAATGAAACCATGAATTCTGCGCTCTAACAAAATCCCGCAGGAGAATATCCGGCCATCAGTTTGTGACCTCAAGCTCAAGTGGACTTGGGTTATGCAGCAAAACAAAATTCAGGTGAGGGAGTGGCCTAGCCACTGAATTAAATCTGATGGAGATGCTGTGGCATGACCTTCAACAGCGTATTCATGCTTGAAATCCCTATAATCTGGTTGAATTAAAACAATACTGCAAAGAAGAGTTGGCCAAAATTCCTCCACAGCGATGTGAAGGAAACATTGCCAGTTATCACAAACACTTGACTACAGCTTTTGCCACCTTCAGTTACAAGGTTTAAGAGGCAATTACTTGTTCCGGCTTTTGTTTTCTTTAATAAATGAGATGATCAATCGATTATGCGTGACTTTTAACTCTTTCACAGCACTGTAAGTTCAGGTGTATATCTACTCAAGAGCAGATACTGTGACCGCAGACAATCTGACCAATGCTGATACTTCATACTTCTTTACAGCACTGTATATGATTGAAACTGACAGAACGTGTAGAAAAGATGGCTGTAGAGTGACCATATGTTACTGTGCAGTATGGTTAAACTTGCCTTTGATTCCTAGTACATCTACACCACTTTATCCTGTGTACGGGGTTGGGGGGGGTAGGCAGAGTCTATCCCAAGGAGACTTAGGGCATGAGCGAGGATGGTGTGCCAGTCCATTGAAGAGTACCATTGCTAATTAACTTTTTTGCTTTGTTTTTGTTTTTTCCCTTAGGTTAATTTTAGAGAGAGAAGGTCCCCGTTCACTGTTTCGTGGCCTCGGACCTAACCTGGTGGGCGTGGCTCCATCTAGGTATGACATTCACTTTGTTAGATTTTTGTTCTTTTCTGCTTTGCTTGTATTTACCTTTGATTTGTAACTGATAACTGTAATAAAACATACATTGATGTACACACAATCCCCCATTTATTGTTGTCAACCTCCATTGCATGTTCATCAAAGCTGCTGTTGCATCAGTACTGTGTCAAAAAACAGAAAAAGAATAATTTAACTTCCTGCAAGCCTAACAGCTAAAATAACTTTGCTATTTGTGGCAGCACAACATACGTGACATCTGTTCTGTGTAGTCACGTTGGCAGTGCAGAAATCAAATATGTGGGAAAATCCAAACAAAAGAAAGGTAGTAGTGAGAGCGAATTTGACATCATTGCACGAGCAAGAAAACATTTGTCTTTGTCTTCTGATTACTATTATAAATTAATTTTAAACCATTTAAGTTGCCATTACAAAATGCGCACTTTTCAATCAAAGTTGCATACAATAATGTTTCCAAAGACAACAGAGTTCAGATATGACCGTACATGTGGGATATAGTTTGATAACTTACAGGTAAGTCAGAACACAAATTACATGGTGTTTAAAGGGCCCATATTTTGTAGGGATTCTATAATTATCGTGATTGTATTAATTTCCTGATTCGATATTAAAATTGTAATAAAATTGGTTGAAAATGTAAACATAAATTTCAATTAATGGGTAATTAAATGTAGCACATTCCTTATAATGTTAGCTTTCTCACAAAACCAAGCGCTGCATTTAAACAATACAAACTAACTTCAAATACAAGAGTTTAAAATTTAACTGAGCAGCACATATCTTGCCATAATTATTATTTCTAATAATAAAGGCACGAGAGAGAGAGAGAGAGAGAGAGAGAGAGTGTGTGTGTGGACACGGTGTCAAATTACGCCCGCACACATATAAGAGGGAGAGGGAAAATGGATCTTTACCCTCTAATGAGACTTGCTTTTGCTTTATACATGCACACACACGTGTGTTACATCCATGCTTACAAACACAAAATGAAATATGTTTTACGTGCATACACGTGGTCACAGTGTTCATCACTTGTGATTATACCAGTAAGAGACAAGCACTTCAATTCGATTACCCACAATTCCTCAGCACGAGAGAGAGAAAACCCATTGGCTCAGTTATGATCATGTGACTCTTGGCGTCAAAACAAGAAGCGCATGCGTGATTCCTGGTACTCAGTACTCGTAAAACAGGACTTGCTCGTTTTTCAAGTCAAAATTATTAGATTATTAAAAATATATATATTTTATTTTAAATTATTAAAAATCTTTGCTCGTCTTGCTGAACACTTGCAAACCGCGTTATTCGCAATCTGAGGTTCCACTGTACTAACCTCGCAAATAATTCACTTCTACCACATGACTTAAAACTCAACAGTAATCACACAGGTTTCTAATGCGGACGTGCACGCGTTTTTTGGCTAATTAGTGCGCACAGTGTTTTGGAGTTTGGAAAAAAAGGCAGATCAGCGGCTTTTAATGCACATGATTTTTGATAATGTAACGCAATAACAATGTGTTTCTGTTGCGCCACTCGGAAGCTTCCGCGCTATTTCCAGACCCATTTATATCTAAGGCTGATCAGCCAATAACCGATAACGACCAATCAAACTCGATCGACCGGTTCATTTCTATTATTAAAAAAATACAAATCTACATGTCTATAAAGAAATATACTTAAAATATTGATTTGGAGACAGTGTGATGATATGTAAATCGCAACACAAAAGTATCTGAACTAATCATAATTTAATCTATTAAATTAATTATATTATATTATATATATTTATAAATATAAATAATAATTATTTAAATATATATATATTTCCCCATGTCTACTATTTTGCTATTCCTTTAATAAGGTAACGTACAGTACCAGTCCAAAGTTTGGATACAAATTTGGATTTATTTTCTACATTCTAGAACAACTAGAACTAGATTTTTTCCAAAACTCATAACACACATGGCATTAGGTAATTAAGTACCAACAACAGTCGTTGTTATTTTAAGACATGAAGGTCAGCTGTTCTGGAACAGTTCTTACACCATGATGCAACAACAAGCACACCACAGTGTGTGTTAATGCTCCAGCTGAAATAACCTTCAGATAATGCTTTTTTTATTCATCCCGTATACTCAGTCTTTATTTCCTTCGGCCTCTGAACGATTTGATCATTTTGATTCACACATTTTCTCACACATTTCAGCCTAATATCCCCATTTGGCTCTATAAAGCTGCTTTGCGACAATGATCGTTGTTAAAATTACTATTCAAATAAAATTTTATTTAATTTAATTTAATGACTGTTCACGTGAATGAGCTGCTGCTAAGCGAAGAGAAGAGCAACAAGTGCCGGGAAAGGGGATCTTCCTCTATCTCTTTAGAAACCCCCCAATGTGAACCCAGGCTAATACAAAAAAAATAATGGACAAATGTTATTTTTGTAATCACACACTGGAAACTGGAAACTATCTTAATGTCAAAAATGACTAAAAGTCAATTTTGTGTAATTGGTCTCCAGTAATAAGGCACAGCTCAACCCAGGATCTCCATTTTCTCACATGATTATTAGTTAAATTGTTACTTGCGTCATGGTCTTGTAAATCTTTAATACCCTATGCCATTTTTCATCAAACATGTTTTTTTAATGACCTAAATGGTGTCATTTTGTTAATGAGATGCTTCAGCACTACATGACTAACATAAACTCAACTCCAAGTTCATATCACAGCGTAGTTTGGTTTAAAATTTAAAAACTAGATGGGTACAGTTTTTGAAGAAAATGTGAGTGGCGCTTGCCGTGGCAAAACTTGGGCCTCTGGGCCTTTTACAATGACAGTCTACGGCAGGGGTGTCCAAATCCAGTCCTGGAGGGGCAGTGACCAGCACAGTTTGTAATTCACCAACACCTAAACACACCCACTGAACCTAGTAATTAACAGATTAGTTAAATCAGCTGTGTTTGAGAAGAAGAAGCACCAAACTGTGTTGGACACTGGCCCTCCAGGACTGGATTTGGACACCCCTGGTCTACGGGATCAGTTGCTAAGCTCTAAAGTGGTTGCTAGGGCGTGGCTTGACAGTTTCACAATGATTCTTAGAGACTGATTGGTTGCCTGAGTAAAATGAGCCCACACCTCCATGTCTCATGACAATGGGCTCCACAGTTAGGTTCAGGTTCAAAGTTCCTATGGAAGTTATCATAGCAGGGAATGCAACTGTGAGCATGTCCTGTTTCATTCTACAAAATGCTTGCTCTTCACTAGAATTCGTCAAATTTCTTGGGAATTACCCCCCACTCCTTTTTTCTTGGGTCTGCGACAAACTGTGCAGGACTAGTCACGTTCCAAAGTTTGTACGGAAGAAGAATAATCAAAAGAAAAAGGATAATAAGCCTGCAAGGTAATACATGTGTGATGCTTTGCTTCACAAGCACCAATAATAATACTTAAGCTTCTTCTTATACTGTACACCGATCAGCCACAACAGTAAAATAACCTGCGTTATAATGTGTAGGTCCCTCCTGTGTCACCAAAACAACTCTCAATCAACTCATGAACTACAAAAGACCTCTGCTGTGATATCTCACATCAGGGCATTAACAGCAAATCTTTTAAATACTCTCAGTTGCAAGGCTGGGCAATTATGAATCAGTTGTCCAGCACATCTCACACATGCTCCCAGGAATTTGGAGACAAAGTCAACACCTTGAACTCTTTGTTCATGTTCCTCTAAACATTTCTTAATTATTTAGTAATATGGCAAGCAGCATTATCGTGCTGAAAGCAGTCACTAACATCAAGGAATGCTTAGCTTGCAACAGTTGGGCACATCAGAAATTGGGCACACTAACAAGTGGTCAGCATGGGCACACTGACCAGTCTGTGGCTACGCAGCTCCATACACAGCGGACTGTGATACACTGTGGGTTCTGACACCTTCCTGTCATAGCCAGAAATAACATTCACTAAATTGTGCTACAGTAGCTCTTTTGCGAGGTTGGTCCAAACAGTCTAGCCTTTGCTTACAATATGGATTAGTGAGTCTTTGATGCCCATGAGGTGATGTTTTATTCATCCTTGTCGAATTCTTACAGAACCTTTTTCTTGCCCATTTTTCCTGCTTCTTTCTAGCACATCAGTTTTAAGAACCGACCGTTCACTTGCTGCCTAATATATCCCACACCTTCGCAGACGTCAACATAAGGAAGCAATCAATGTCATTCACTGGACTTGTCAGTACTTTTAATGGTATGGTTTATATTGAGTATATATTAGGCATAACATCAAAATCATTCAAATTAAACCTGTCTGTGTATTGGGTTCCCCTTGTGCCACTGGGGCAATCTTGCTTATTGTCTCATGGCTTTGCAAGGCTTCTGGGGGTGTGGTGTCTGGCAGCATATCCTTTGCTTGCTCCGGTTTGGTGGGTTAGGCCCTCCATAGATTGGATTTGTTTGTTTGGAGGATCCCGTGGATGTTCAATCATATAGGGGTGTTCTTTGGTCCCCACTGACATGGGTGAGCCTTGAGTGCCCATGTCCCTGGAAAGAAAACTGTTAGTCAGTGTTATTTAATTCATCTGGTTTTAATGTGCAGTATATGACTGATCTGTGCATCTAAACATATTGTTGTCGCCTTTTTGCAACTTTTTCCTGACTAATGCAAACTCAAGTCTAACCTTATTAGTCCATCATCAATTTGTGTTCACCTGCAGCATTAGTCTAATTAGAATAATTAGGCTAATTATGGTATTACCCTGAAACTGGGATAAAATTTTAGTTTGTTTGTTCATTTGTTAGTTCATTCGTTGAGTTCAACAATGAGTCCACAGTCTCACGGATATTTTGTGTGTTCACTTAGCCTCTAGATATAGCGTGGTGGTTGCAGGCGTGGGTTTAAGGGACTTTTGGTTTGTTGCTTTTCCTCACTGCAGGGGATATTTGTGTTTCTTTGGTCAAGGAAGTTCATGTTCTTTTCTTACATTTTTTGTTTTTGTACAAACATACTAAAGGAACAAGCGAAGCCTTAAAATCACTAATGTTTAGTGCTTCGTCACTTCTTCATACCCTCTCACACATCCACCATGAGGCTTAAAATACAAAATCTAGTTCAACTATGAATGAAACCTAACATTTGTCCTAATTCAGTGGACGAGCTGAGGAATTTTATTCAAATTACTGAAATACCCCATGATGTTGTTTGTTTGTTTGTTTTTTCTTTATTCATCTATGGTATGATGCAGTATTTTTGTAACATATGTGCATGGGCAATTTCTTTAAACCCTTTCATGGAGAAAGTAACACACAACTGAATATGAAATGAAAACCACAACAGTGAAAATAAAAACACAACAAATTCAAACTTGCAACAGCATAATTTGTGTAAAAAAAAAAAAAAGGCAGCAAAACTGAAAGCACAAATATGTAGCTAAATACAGCAACAAATCAAAAGTCACATGAGCAAAATAAAAACAAAGCAGCAAAACAAAAAACATGATGAATCAGAAACCTTTAACAAAAACCGAAAATACAACAGCAAAATAAAAAAATTCCAAACCAAAAGCGCAAGAAAAAAAATATAAGCATGCATAAAAACAAAAATGACAACAGTAAAAGCAATAATAAAAAAATTATGACAAAATGAAAAAAAAAAGTACGGGAATACAAAAAAAAAAATCAAAAGCAGGCAAACAAGACAAAAAAAGAACATTATAAAAAAACATGTGATAATGAACACACAAAATAGCAAAATAAAATCATAACAGATTGTCAAACCATAACAAAGTCAAAATGAAAATGGCAAAATTCTTAAAAAAAATGTATATGAGAAATCAGGAAATTACACAGGGGTTTCATGACACAACAGCAAATGTAAAAAATAAAAATAAAAAATTAACAAAAAGCACAAAAAAACAAACAATAAAATTAAAACAACACCAAAAAATAATAAAAGCAGCAAAAAAAACAATAAATAAATAAACAAAGGCAAGAAAAAAAAATCAGAAACCCACATAAAATTCCAATGCAGCAAAACAAAATGTGATGGAAAAGCACAAAATGTAGCACCACACCGAAACTACAAGAGCAGATATGTAAATGCTCTAGGAAACATTTGCTATGTTCAGTGAGTTTGGATCTCTGTGGTGTTGAATATTTATCATGTGGTTCTTCCCGACAGAGCAATCTATTTTGCAGCCTATTCAACGGCCAAAGAGAAGCTAAACGGTGTGCTCGAACCCGACTCCACGCAGGTGCACATGGTCTCTGCTGGCCTCGCAGGTAAAAATTCACACGCATGTTCCTAGTATTTTTCAGCTGCATTTCTTTTTCATTTTTTTTTTTTTTAAAGATACTAAATAATTGAACTGCTTGTTTGGTTTTTTGAGTCAACTAAAACGGTACTGACCTCTTAGTAGCCATTTTATATCTTGGGATATAATCAGTGTTTGAAAACGGACATCTTTTTAAGCGTAGAATAGCAGTGTAGAATAGTAGTTCATTGAACAGAGAAAGGTTAGTTTATAAAATACGGCCCACATGATATTTGTTAGTTCCTAGAATTTCAACGAAAGCACAATTAAAGACTTTCAGGATCGACTCTTACTTTAAGATAGCAACTTTGTGTTGCACAGCTTGTGAAGTCGAATCTTTGCTGTCGGATTTTGTTGCAATTAAAATCTCGAAACAAAGCATTAAATTGATCATTTCAAAGAATCAACACTACCTACATAAAATATTTTAATAGCTACATTGCAAAGATTACTTATTTTTCATACCTGTTAAACATGTTAACAATCAATGAATTGTTGATTATTAGTACATTTTAAATAGTTAAAATGTACTAAACATTTTAATAGCTTTATTGATTTTTAGTGTAGTCTTTCTTTGAAGAAACAAGGCTGCTAATGCATCCAATTTTGTGCACTGCCTGAACAGTGTATCCTCTTGTGGTGTACAATTTAAAGGATGTGTGGCCTACAGAGAAGTATTATGAAAAACAAACTTAATCCAGTATTACATTTTAATTAGTTAATTCTGAATTAATTATTAATATCACAATTTGATAGCATTTGTTGTTTGAGATAGGGGAAAAACCTGCCTAATTAGCTAGCATTTATTTGAAAAGCTTAAGTATGAAGCACAAGTTTAGTGTAGAGCTAGTATTCATTCACGTAAAATATTTCTGTCGGAAATATTTATTTGGATATAGTCTGCTTCTACATATGAGCCTCTTATTGGTAATAAAGTGTTGCCAAAAGGGGAAAGAAAAAAATGCTAAATCATTAGGTCCTCAAAGTTTAGATTGTGCTTTCCTTTCCTACTTTTTTTCCTTTTTTGTTTTCTTCTACCTTTTGAGGGCTGGAGGACAAAAATCCTTACATGCCAGTGTGCTACTAAACAGTCTGGCTTCACACGCTGTCTGTGCTGTGTGTAGTAGCGGCCGCTAGCAGGGCGCTACGCTAACATGTAGGTTGCCATGCGCGGTGGGCAGCGGTCCTCGCGGGCGATGCGGGCGGAATCGGGACGCCTCAGGTAGTCACTTCTCATCTCACTGGTATGATCATGATTCTCCTAATGATGTTGATGATGATGATAGTTTAAATGATTGATGTAGCCACTCTAGCTAGCTTGTAGCTTTTTTTTTTTTTCTTTTATCTCTTTGTGATTTGTGCAGTTTAATGAGTCATGGTAAGATAAATGGAGGATGGGGAAACAGCTTTGTACACCTTCTTAAATGTAGTCAGCAAATGCTAACCTTGTCATTAAACATTAGAAATGCTAAGTAGTAGGTACAGTAACTTTCTACTGTAAGCACAGTATTAACTTTCTACTCTAATATATATAATATAATCTGGTGTCTGTCCTTTTAAATGAAAATACAACTAGGCTTTGTAATCAAGAAATACTGAGGCACAAGTAATCTAGGTAGGTCTTGAAACCTAGCTAGAACTTTATATATGACATAGCCTAAGCTAACCCTAAGGACCAGCTGACTTTTACATCAATAAATTGACAACATTAACAGAATTTTTTTGTTAATTTATAGTCCCGTGAAAATATATGTAACATTCCAAAAACAAGGTAATTCCTGCTATTACTTGCTGTTATGAACTGTTATAAACATTTCATCACATTTCTCTTTCTCTTGAAATTACTCTCCAGTTGTATACATCTCTGACCATTACGAAGTGCTGTCACTTGAGACGTCACCTTTATCACCTTAAAGAATCAACATGACATAAATGAAAACATGCTGCATCACTTTGCTTATGTACGCACATAAGAAACCTCACCGGCTGTAAAGTGTTATCGTAGTGTTGAGGTTTTAAACTTTCCAGATTAAAGCCTTTGCTTGTCAACAAAGCCGGACTCTGATCAGATAACCAGGCACAATCAGTGTGTAAATCTATCCGAAGTTTCAAGGGAAAATGCAGGTCACTCTGTTGTTTGTACTTGCTGAGAGAAAAAAAAAAAAAAGTTACCTTATATCTTATATTACACAGAGTGTTTGGCATACAGCACCTGGGAATGACTTGTTGCTATAGAAACAAAACAATTAGAACGAGAGCATTTATGTAGATTAAAATGCTACAGAAAATTTATCACCTTGTAACAATCTGGAATCCTTTTTTTGGTTGGATTTGAACATATACTTTCATTGAAAGTGCTCTTGTATAGAGAAGTAAGCTGATTAACATTTAGCTATCAAGTTACACCTGCTGCCTGATGGCTAAATTTAACCACCATGGCCATAACAGAAAAGAAAATACAAACTAATACAGTGATGGATTATTTTTTTTTTTTATATATAGGTTGCTCGGTATTAAAAAAGTACAAAACTTGTATACATTAAAAAAATATCATAAACTTTAAAAGAAAGATTACTGTATTTCATTGTTGTTCTTTGTCTAAGTTCAAGGTCTAAAAGATGGAAGACTGATGGAACTAAATCTAAAACTGAGATTTAATAGTATCGGATTAAAGTATTCTGCAATAATAGAGCACCTACTGTAGGTTAAGTCGCAGTTGGTAGGATACTGGGTCTGATGATCCTAATTTTGCCAATTAAATGAAAAACACCTCATTAGTACTAGGGTAGTAGAGGAATTTGTGGAAACATTTGAGGGGGGAAAACTCCTGAATTTTTAGTCCTTTCTAGTATTACAAAGTGGCTACCCAAAAGAATTAAACAGGTTCCCTCAGTATGGAATTTCTTCACCATAAACATGTATCAAATAATCTTGTAGATAATTCTACTCCTGAAAATTTTGCCAACCCATTTGATGCTTTAAATTCAATTGTTTTGATAATGTGAGTTGTGATTGCCACTAGCCCTTAAACTTTTCTGCATGTTGCCAAATGTACAAAAAGTAGACTTTAAAAGTCAGGCATTTATACTAATATTGAATTGTGATCCAATAAATTTGGGACAAATTTATTTATGAAACATCCTGCACGCCCTTAAATTCATTAGGTTGCCAATTTATATTTATTAAATGCCATTAAAATTTCTGACAAATCATTTGCACTCCCAAAAATTTATGTGTAACAAGTGAAGAAATTTGCTTTACCTGTTCTATACTTTCTATACGTTACAACTAGAAAGCAACATTATATTTATCTGATATAAAATTGAGGCCACTAAAAATACAATGTCCAGTATTGTGTCTCTGAAGTGCAAAAGCTACAGAAAAATATCATGCAAAACCACTCTTCTCAGAGGATATATTTCACCTCGGTTACTTTATCGACAATTAGTTGATTAGTGGTTAATAATTGACATTTCTTTGAATCAATTCTAAAATCTTATCTTAGGTTAGAGTGATTATTGCATACAAACCTTATAAACATTAATCCATTCGTTCTTGAGATGCAGCATGAATCTCAGATGATCTAACTGATGATGCCATCACCCCCCATGCTTTACTTTGGGCATGGGTGCAGAGCAGCCGCATCAGTTTACAAATGTAAGGAATTTACAGCAGTTTGGGAAAAGCTGCAATCACATCCTTAACCCTTTGACTATTTAATGGTGATTTATGATAAGCAATCAAAATTAAGTTTTTTGTTTGTTTGTTTGTTTATTAGGTTTCAACACTACAAAATCAGACTCTTAATAATGTGACAGGAAAAACAAGACAATATCGTATTTTTTCCCCCCAAAGTGGTTGACAAGGTTAGCATTTGCACCCTCTTACTTGCACTGCTTCACCATTTATTTGTTGATGTATTTATTTTTGATTTTGTAGCCTTTGTCCCCTATTAACTTTAACTCTGTGACCCCACTTAAGGTTAATCTTTTGTAATAAAGATAATGGTGATAGTTTTGAACCAGCAGCACCCAATTAACCCATCATTCCAGGCACATAAAAAAAAAAAAAAAAAAACGAAGCGCTGGTTTAATGATGTCCTTTAAAACTCAACAGACAACCAAACTGCCTCTTCTTTCTCTCTCTCTATCTCTCTATCTCCCTCTCTCTCACTCTTCTTGTTTCACTTCCTCTTCATTTATTTATAAAAATAAAACAAAGTGAAAAAAGAGCAGAAGTTTTGGGGTTGGAATGATCAGTCTTGAAGGTCATGTATGGGCGGGGCTTATGGGCTATTTGGGTGGGGGTTGATTGAAGTGCTCCGCCCCCTGCTCCTGCTGCTGCTGCTGCTGCTGCTTGTGATTGTGGTACAGAAAAGCCTGTGTCTATTTTAGGCCTGTACTCTGTGAGCCAGCCTGCTCCAACCTCCCCCCCCATATCTGCAGGCTCCGTCCTGCAGCTGTGAGGAGGAGCTTTGCCCCTCCCCGTGTGAGTACTCGCCAGAGACACACAATCTCTCTCTCTTTCTCTCTCTTTTTCATCATCCTCCTTCATGCACTTGCTCTAGGTCTCTTTTTCTATCTAGAGCCCCTCTACCCCCTACTCAAGGTCATTAGACCTCTTTTTTTATTTTGGTTTCGAATGATATTTCTTTATATAAATTCAGCAGAGCAGTGCCTCATCTGTCCTGGTTTTATCTTCTTTTTTTTTTTCTAGTAGGATTACTAGACAGTATTTATTTCAGATAAAAAAGGTTACATTAAAGGTTTTACAACAACGGCATCCATTCTTGCACCGAGTATTGACATTGCAGTGAAGTTATTTCTTACTAATCTCTTGCACTTGCATCACAAGGCATGGGTTTGACATTTATTTTATTTATGTTAAACTAATCAGCGTTTAAACATATGGCGGTATGATTCTGTGCCCTTCTGGCCTGCCATATGGATAGTTGTATAATTATGCTAGTGATATAAAAGTGCCCTCTCAAGTTCAGTTAATTCATCATGTAATTTTATCATGGCTTTCTATACTAATTAAAATAATTTATTATCGGTAATAATAATTATTTTTTTCTGTTGTAGTTATAAGGTTCCACGCTGTGTCCCGACTACTCTAAGATGTGCTTGTGGCTTCGATCATAAATATTTTTTGCTGTGAAACAAGATTACTGATAATAGCGATCCGGCGCATTCCTGAGTCGCACACACACACAGTCTTTTCTAATAAATCCAGACTCGTATCTGCACTTAATAGCCCCTCCCATTTCAAACGCTAGATAAGAAAAATGCCAGGCTATGCTATAAAACCAGGCCATAAAACATCTTACAGAAGTCCACAGTGTTTCTTTGAACTGAGGTTCTTCTTAAAGTTTATCAATTTTGTTTTTAAAGGACAGTAGGCCTGCTTCACTAGCCTTACCTATGTTGAGCACCAATGTCCTTTCTATAGCTGATGCTACCATCCTTTCTCCCCCAGGGTTCACAGCGATCACAGCCACTAATCCTATCTGGCTCATAAAGACCCGCCTACAGTTGGAAGCCAGGTGAGTGCCTGTCGTACGAAGTAACAGTTACGTTTGAGATGGTTATATACAGTCTTATGCAAAAGTTTGGGCACCCCTTGATAAATGACAGATTTCAGTGATTTTTTTATTTTTATTGAAATGATGTTTACACAGTCTTTCTTGGAAAGAAAAAAAAAAAACATTATGGCACTGTGGAAAAATTTGGGCACCCTAAGAGTTCCAGAGTCTCAGATTCTTTTTACACACACTTGCGGACACTCAACAACCATGGGTTCCTCTAAACAGCTGTGTAAGAGTCTGAAAATAAAAGTTATTGATGCCCACAATGCAGGAGAAGGCTTCAAGAAGATAGCAAAGCGTTGTCAGCTTGCAGTTCCCACAGTGAGAAATGTAATTAAGAGATGGCAGTTCCGGGAAACTGTGGAGGTCAAGATGAGATCTAAAATACCAAGAAAACTCTCGGAGAGAACACCTGGACAACTATTAAGCATGGAGGTGGATCTATCATGCTTTTGGGTTGTGTTGCAGCCAGTGGTACAGGAAACATTGCATGGGTGGAAGGAAGAATGGATTCCACTAAATACCAGCAAATTTCGGAAACAAACATCACACCATCTGTACAGAAACTGAAGCTGAAAAGAGGATGGATTCTACAACAAGACAATGATCCTAAACATACCTCGAAATCCACTATGGAATACCTCAAGAGACGAAAGCTGAAGGTTTTGGACCGGCCATCACAGTCCCCTGATTTAAACATCATTGAAAATTTGTGTGTAGATCTTAAAAGATCTTTGGAAGAATGGGAGAAAATCCCAAGTACAAGAATTGAAAGACTTTTAGCTGGCTATAAAAAGCGTTTGAAAGCTCTGATATCTGCCAGAGGAGGTGTTGCTAAGTACTGATTATGTAGGGTGCCCAAATTTTTGCACGGTGCCACAGTAATGTTCAGTTTATGACATAAAAAGTAACTATGCACCAATGGTTGCTGAAAATATTGTGCATTTTTTTCCATTTCTAAGAGAGACCATGTTAACATCTTTTCAATAAAAAAATCAACAAAATCTTTTATTTATCAGGGGTGCCCAAACTTTTGCGTAAGACTATAACTCATAAATCCCTCAGCAGTTTCTTTTCCTATAGTGATATAGTTTTTTTTATTTTTTTTTTATTTTAAGTTCTAATTATTTTCAACACGAAACAATTCTCATTACACATGGTCATGTTCTTCATGTAAAGGAAATCAAAATTAAACAAAATTAGTGTTAGGAATGGGAATCACCAGTCCCTTACCTGATAGTTTTTTTTTTTTTTTTTTTTTGGATTTTGTAGCAATTTTAAGATAACAATAATGAATTGATTTAAGGTAGTCCATTTTCTCACTTAAAAAAACGAAGACAGCATTTAAACAATATGAGGTAACATCAGATACAAGTGTTATCATTAATTCAGCGCTTGCGGTGCTTTGGTGTAAGAGTGTATAATAAGTTGGTTTAGAGACTAATTTGCTTGCAGGGTTTGGAGGAAAAACGCTGATTGGAGGCTTTTTAACACCCAAATTTTGATTATGTAACACCATAAAAATGAGTTTCTGTTGCACTACTCAGGAGCTCATGCACTCCACGCAGACATTTTACATTATAAATTATAAATGTAATAAATAATTGAAAAATCCATTTTGGAGTCAATGTGGTGATGAGTGAATTAGCACACACAAGAATCTCAATTCATAACTGAGTAGGTTTTTCCTCAATCTCTAATTAGCGCTACAGTGGGTATAGAAAAGAATCCTCCCCCCTTATAAATAATCATATTTTGTTGCTTTTGCAGCTTGAAATAAAGCTTTTTTTTATCCAGCTGTATTTAATCATTTCAACTTTTAAGTGAAAGATATAACACTAACATTGACACCAAAATTGGGATTTCGGCAGAGCTTCTATGCAGAGCTGCTCAAGTTGGCCATTTGTGGATTGCAGTGATCTCCCATTACACACGTGGACAAAATTGTTGATACCCTTCGGTCACTCAAAGGAAAACTCAATGGTCACAGAAATAACTTGACAAAAGTAATAATAAATAAAAAATCTATGAATGTTAACCAATGAAAGTCAAACATTGCTTTTCAACCATGCTTCAACGGAATTATAAAAAAATAATAAACTCATGGAACAGGCCTAGACAAAAATGATGGTACCTCCTAGAAAAGACTGAAAATAATGTGACCAAAGGGACATGTTAATTCAAGGTGTGTCCACTAATTAGCAGGTATATACAATCTTGTAATCAGTCAGTGGGCCTATAGGGCTCCAGGTAGTCACTGTGTTGTTTGGTGACACTCAACATGGGCCGGAGGAAGCGAAGGAAAGAGTTGCCTCAGAAGATTCTAAAGAAAATTATAGACAAGTATGTTAAAAGTAAAGGCTATAAGACCATCTCCAAGCGGCTAGATGTTCCTGTGACTAGTTATATTATTCAGAAATTTAAGATCCATGGGACTGTAGCTAACCTCCCTGGACGTGGCCGCAGGAGGAAAATTGATGACAAATCAAAGAGACGGATAATCTGAATGGTAACAAAAGAGCCCAGAAAGACTTCTAAAGAGATCCAAGGTGAACTTCATGCTCAAGGAACATCAGTGTCAGGTCGCACTATCCGTCGTTGTTTGAGCCAAAGTGAAGTACATGGGAGACGACCAAGGCGGACACAATTGTTGAAAACAAATCATTAAAAAAAACAGACTGGAATATGCTAAACTACGTGTTGACAAGCCACAAAGCTTCTCAGGGAATGTCCTATGGACAGATGAGACAAAAATTTAACTTTTTGCCAAGGCACATCAGCTCTATGTTCACAGACGGAAAAATGAAGCATATCAATAAAAGAACACTGTCCCTACTGTGAAACATGGAGGAGGCTCTGTTATGTTCTGGGGCTGCTTTGCTGCATCTGGCACAGGGTGTCTTGAATCTGTGCAGGGTACAATGAAATCTCAAGATTATCAAGGGATTCTAGAGAGAAATGTGCTGGCCAGTGTTAGAAAGCTTGGTCTCAGTCGCAGGTCATGGGTCTTGCAATAGAATAAAGACCCAAAACACCACTAAAAACACCCAAGAATAGCTAAGAGGAAAACATTGGACTATTCTAAAGTGGCTTTCTATGAGCCCTGACCTCAATCCTATTGAGCATCTTTGGAAGCAGCTGAAACATGCCGTCTGGAAAAGGCGTCTTTCAAACCGGAATCAACTGGAGCAGTTTGCTCATGAAGAGTGGGCCAAAATACCTGCCGAGAGGTGCAGAAGTCTCATTGACAGTTCCAGGAATCGTTTGATTGCAGTGATTGCCTCAAAAGGTTTTGCAACTGACTATTAAGTTAGGGGTACCATCATTTTGATAATGATTAATGATTTGAACAGTTGGGTTCATTCTTTGCACTTTGTCCTGTTTCAGCTTGTTCAGACTGACTTCCTGCACTTACTGTTCATTTATTAAGTGGCTGCAGGAACACCAACGTTCAATGGGCACCTTGGTCCAAATTCTTCAGATTTAGCTTCCAAAGAGCTAGACATTTTTAATTAATTCTTGAGGAATAGCTCTCCGGGCCTTCTGAAAGAAATTTTTTGGCTCAAATTTTTGGCAAGAATTTCCGTCTCATTTTAAGTCCAGTCCCTGTACCTGAGCAGTCTCAGAAGAATGTGTTTTATTTGTTAAGCCACACAGTCAGACCTCTGAATCATTCAAGCATAAAAACCCATCTAATTTAAGGCATGAACCAGTGAGAAACGGGTGCAGATGAGGACAGATGATCAGACCAGTGATTAGTATATTGGTGATGCCGAGTGGTTGGAACAGACGAGAAGGGAAATGAGGTTGCTGCTGAGGTTGATGCGCAAACACCACTTTTCAGCCTGTTGCTAATTTCATTTACAGCATTTGATTTAATTTAATTTGAAGAAATGATGGGTGACCCAAGACTTTTGCACAGTATTCCATATAAAATATGAGCAACATGTCTAGCATTTTCTACAGGTGGTGTTTTTGGAGTGTTCTCGGGTCAAATGAAACTGAACAATTGAGCCAAGTTCATCAACCGTGCTATCTAGGGAGAAAAAAGTTTAGGATTTAAATCCGAACAGCACTTTTCTGAATGTGAAGCGTGGGAAAGGCAGCATTGTGTTATTCAGGTGTTTTGTTAATAAAAGGGATCGAATTATCTAGAAATGCTGATGCAACACCAGGAGGAAATTTCAAACTGCATCGTCCAGCAGGACAGCAATTCTAAGCAAACTTCCAAAGCAGTTAAATACCACAAGGACAACAAAGTAATCGTTTCAAGTCCTTCCCACAAAAATGCCTCATTGTGAAACTAGAAGGAATGACAGAATTCCGGGCAAAGGTCTATCTCAAGCAATTGGTCCAAGTTCAAGCTTTTGAAACACAATGTTCCAAATAATAATGAAGTTTTTGTTAACTGTTTCCCTAATAAATAAAAAAGCTGAAATCTAAGCAGGCAATTTATTATTTTGATATGACTTGATATTCACAATAAAGCAGTTGTTGTATCACAGGAAATGTATCGTAAAATAAAACATGGAGTTGGAGTTTTTTCCTACTTGTTACCTTAAAAAAAAAAAATAAATAAATAAATAAAAAAAATCTTTCTATTGTTATACTCATCAGTGATTACCCCCCTCTCCCACCCAGGAACCGTGGCGAGAGGCGCATGAGCGCATTTGAGTGCGTGAGGCGCGTGTATAAAGCCGACGGGCTACGCGGCTTTTACCGCGGCATGTCTGCCTCCTATGCAGGCATCTCTGAGACTGTCATACATTTCGTCATCTACGAGAGCATCAAGCGCAAGCTCGTCGAATCCAAGGCGAGCGCCAGCATGGATGACGAGGACGAATCGGTGAAGGACGCCTCCGACTTCGTCGGCATGATGCTGGCCGCCGCCACCTCAAAAACCTGTGCCACGTCCGTCGCGTACCCTCACGGTAGGCGATTGCAAAACCCATACAGTTACGGTAGTGCTAGTTACATGTTAACATGACGGGCATGACATCTGCGCTTAAAGTAGTAAGAAACTGATACCAGCTGTCTCCCCCTTATTTTTTAAATATAATTTTTTTTCAGAGGTGGTCCGTACCCGGTTGCGCGAAGAAGGCAGCAAGTACCGCTCTTTCTTCCAGACTCTGAATATGGTGGTTCGAGAGGAAGGATACAGAGCACTGTATCGAGGCCTCACCACCCACCTCGTCCGGCAAATTCCCAACACGGCCATCATGATGTGCACCTATGAGCTGGTCGTCTACCTGCTCAACGGCTAAAACTGTGGCGGAAGAGGGAGGAGGAGGAGAGGAAGAGGTCAAGAGAAAGACGATAGCGGTAGAGAATGGGTGGCACAGAGAGAAATGAGGCAAAAAAGGAACCAGAGAGAAAGAAAGAGAGACAGAGAGTTTTATGTACCAGATCTCACCTCAAGGGGGTGCTGGTTTCACACAGTTGGAATCAGTGCTGGCTTTGAGGTTTGCTTTAATCCAAGCTGAAAGAGCGATAAGTGATGAGCAAATGAAAGAAAGGAAAGTTGGCCTGTTTCTCTTCTGAATATTTAATGTGAAGCGGTCCTTAAAGGACTGTCGAGAGGGGAATGCTTGAAAACCAACCAACCAAAAAGAATAAAAAAAGAATCCAAATTTGTTCAACCAAATTAGTTCATAGTGAGAATTTAATTCAAAAATTCCAAATGCTTCTTTGTGAAGCTTTGATTATTATTATGATTATTATGATTATTATTATTATTATTGTTGTAAAATGATCGGTGTTTACTTCCAGGCAGATTTTCATGACTCATTTTCAAACATTTCCCTCTAGAGGTCAGCGTTTCCCCACTGACCACGGCTCCCCACGCACACGTGACCGCTCGGCACGCCGCTCCCGCGTCGACGCCAGGGCGATCAGATCTGTGATCCTTTCGCATACTTCAAACTGAAGTGTTCTCTGTTCTGTTGGATATTTTAAACATTTTTCTTGTGTTTATTACAACAACTGGTATACTCTAACCCGCCTGATGGGCGATAGAGGAGTTACTAGCCGGGACTGGAAAGAAAAGTGCCGTTACTTGAAATGAAATGTAATGAAATGAAAAAAAAAAAAAGTCCAGTATTCCCCCAACCCCAGGAATGCAAAATATCAACGAATCCTGTCCTGCTTGCTAGTTTCTTCCCAGTGGTTTACGCAAAAAGCACCAGAAATTTGTTCCACCTCTCCGCTTCTCCCAGACAGTGGCTTTTATGATCGTATATATATATATAAATATATATATATATATGCACTTTGTAGCATTTCCAGGCTACATGATCCTTTATGTTTTCTGTGTTTGCGGAGTTTCCTATAGAACTTGTACTATAAGACATAGTATTTACTGTAAAAGCAAGACAGTGTTTTGCGCCCCAGTCCCTTTCGGAGGCTGTTGTACAGATCAGTCTAGTAAACTTCTAGTGAAGGACATCAATGTGCTTGTGTGTATATAGTGTGTATAAGAGTACGTATGTATGTGTGTATGTAATGTGTGCATATTAGATATTCTGTGTTTCTATGATTATGCAGTAGGTTGTAACAAGAATGAGTGAACGAACGGATGAATGAATGGGTGAACGAACGAATGTACTGGGTTCATTTCAGATTTTGTGTTAACACTAGGGATGCATCGAAACCTATGCAGCTGTCATTAAAAAAAAAAAAAAAACGCATCAATACTGATATCGGAAAATTTGTGACGTAGCATGTTGCCATATCAATGACCAAAATTACGTCTTTGACGCACATGGATGTATTTCCTGATCAAAGATTGGCATCGACATGCTGTAAAGACGCCCAGTCTAAGTGCAAAGGTGCTGCAAATTGTGCGCACTCTAAACAGTTTATTTATTTCGATTTATTTACCATACTAACCCATTATCTTTAGGTAGTGCACTCAAATAATATCCATACACTCCTAATTATGGGGTCAAACAAATAAAAGCTATTGATTAGGGATGGGAATCACCAGGGACCATGCGATACGGTATTCACGAGACCTAGGTGCAGATTTGATTTGTATTGCGATTTTGTAAGTTTTAATTCTAAACTAGCGTCACGAATAATTCGCTCCTCCCACACACGCCCCCCCCCCCCCCTCCCGGAGCCCAACATTGAGGCAACAATTTACTGCCTCAAATGCAAAACATGTATGAATAAAAAATATATATTTAAAAACAAAAAAACTATTTTAGAGTCATGTGTGGAACATGAATTGTCACACAAAAGAATCATGATACAGCACTTGATCAATATTTCCACTATCTCTACTATCGATGCATCCCTATATGTTTGTTTTATAAACATTTCTATTTTTTTTCCTTCATTATCATGTTCATAAATTCGTATCTATATTTCTTGCAACATTTTCCTTCAGTTTCACCTACAGAGTATTATTAAGGTGCTCAGTGTTTCATTTTAACACAAAATTAACTTTATTATGATTTCAAGCCATGGTCTCTTTATTAAAAGAAAGCAGGTTTTCTTTTTAATAATAAACTCTGTATGCAAACCATACAAACCCCAGATAAATATGACAAAATAAATTTTTTACATATGTAAAATAAAAAAAAATAAAACGTGTTGGTTTGTCCTCAGTATTAGCAAATAGTACTGTGAGCTGGTTTAACAACGCCTCTCCCATCATCCTTTGCTTTTACCCAGACAGTGGTGTGTTGCGTTATAGAATATTTAATGCTGAATGACACAAAAAAACGTCACAAAATTCATCACTAAATTAGCATGTGTAATTAGCATGTTTTAAGAAGGGGAAAAAATCAATTAAAATATGCCATTTTTAATAATGTAATTAATTCCCCAGGACTATATTATAAAATGAAGACTTAAAAATGTTTTTGCAGTGTTCATAGAAATAGTCATTAGCATTTTTAAGTATTGTCCTTCCAGCAAGTACACTTAAAGTTCTGCACTGGGGGAACTGATTGAGAAATCTTGTTGAGGTTTGCATTGTAATTCAGAGTTCATTTCATTATTCAAAAAATAATAATAATAAAAAAAAAGAATTTCTTTGTACTGAGTCAACACTAACAATGAACTGGTCACATATCAGCTGTTTAAGTTTTGTTCATCTTTGTGTGTGTGTGTGTGAGAGAGAGAGAGAGAGAGAAAGAAAAAAATGTGACCATTGCTGGTTATGTAAGATCATACCTCCTTTTTTTGTACAAAAACGAGTAAATAAAAAGCACATTAAATGAATCCTGTGGTGGTATTGGTGTCCATTGGTGTTACATTTTACGGCAAGGATTTATAAAAAAAAATACTAAGATAGTACTGGGTTTTATCTCATGCTAATGTGGACGCATCTGTCCTCTGAAACAGCATGCATGCGCACATCGATAGGCCTTTTCCCCCACACCATCTGTGACGACCCTTCTTTTCAAAAAATCCATCCACTTTTAACAAAAACATCCTTGGGGTTTTGCTCTGGAGGATGACGAGCAGTTGGGCGGCTGTATTTGTCGAGGTCCAGAAGAAGGAAGAAAGCCAGATACCTTACTTACATTTACGGCATTTGGCAGATGCCCTTATCCAGAGCAACTTACATTTTCATTTAATTACACGTATGAGCAGTTGAGGGTTAAGGGCCTTGCTCAAGGGTCCAACAGTGGTGGAGTTTTGAAGCTGGAACCTTCTGATCAATAGGACAATGCCTTAACTACTGAGCTACCCCTGCATCTCACTTTAACTGTTTGGTAGGATGGCTTCAGCAAGCGCCCTGTGCATGTGCAGAGGCAAAAAGACACTTGAAATCACATGACCACATTTTGGTTATATATCCGATATAGCGGCGGCATGATGGATTAGTGTAGTCATTCACAATCTCCTCACAATTCAATGCTCATGAACAGCTTATACTGAATACAAGTGGGTGTAGTCGAGCAGGAAAAACACGAAAGAGCCCTGGTCTTCCAGGGTTGGGGGTTCAAACCTTGTCTCTGGTCTGTGTCCATGGAGTTTGCTTGTTCTCCCTGTGCTTGGTCGGTTTCCTCCATTAGTCCAAAGACATTTGGTGTAGACTGAGTGGTGTTTCAAATTCCCTATTGTATTTGATTGTTTGTGCATATATGTGTGTGTGATGGTTGGTACCCCATCCATGTAATGCTGTGAGTTTCCTGGGATAGGCTTAAGGCCCTACACAGGATAAACGGTATAGATGGATAATGAATGGATGCAATAAACGAGTGCAATCTTCAATTCTATTCACCCAAGCATGATACATAATGGTGTTGATTTCTTTCTGCAGCCTCCTGCGTTCGATTATTGTGGAGGAAGCTTTTATTTGTCACCTATAATTAATTATACAAACCCAGTGAAATTCTTTTCTGCACATATTCCAGCTTGTTAGGGGCACCAAGTCAGGGTGCAGGAATCAAGGGGTTAAGGGTGGTCACTGGGCTGTGCTTGGGCTCCAACCTTCTGATCAGATCCATAGCCATTGAGCCACTGCTGCCCAAACTTACTTCCACAATAATTAAGATATACTTTGATGTATAACGGCAACGGATCCAGGATTCAGCAGATCTTTTAGGACGCGTATACGACTCTCCTAAATTTCTCGTTACAATTACCTATGCATTAGCTGTGAGTTGCTTGTGTGTAATATATCAGTGGAGCATGTTGCTGACGGTGATGTATGAAGAAGGCTTTAGTGGCAGTAGAGTAATGTAATAGAAACTGCAGCCCTCGGCCAGGCTACACAGAAACCGTTAACCTGTAATTTATAGCTCGGGAACCTCATCCAGTCTGAAACCTCCACCCACTTTTTGCAGAGGTTTATCCTTTAATATTCTGCAGGGTGGACATATCAGGCTGGTGTCCAGGCTGTCCGTTTTTTGTTTGTTTTAATTGAGATTTCCGATTTTTAATGGTTCAACCCTTTACGTATGTAACTTTGTTTTGATGAAACACACTAATAAGGTAGTGCTGCATACCTTGATGCTACAACTGGAGTGTAGTAATTTGCGTAAAAATATGACAATCTTCTCAGATCCAAGCATGCAACCATGTGGAAATACGCTCCCTGTACAAAGTCGCAATTTCAGAAAGGGCAAATTACTGGGCCGCATATACAGTAGCAAAGCAAACAACTAAAGAGATTTGAAATTACTGGAACTGGATTAAGAAACCTGTACGCACTGTGCTGAACTGTCGACTTTCTGGAAGAAATGTGGTCGGAGAAAATCATGAGTGGAGATCACTTAAACAATTGGTAAAGTTACATAGTTAAAACAACCAATATGATGATATTATCCTGTATTCAGGGTCGCAGGGGGGCCTGAAGCTTATCCCAGGAGACACGAGTCGGGGTACACCCTGGACAGGGTGCCAATCCCTCACAGTGCAAACACACATACACTACAGGTAATTTGGGAACGCCAATTAGAAACAGGTCTGCAGATCTTTGGAAGGAAACCGGAGTACCCAGAGGAAGCCCACCAAGCACAGGGAGACGAACCTGGCCGGGAATCGAACCCGGACCCTGGAGGTGCAAAGCGACAGTGCTAACCACTACAGTACACCGGCATGCTGCCTAAAGCTGGAACAAGTTTTCGAAATGAAAAAGATTTTATTGTTGTTTGTCATATTTGCTCTGTTAGTTATGTTTCTATGCAAGTAGAACATGGGACAAGGCACTTCACTTGCACTTCATCCACCTCGGGTTCTGTTCTAATGCTCATTCTACAACATCCACTCTTCAAACATGATATGTTTAATGGGACAGAGCGAGTGACTGAAAGCGAAAGCTAACATCTATTAATCAGCAAAAGTAATAGAGCTATTAAACCAGACAGAAGAGGGAATTGGTTGTTTTGCAGCAGCGCAAAACCCATTACAGGAGTCGAATTATGCGGCACTGTTATCAGTAGAGTGGGATTTGACAAATGGACGGCACGCAGCGACGGAAGACATAATAAAAATACTAATGAAAGCCTATTTTTGACCCGCTGTGACAGCGAGCTGCCAGGAGGAGCAGCTGTACAAACATGATGACAACTCGATAAAAGACGCATTTCCTGTAAGAGAGAAAGGGGTCTGTTGACATTGGAAAGTTGGTGATGGTCAGTGTATGATGCACTGTACTGCATAATCGCAAGAGATAAAACGTAAAGAATTTTTTTTCAGTTGGAGGAAATTTCAACCTTGAACTTTAAAATGTAGAATAAGCTAAACTTCTTTGAATTATTGACATTTTTCTTTGAATAATTTATCAAGTCTAAGTTGCGAGTATAAAATGCTTTGCATAAGTTAATATAGTATCTCACAACTTCTCACACAAGTGGACAGGCCAGGGTACACCATGCACGGGGTGCCAAGCCATTGCAGTGTAGGAGTGTGTACAAAGAATGCCAAATAATACAGTATATTGCTACAAATGGTTGTTTATTTTGGGTTTGTTGGCGCCATTGTTGTTCTTCAGGTCCACATTTTATCCCCTGGTTCTATGATCTTGTAAAACCTCATCTCATCTGGCTCATGTTTCTTCGTTCCCCGTCTGATGTTCGGCCACCATTTCCCGTCCCACTGTATTAAATTTGGGAAGTGACCTTTTTTTCTTTTCCCTTTTTTTTTTCCTCCCCCTGAGCTTTCCTGTGAATGGTTTCCTTTAGACTAGTAAGAATCTCATTTAAGTTCAGGACAGACTCTGTGACCTTTTGCATGAGTACAATCTCTTGGACACTGCTATCAGACTGAAAAGCAGCATCACAGTGTCTGTGCCAGTTCGTAAGAGCTCTAATTTAACAAAGATTAAACCATGTTTGTGCTGCATGGAAAAAATGTTTTCCATCCATCTCCGTTCTGTCTATACTGCTTGGAGCCTATCCCAGGGACCTTGGGGGTGTGTGTGTGTGTGTGTGTGTGTGTGTGTGTGTGTGTGTGGCGGTGGACACTTTGGATGGATGCCATCCCCTCACTGTATACAAGCTAACACACACACAGACACATAATCATACACTACAGGTGATTTGGAAACACCAAGCAACCTACAATTGAATGTCTTTGGACGGTGGAATCTTTGTTGGAAACCAACCAAACACAGGAACACCATGCAAATTACAAACCCACACCAGAGACACGATACAAAGCCCTACCCTGAAGCTGCGATGCAACAATGCTACTCACTAAGCCACCATACTGCCAGATATTTTTATCTCCTATAATTAATGATGTGAACTGGGGCATTTATTCATTTACTAATGAACGCGGAAAAACAACGTGAAACATAATTAGCAAGAAAAAACAGTGTTTCTTGAATTTGCATTTGTCAGTTTACTGTGTATGCTGTATATGTAGCTATTTCTGACCGTAGTGACTTGAGATTGAAGAAGTGCAAGTTGGATATATGAAATAGTCATTTTCAAAAATGATCATAAAAACAGTAGGCATGTGCCCTAAAAATAATAGGAAATCATACTGACATTTCATGTTTCCAGTGTCAATAATATAATTTATGCTACAGTTAGGAATTAAAGTACACTTTATTGTGTTACATCTGAAAGCAATAAAAAAGAAAGGAATAAAAATTATCCTTTGTTCAAAGCACTCACAGTGTGGTATTTTATTTTGCCGGATGCAGGAGCTTATGGTCGTTGTTAAATTTTTTATTCTGTCCTTGTGTTTTATGTTTCTGAAGAATCAAGCTTATATCCAGAGATACAGTAACTCAAGACTCATGCTGCTGTTATTATCATATACAGATCTCTTAGAGAACACAGAGTAGGCCACTTTTTTTTTTTTTTACAAGCACAACACATCAAACCTTTAATGATGCAGCAGAAGCTACAGAATGTACATCAGCAAAACTGAAGGGTTTAGGATCAGAAATGTAGATAACTATGGGTCTTAACAGAATGCCCATTAATGGAATTAGTTTTCTAGTCAGTGCAGTTTATAATCAGATACTGTCTTAGAACAAACGTCCAGAAAACTACTCACTCACTCACTCACCGTCTATACCGCTTTATCCAGTATTCAGAGTCGCAGGGGGCCTGGAGCCTATCCCAGGAGGCTTAGGGCATGAGGTGGGGTACACTCCGGACAGGGTGCCAATCCATCACAGGGCACATACACACAATCACACACTACGGGCCTTTTTTCCCCAAAAAATTTTAGGAACACCAATTAGCCTACTCTGCATGTCTTTGGACTGTGGGAGGAAACCGGAAGAAACCCACCACAGGGAGAACATGCAAACTTAAAGCACACAGAGACGGGAATCGAACCCAGCCCCTGGAGGTGCGAAGTGACAGTGCTAACCACTACGCCACCGTGCCACCCAGGAAACTACTGCACTGCTTAAATTACAATGGAATAAAATGGCAATTATGGTGGGAGAAAAAAAGCGTTTTGGATGACATCAAGATGTATTAGATGGACAGGAGGACGGACAGATGTCATGTGAGTTAAAATTCCTTTTATTTCTCTATAAAATCCTCTGCTACACTAATGCACTTATCCCAGTGTTTCTCTAGTGCTTGGATACCATCAAGGTAGAAAGTTTTGAGCTATGATCATACTACCTGCTTCACGTCTGAAACGCTGGCCTCCCAGGAACTCTTTTAAATGTGGAAATGGCTTGGAGTGAGGTCAGGACTATCCAGGGGATGCGGCAACAGCTGAGTTCCTGTAATGTGCAAGTGGTGTTGGTAAATGATTATGTGCACAGTTCCCACTGACAGGCGTCTTTTCCGATAAAGGACCAGGTGTTCCACTCGCTGAATGTTTACAGGAACGACTGCAGTGGGTTTGACTGCCATCATAATTGACTGAAACACATCTTTTTTAAAATGTTTGCACCATTCAAATGTTTGAGTCTCATCGCTGTGGAACGCTTCTGTAAATGTCAATATGTCCTACTCTTCAAAGGAATTTCATCACAGGTCCCAGTTTGACTTGAACACCCCTTACATTATGATTTATGTAACCTCTATCCGATATATACTCTATTTCTTTCAATCATATTGAACGTGAAGAAAATGAATTAGAGAAGCAACTGTAGCTTAATTAGATGAATTAGTATATTTGCACCACGCCCTCGGCTTGCTCATCATCTTATCATTTTGATTCATACACATTGCATACAGACTTACTTCTTTTTATTGTGTAAAGCTGCTTTGCGACAATGTCAATTGTTAAAAGCGCTATATAAATAAAATTGACTTGACTTGACTTTGATTCAAGTCATGTGATACACTTCATTCTAGTCTCACTGCCATATTAGTCAGCCAGAGAAACCAGAGGGACCAACAATATTTCCGAGCTTTGTCCTTCCTTTGTAACGTCTCTGTATGCCTTCGTGACAAAATAACCACGTTAATATATAAGGTTTATGAATTTACAGTAAAAAAAATATTTTGATATTTCAGGCATCTTCGTTTTACAGAATGTGTTAACAACATGTGCCCGTATTCAGGTTTTTTTTAAAGCCTTGCAGGAGATGAGTTATTTAGAAATGTATTCCTGCAATTCGTTACAACAGATTACTTATTTATCACATGCTGCAGAGCTGCAAATCTTTCACCATCATGAAGGTAGTCATGAGATTTAAGTCCCTAATAAACATTTTGCGTAGCATCAGCATGTCATTAAATGCCATCTATATGTAACCCTTCATGAGCTTATACTTTTACTGCTGGAGAAGCTTTAACACAAATGGGCTCCGTCCTCCATTTAGATATCTCAGCATTTTCCTGATGCATGCCCTTCCTGACACGCCATATCTCAGTAATGGGGTTTCATCGTATTTTTGATTGTGACTTGGCAGTTATATTTCATCCCCACCGTCCACAAGGGACTACAAAGTTCCAAATTGATCACATGATAGAATATTTCATATGAAGACCTTTGGCATGTGTAGACTGTTTTGACTTATGACTCTGGTCAGAGCTAGTCATCAAATCTTCAACTTTGTCTTTACTGCTACTGTATGAACAGCATGTTTTATATACTGTATTGTTAGGTCCATTCAAACTTTGTATATACTAGCCTAAATTCTTAGCTTAGCTTGCTGGTCTTGGTCTTGTGTAACTCCAGTGTTCTGAGTTCAGTGCTTCTCAGTTCACTTTCTCACCTCCTAGTCATTTCTCTGGTGTGGTTTCCCCTCAATGTGGAGTTTTTCTCAAAAACGTGTGACTATCACAGCTTGAGTTGTCCTAGTTTGCCATACTGGATATTTCTGCCAAGGAACTCCCTCAGCACCCCTCCAACCCCACCCCCCCAAAAAAGAGGCTGAAGAAGATGAAGGCTGTCTGTTGGACACAACTGAAAAAGTTACTTATTAACTTGCAACTACCTTAAGCATGTCGTTCTGACCATAACGTTTCAGGGATATACAAACTCCATCGGTACCAGACCCGATCACTATCTCCAGAAGTTTGTTTCCTCCTGAACAAGCTGGACCCTTCTGTTTATGACATAGTACTCTGCCAAGCACAGACCACAGATCATTCATTATAATGAAGCTTTATTCACTTAGAAAACCAAGAACTTAACAGTAGTTCTTTTGGCCTTGTTGAAATTAAGGGACATTCAGAACTGATATATCAGCTTTTAGTTGAAACCCTAAATTGTCCCCAGGGCCTTATAAGGTTATTTGCATTCTGAGTTATTCAAATTGAACTATTCACATTTTCTTATTCTGTGACAAAGTACTAACCTACTGTGAGTTTTTTTTTTTTTTTTTAGGTGATATGGACTCTTTATTTGATAGATAAAAAGGCACAGCTCATTTCTTTCTCTATGGAGTGCAATAGCTTGGAAGCTTAATATATCCAAACTGCTCAGAATGCAGATACGACCTTATAATTCCATATCTCAAATAGACACGTCCTCATTTTAAAGAGAGGAACAGGAGAAATATGGATTTCGAATGTCAAACTAGAGCACATAATCCAGCTAGAACTGAGGGCAGTTTCTCACTACTCACTCACTCACTCACTCAACGGCTATGCCACTTTATCCTGGATACAGGATTGCGGAGGCCTGGAGTGTATCCCATGACTTAGGGCATGGACAGGGTGCCAACCCATGGCCGGACATACACACATATTCAATTAAATTAAATAAAAAATTTAATTGTATAGCGCTTTTAACAATTGACATTGTCGCAAAGCAGTTTTACACAATCAAAGAATCATTTAAGCTAGTATGGAATGTAAATGTGTATGAATCAGAAAGATAAGATTGTTCCTGGTGAGCAAGCCGAGGACGATGTGGCAAGGAAAAACTCCCTGAGATGACAGTAGGAAGAAACCTTGAGAGGAACCAGACTCAACAGGGAACCCATCCTCATTTGGGTGATAACGGATAACAGTGATAGATCTGCATCATACTGTGCGAGACTGGAAATTCAGTATAATAGGAGATGTGTTTAAGTTAATATGGATTCCAGTTCATTATTGGAGGCTTAAGTAGACTATAGGAAACTCCAGTCCTGAACTATCAAGCAACTGCTGTCACAAGTTCTCAAAGAACAGCTATCAGCATCACCCGAGGCCAGGATCGTCTTTGTGGAAAAGTGGAACTGTACGCAGTCACCACAATTATCCCAAGCAGACCACATGAGGCATCCATGTGACGAGATCTCCAACCATGCTCCAGATGCTCATTCACACACTATGGCCTATGCTCAATTTGGGAACGCCAGTTAGTCTAATCTGCATGTCTTTGAACTGTGGGAGGAAACCAGAGGATTTAATGAAATCTGGAAAAAAAAAAAAAAAAAAAAAAAAACGGAAATCAGGATATTTATAAAATCTTGATACTTAAAGAATTGCAATACAAATCCCAAATCTCCACTTTTTGAGTTTTAAGAGTATCGTATTGGGGAGTCCCTGGTGATTCTCATCCCTACAAGACAGTGCCCAAGAGAGTGGGATCTGAAGTGGTGTCCCAGTTAAGGTAAAACTTTGCAAAGCACATATTCTTGATGACTGACACACTATCCAGGACACACTGACCCACAACTGACCTCACTGTCTACAGTCTCCCTCTTCATAAGCAACAATCGGGTCACAGAGCCTCAAATTCAAATTAAAATTTTATTTGTCACATACACAGTCATACACAGGACAATATGCAATGAAATGCTTATACGACCACTTGTGACCGTTAAACACTAAATTATCAATAGAAATAGAAATAAAAATAGAAATAAATTAGGGAATGGAAATCAAGTATAGAGAAGAAGATAAGAAGAACGGAATATAAAATATGGGATATACGTATTAAAGAGAAAAAAAAATTTAACAGCCTAGATGTACAACATATATACAGTAATGACTGTACAAATATGCAAAATATGGAAATGTGCAAAAGTGTGAAAAATTTAATGGATATAAATGTCCAGAAATTATGCAGAAATTAAATGACCAGAAGTGTGCAAAATTAAATGAAATATAAATGTCTATAAATGTCCGGAACTGTCCAGGGTGAGTGCAAATGTGCATGAGTGACCAATATGTATATATTGTCAGTTGTGAGAAATGTCCATGAAGTGCAGTGTGCAAAAGGATGGTTTTTTTTATTCCTGTGTGATGTTTTGGTTGAGAGACCTTATCGCCTGTGGGAAGAAGCTCCTCCTCAGTCTCTCTGTGATTGCCTTCAGGGAGCAGAATCGCTTCCCTGACCACAACAGAGAAAACAGTCTGTTGTTGGGGTGACTGAGGTCTTTCGTGATCTTCCTGGCCTTGGTCCAGCATGCTGCCGGGCCTTTTTTACCATAGTGTTGATGTGACAGGACCATAATAGGTCCTGCGTGATGTGAACACCAAGGTATCTAAAACTGACCACTCTCTCCACTGGGCTCTCGTTGATGACGGGGGCCTTGTAGTTCCTCTCCTGCTTAGTCCTGAAGCCCACTATCAACTCCTTTCTCTTACTGACGTTTAGAAGGAGGTTGTTCCTCTGGCACCGTCTCATCATTGTCAGAGATCAGGCCCCCATGCAGCTTGCATAAGGCAGTGTCCGTGTCCGCTTGAGGCGGGATATAAACGACGCTCATTATGACCAATGTAAACTCCAGAGGAAGATGAAAAGGACGACATTTGATGATCAGTAGTTCCAGGTTGGGTGTGCAGGAGCGTGTGAGAAAAACAACGCTTGCGCTGTTGCATCAGATGCTGTTCACCATAAAGCACACCCCGGCACCCCTTGACTTCCCTGAGTCCCGTGTTCTGTCCATGCAGTGGACCGAGAAGAACTCGCCCGCCTGATGGCGTGGTCCGGCACTGCTGGGTTCAGCCATGTCGCGGTGAAGCAGAGAAGATTGTAGTCCCGATTGTCTCTCTGAAATTTGACCCTGGCCCTGAGGTCATCGAGCTCGTTCTCCAGTGACTGTACATTGGCGAGCAGGATGCTAGGCAGAGGTGTGCGGGGTACACGGGCTCACAGCCTGTTCCTGACGCCAGCTCGTTTCCCTGAAGTAAACCTTCACCTGGGTTCCTATTGATGTTCTGGTGAATGGTCAGGACATCTTGTCAGCTTTATTCCTGCATACAAACGGTGTCCCAAATAGTTGGAAAGACACAACACACGGACATGTTGCCTGGATTAACCATGTTACTTGGATGAAACACTCCATCAAAGAATCAAATAATCTCTTGTACACCCAGGTCCATAAACTTTGGAACAAATATACATTTTTGAAATCTGGCCTCTGTATGCCACTGCTTTGAATTTAAAATGAAACTGTCAAGATGTGAGTGAAGTCTTGTCCTCAGTAAGTGGAAACCATGTTACTGTATTTTGAGTTGAGATCAGGTGACTATTTTAGCCAGTGAAGAATATCTAATTTCCTTAGGTAGCTTTTACTGTATGTTTTGGGTGGTTATACATCTGCAGTATGAAGCAGCATCCAATCAGTTTTGCAGTTTTTGGCTGAATCTAAGCAGAGAGTATAGCCATCTGCACTTCAGGATTCATTGCTGTCTCTCCAAAGGGTTCATTTGTATTTTATTTTCTCCCCAATGATGGCCACCTTCACTTGCATAGACACCTCTAGGGAACCTCATGTTTACAGTTTGAGTGAATAGTTACCAAATGCAAATGTAACATTCAGAACCACCTCCAGGCTTTTTATCTACTGTACTTGATTGGTTATGGAGTAATGAAGGAACAGGCCACACCTGGCCATGCAACTGCTTGTCTGCAATTTGTTCCATCATTTATGAGCTCCGAAATGGGGGGTGTGCATATAAAAATGACTATAATTCCTGAATGATTAATGCCACACTATTGTCAACCCCCTTAAATTGAAACTGAAAGAATTGGTTTCTTTATAGACTTCCTTTGTACTGGTGATCATGTCATCATGATAAAAGAATGGGAAAACTGTCTTGATGATGACCGAATCATACACACATCCATAGGCAGATGAACGTTTGTTGACAACTGTACTGTCCCCACAAGATTCTTTGAGGGTATACCTGCTAACTATTCCTTTTCCTGCAATAATTAGATCAACAACTCATGTTTATTTATGAAAAAACAGAGGGAGTTACCCTGAGTCAATTACCATAACATTTATAACATTGACTATAAAATAGAAGGAGTTTCTCCCCGTCATGGGATTATGTAGTGTGTTGCCTAGCAAGCAAGTCAGGTCTGCTGCTCCCTGGGCTTCACCGTGCACCTTCATTATGTCCTACAAGGCATACTGTATATTACCCCTTCCGGAAGCAGATCTTCTGAACACCTTTCCTGGTGTAAGAGTCTGTTTCCTCAAGATATATGTTATCCAGGTAATATTCATGATAGACTGCTTGTTCACAGGAAGACTCCTTGTTAAATCCTGAGTGATCTTGGTGGTAACTTTAGAAGAATGTTGGGGAACTCAATGGCTGTATGCCTGTCTCAGCAAGAAGCCGTCCAGCCAATATTTTCCTCTCTTTCCTAGCCATTACCTCAGCTAGAATAGTAACTAGTGTTTACTAGGGTCAATGAATAACGTGGGTCTGTCAAGCCCAACTTTAAGGTTTAGAACAAATCCATATTCCATTGACACCAATAACTGTGTCTTACAAAGTGTATTACAAGACATATAATAACTATAGCACCCTATGGCATCATACTATTTGGTGTGTTAATATTAACATTCCATATGTTTCCATTTTGTTTCGTACAACTTTTAAATATATTGCAAAACACTGCTAATGGAAAGTCATAGTGGTTCGCATTTTGTCCATATTATTTTTGGAAGTGAAAAAGTTGAATTTTACAAAACGTTGTACCCATTGTCGCTAGCCTTTACCCACCTCCCTCCTTTTAGCTATTTCCACTGGAACCATTCGCCCATTCACCCTGGCTTATTTGCCTGTCTGCCTGCCGTAAGGCCATAAAAATGCAAATGGCGCCATTGCTTGGAGCAATTTAGCCTCGAAGGTGAATCTCATCCTCATGAGCTCCTTCTATTCACATTCACCAGCAAAGGACCCTGACGGTCCATTTATTTGTGTGAATTAAACACTCCTATAGCTTTTTTCTGACATGCATTCAGTTGTGTATTCAGTAAAGTAGTAGTCTGTGAACCATTTTAATCCAGCTATTGAAGTTGGGTCATAATACTTGTGGTTAAACCAATGGTGGTAAATGGGGTCCGGGTGTGTGAGTCATTTTATTCTTTAAAAACAATAGATTTATAGCTTCAAATACATGCATAGTGGCATGAAGTATGCTTTGGGCTATATTGGTAATATGGGAAATTCACAGTATGATAAATGCATTTCAATATATCTCAGGACAGAGCCTGAAACTTTAAAAAGAAAATTGAAAATATTCTATTGGTTAAATATTTTGTAGGATGTGCCACGACTGGAGGTAATGATGTATTTTTCCTATTATGTTAGTTATAGTATAGCATTATTAGTTTGGATGTTTACAGTTGCTTGTGGCTATTAATTACAGCCATATTATAAATATTATTATAAACTGAGAATTATCCCTGCTGTGACTGATGATAATAATATTGCTAATGATGAAATACTTGGTACAAGGTGGCACAGTGACTTAGTGGTTAGCACTGTTGCCTCCATGAACCTCCAGGGTTGAGGGGTCGACTCCCACCACATGGAGTTTATATTTTCTCCCCGTGCTTGGTGGGTTTCCTTCGGGTACTCTGTTTTCCTCCCACAGTCCAAAGACATGCAAATTAGGTCAACTGACGTCCCCAAATTGCCTGTAGTGTATGAATGAGCATGTGAGTGTGTGTATGTGTATGTCCTGTGATGGATTGGCACCCTGCCAGAGTGTACCACGCCCTGTGCCCTAAGTCTCCTGGGATAGGCTTGTGACCCTGGATAAAGCGGTGTAGATGATGAGTGAGTGAGTGAGAGTACTTGATATCACTCAAAGTTTAAAAAAAAATGTGACACCCTATTAATGTGTGATATTTAATCTGTATGCCGTCCTAATGTTGAGGTGACATTTTATCGTATATCATATACGCATACATGGTTACATGGTGTCCAGGTGTTTCGCATCACCCCTGGGGCATTATCCTGGGTTAGTAGAACCACAGTTAAATACAGCACCTGGTGCTCTCTTTCCTATTTATTGGGACATCTGCCCTCATCTGTGCTTATGAATAGTCTAAAGCTCATTAAAGTAACCTAGTAGTTTCATGTCTGCATGCGCTGTATCGTTGGGCTACAACTGTTTTTGCGAGTCTGATTTGTGGTTTTATCTTTCACCAATTTCTCACTTGATGTCAAGTCTTGTAATTAAAGAACCACTATCACTTAAAATGCACACCTCTGTGGGGGGTGTAGCCTCTTTGTATGACCACTGTGAGCTCAGCTGGCCTGAATGTTAGCCCCTAGGGATGGGCCAGGTGCCACACTTAGCCTGCTTTAATTGGGATCATTCGGTGGGATGGTGTGTAAGGGTGATGGATGTCCTGTCGTGGGGGGAGGAAAGAGGACACTCCATGCTGACCACATACATTTTTCCCCCCTTGATTTCGGGCTGTGACCAGAACATTTATTATTTATTTATTTATTTTCAATAAATGTGAGCTTTTTACAAAATGAGTCTCAAAGTTGAAATTCTGCGGCATTGATTTAATTTATAATCGAGTAACTAGCAAGTTGAATTGGTGAGCAATGTCATGGATCATTTCTTTTTTCCATAATAGGTATGTCTGCGGTTAATCTATAATGTATGACTTGCACATCTCTTAGCAAGGATGTCATGGATGCCTTTGTCATGAAAGTTAAACATAATGAGAACGATTAAGTCTATGCGCAAACCTCATATGTCTTTGTCAGCTCCTCTGAGGACACATGCGATACAATCAATACTTTATTGGGTCTTAGAATGTATTTTTTTTTTTTATGCACAATAGTCCATATTCTAAAATCGTATTGTCAGAATGTCACTGTTTTCATAATGAATTGGACAACTCATTCGCTCACCTATAAGTTATCTTGTCTTTGGTTTCTTTTTCTGTCTGACTTCCACTCTTTGTTTTATAACCAAAGCAGCTGCTTTGTCTAAGTGCATATCATAAGCTTTGTCTCGCATCTTGGCTTTGCATATTGACATACCACCTCATGATACAACCGAATGTGCAAGTTATCCTAACTAGTGTCCTACAAAAATACCTTAGTTTCTCTTAGAATCTCTATCCTGTTGTTTTTCTTTTCTTCTTTTGTTCTTACTATTTTTTTAATAGTGTGTGTTATCGTATCGGCATGCTGTTTTTACAGATTAGTTATTGTTGTCATGCAGAGCTCGGTGAGAGGCCATAATGCCAGCATCCCACCCTCACAGTCCTCGACCACATTCATCCGGTTTTCCAAAAACAGCCAAGCATCAATTTTCCTGTCTAGGACTATAAAAGGTTTATGTAGCATTTTGCACTGAAAAAAAAATGGATTAACCACATACATTTCAGCATGCTTTTCTCCTGTGGTGCTGATGCTATTATTATTCTTTTTTATTGATGTATTAATGAAACATTTGAAAAAAAAAAAAAAAAGCTATACATGGAAACCCATAGGTTTTTTTTTTTTTTATTATTATTTTTTTTTTAATAAACCAGCCCAACCCATCACAGGGCACAAGCATGCACACACTCACACATCATGCACAATTTGGAAATGCCAATCAGCCAAGACCACATATCTTTGGATTTTGTTGGGAAATCTGAGTAACCTGAGGAAACCTACCAAGTACAAGGAGAACATGCAAACTCCACTCAGACAGACTGGAGGCGAGACTTGACCCCCAACCCTGGAGGTGCATAACAGAACACAGTCATGTGAGTAAACACCCCCCCACACACACACTTCTATTTCCCTCTATAATCCCCTGCTCCCCTAATGCTATCTGTCGATTTTCAAGGATCAAACGTTCCACTTGCTGAATGTTCAAGGGACATGTCATTCATAGACGTTTAGCCTTTAAAAAAAAAATGTTTGCCTCATTAAAATGTTTTACAGCGACTAAGAGTCTCATCGCCATACTGCGTTGTATATTTGCTTGTTTTGGGCGAACTTTTTTTAAAGATTCTTAAGGTTAAAATAATGTGTCTTTGCTTAAAATTTATTTTAATTAAAAAAAATCTTTTGAATTGTCTGGAAAGTTCAATAATACAAATTTAAAGTAACCTTTAGTAAGTTTTTCCTTTTTGTAGTGTAAATTACAGAATATTTAGAATGTTTCTAACTGAAAGGTCAAAACTTTGATCTTACAATATGTATCTCAAGACAGCTCTTTACCTCAAAGGTCAAATTATAGTGAGGTTTGGACCTTTGGACATTAAACTAATTTGTTATTCTTCTTATTATTATTATTATTATTATAAATTAAGTATAAAGTAAAAAAAAAAAAAACAGGCAGTCCTTTTGGGAATCCATACACAGTAAATTCCCCAATGTTGAATTCTTACCTAAGAAGGAGTAAAATGAATAGTTACACTAAAAACGAACACTATTATAAAATCGAATCGGTGGACTGGATCATTCTGTTGTGTAAATATAGCTATACAACGATACTTTTTCAGACACAGGAAAGTCTTCAGTATAAAGTGGTTTACACCAGTTAACAGAAACAAGAATATTTCATGGACATGAAAAATTGTGTGTGTGTGTGTGTGTGTGTTTCTGTTTTTGCAATTGAGTGTGTGTATACACTTTGACGGTGTTGTATGAGTGGAGATTTCGCCAGCAGTGACATCTTGTTGAACAAAGACAACCGATGCATTTAAGTGTGTTAGCAGGCCAGTCATGCTAAATGTTCCCATGACGACACATTTACAGCCTTGCAGCTCGGTTGGTGTCTATATGTGGGTGTGTTTTATTGTGGTGATATCACCTGTCACAGGAAGTAGCTGTGCTTTAATCATTTAAAGATGCATCGAGAAGCCAGTCTCACTCGACTGCAGGACGCTAGTGATATCGCTATTTTAGTCCTTTATTAGTGTCCTGCTTTGACGGGAGTGTGTGTTATGTGTGTAGGGGTATATGACAAGTCAGACAAATGGGTTCCCATGACACTACCGTCTCCTCTAATCACAGGGGCGTTGTGTGCGTGTGTGTGTGTGTGTAAGACAAGGGAGTTGGACAAGACACACAAAGGGACCTGGAGAGAGAGAGATGGCTGGCAAATTGGTCCCAAAATTCACAGAAATAGCTCACAGCTCCACCCTTTTATTTATTCATCCATTCCGTCCTACTGTTTGGAAACGAGAAGCGAGAACTGGGTCAAAGCCTGAAAGCAGACCTGAGTGTAAGCGTTAGTCTGAACTTGCATCCTGGATGACGAAACTTCTTTGTCGCAGTGTCAAATTAGGTTGGGGTTGGTAAAGGTGAAAGGTGTATCACTTTGGCCTGATTACACATGGTGTGTTTGAGATGAAAGAATTATACTCCATGACCCCTCTCTCTCTCTCTCTCTCTCTCTCTCTCTCTCTCTCTCCCCATCTTCTTTTTTGTGATTATACTGCAGAGAGTTACAGAGTATAAAGACAGTGAGTGAATGAGAACAAGAGCCGATCGGCTACATACAGTATATTCAACCGGACGGAAAAGGGTACAGACAAGACACATCTTAAGTGAGACACTTTTGATATTTCCTGAGAGGACTCCTTATTTCATGTTGGTCTACATGCTGGACCACATTTATGTGCATTTTGTGCCTGAGGGTGTGTCTGGTTTGTCTACGTTCGTTATTCCTTTATGTTCAGGGACATGCTAAGAGCCCATTAAGTGACGCACACAACGGCAATATAAGAGCTTTTATCTCTGCTCTCTGTGTGTCGACTGACGTCTAAACGTCTTGCTTTGGACTTTATCCAAAATGTCCACACTATATAACGTTAACATCTGGCCACGACTTTTTCGAAGGAAAATTGAATCAAATAACAAAATGTAAATAATCTTCCTTTAAGACTAAATAGGATTATAGTCCCTTTATTTCTCTCTATATAATTCCCTGCTACACTCGTGCACTTATCCCTGCGTTTGACTAGTGCTTGGATACCATCAAGGTAGAAAGTGTTCTCAGTCTTCACATCTGAAGTACTGGCCTCCCAGGAAGTCCTTTAAAACAGCTCCAAACAGGACAACATGGGGGATGTGACAAAACTCCCAGCCGAGTTCCTGTAATATGCAAATGGTGTTGTGTGTACGGATCCCACAGACAGATCGATCTTCGTCTCTTCGACAAGTCATCTGTTGATTTTCAAAGGATGAGGTGGTCCACTCGCTGAATGTTCACGGGAGACCGCAGTGGGCTCCGATCCACCTCAGCCAGGATCGTCATTCGTGCACGTACGGTCTTGAAGTCTTCTGTAAAGGTGAAAAGTCTTCATTCGCCAGAAATGTCAGCCCAAGTCCTGGTTTGATTTGAACGCCACGCGTATAATCAATTGACCAACACAGATTTAGTGGCTGGATTTAGATTTTCTCTTTTGTACTTGAGGTCTTAATGTTTTTTTTGTTTTTTTTTATCATACAGACCTGTTGAACGCTCAAATCTGATTGGTCAGAAGGACAACACCGACAGTTGTCATATAGCTCTAGTTATTTTAGAATGTTATTATTTTTGATTAAAGACCTGTATTACTGCACAGTACATAAGTACTTAAGTATAAGGACATTGTAAACAATCCAAGGGGGAACAACTCTGTAGATAGAGTCTGTTCTCCTGCTGGGTTTCAACCCCAATTCAGGCTTCAAGGTTCCAGTACAGATACTCTGGTTTCACAGTGTATCCGTTTCAACTTAGTTTTATTTGTATAGCACTTTTAACACTGGTTAGGGCCACAATGCAGTGTCTCAAGCCAGAAAACTCCCCGGGACAATGTGAGTGAGTGTGTGAGTGAGTTAGTCAAAGAGTCCCGAAAAACAATCACCACTGTTTCTAATGACCAATCCACTCTAAATGGACCAATCACCACCACTCCCAAACAACTAATCACTGATCACCATTGTTCTCCAATGACCAGCCACTGATCAACGTTTCTTTCAACTTCTCCCAATGACCAATCACTGATAGCGATTATCACTAAGAGCCACAATCACCGTTCCACTGACCAATTACTAATCACCATTGTTTCCGATGACCACCCACTGTCTCATTGTCTCCAAAGAGCACTGACTGATCAATTACTAATCCCAGCTGTTCCCCATTGACCCATCACTGTTCATCAATGTTGTCCAGTGACCAATCACTAATTGACATTGTTCCCCCCAAATCACATCACCATCGTTTCCAAACAAATCAGATCACAATAGTTTTACTAATCACTAATCACCATTTTTAAACAAAGACCATTTACTGATCACCATTGCTCCTAAGAACCAATCGCTGATCGCCAATTATTTTCAATGACCAAATTTTGGAAACGTTCCACTCATGTACTTCTTTTTTTTTTTTTCCAGTTTTCTCTTTTCTTTTAGATATATAACATAGTAAAGCAAGTTATTCATTCAATCATGACGGCTCTCAATTCCTAAATAGTCTCTAATTAAGATTGAATCTGTTGAGGTTCTTAACAGAAATTAAACATTTTTCAAATATGCAAGTAAGGTTGTGGCATTACGACCTAAGATTTCGACTTTCCTTCTTTATCTATATAAATAAAGGACAGTTTTTGTCTGTACATTGGTCAGAAAAGAATTCGAATAAATGGATCATCAAAACGTAGAGTTGAAGCAGCATTATGAGCAGTTTTGTGCCAGAATACCTCACAGCGGCTTTCGCTGTTTTGGACGAATATAGCGCTTTTGCTCTCGAATTGGGTGCGACTATATGCGGCACTCGACAGAGCCCATCCAAACAATGTGATTAGATGTTAAAAAAAACTGAAACTTTAAAGACGAATTGCATTCTCACTGCAGGAAGTTTAAAACCAGTTTGTCTCTTAAGTTCCGCAACCATCGTGCTAATTAAAGCAGTGATGTGACGCGACGCACACTCGGGCTAGTATAACATATTTTGATCATGATGACTCAGCAATTTTTCAAGCATACAGAGTTAGCAATCCTGCATCAGGAGCTTGTTGGGAAGGAAGCAGTATGAGATGTTTGCGGCTTAGACAATGTGCTACAGTAGGTATTTTCTTTAGAATACATGAGTGAGTGAGTGAGAGAGAGAGACAGAGAGAGAGACAGAGAGAGAGAGGGGGGAACTATTTGTTTGAGCCTAAGCTCCGCTTACATCCTCTTCTCAAATGACTCTGACTAATTCAAGCTGCACCTATTGATTTCAGCAAGGGTCACCTTTATCAACACATGCTACTGTTGCACGGAGAGGACAGCGCGAGAACTGACACACAGGTTGAGAATATAGGTTCGAGATGTGCCGCATTCAAGGGATGATTAAGAAAAGCTGAAACACTAGACCCTGTCAGGAAGGCTGGAAAGTCAAGATGAAGTGTGTTTACGGAGAGAAAAACAGCGATATTCTGAAAATAGAAGAGGCTTTGAGGACTTTATTCATTAATTGAGTGGGCAGTGAATGCTAAAGTTGTGCATATGCGTATTCAGTCGTCTGACCTCAAAACTATCCATGAACTACACCGTGTTCAGTGCCGCGTAGGTTGGAGTTTAGCAGAAACCGTGGCTTCTCAGAATTGTACATGAGCCTGGTCTTAAAGTTGCTGGAGTTTTCTTACATAGGCAAGTATAGCACCACTTATGTCACACCAAATGTCATTTCGATACATGTAGAGTAGAGTAGCGCTGACGAGCTCTTGTTTGGTGCCACCTGTTTGTTATATGTATGTATCTAAGGAGTTCTCTGAGTTATTATCTGCTGTGTAATTTTGTGTGAAATTGTTAACCTTTTAAGAACTTTTTTTTAAAGGTGGCGATAAATACATAGATTTAGTTTATAAAAAAAATAAAAAAAAACTGTTTTTCTGGAAACAAGAATGCCACAAATATTTAATAAATTAATACATGATTGAGATTATTAATGAGTTTCATTAAATGAATATTTTCCCTCAACGTGGCCAATGCGGAGGGACTTTTTAAAGACACGCTTCATACCAATACGTTTTTAACCCATTTCCTTTATAGTGTTTAAATAATATACACCAATCAACCATAACATTAACACTACACAACATTAACACATTAACCTTGATTATCAATCATATACTCTACCTATATATAACAAATTAGTGATAGGATCGTAAGCAGCCAAGGCTCACTCATGTCTGTCATGTCACCATAAGCCTGTCCGTCCGGTCTGTGCCAACAGAAAAGCTAGTGCAGCACAAATCGTCCATACAGTTGAGCTCCCATGATCCATGGAGGCCACTATAACCCACGGCAGACACAAGACCAGTGCCGACTTCCTTGCGCCGAACACCAGCACGAGCACAGCCCCAGAGGTCGTTTGGAGGCATACCCCAAGGGGCCAAGGGGAACCCAAAACCTAGGTGGTACTGACGTTAATGTTTTTAATGTTATGTCTATTAATCTGAAGGTGGCTGTGGAATCTAGGTTGCCAAAATAAGATGAATTTGCAGACTGAAGGAACATGGGACTATTTTATGGTTTTCAAACGCAACATTTCTATATTGTCTTATTGTATTAAAATTCATTATGGTGCATAGTACAAAATTTGTTTTCACTTGTTAGTATTGCGTGAGAACAATATTACTGCAGTGAACTGTATGTATATAACTGGAGTTTACTGATTTTAGTCAATTTCCTAGCCTGACTCTGGACATAATATATCTTTTGATATTCATTTCTTAATCATATTTTATTTCAGTATGAGTACAGCAATGTTATATTAGCAAACTTCTGTCATTTACACCAATTTGCATGAAGGACCGTCCTTAGAATGTAAAAACCTGATAATAAACAGATTGCAAGAAAACTGTGTTGAAACCTTGTTGGCATGGTGGCCTTTTTTGTAAGAAGACTTGTTCTTTTTCTTTTATGGAAGGAGTCGCAAGTTTTTGTAACAGTAAGCAGCATTCCCACCACACACAAACATGTCACCCAATCAATAGAGTTTGATCCTGAGCTCAGGCTCGTGTCTGTATAGAGTTTCACATGTTTTTCCATGTTCCCACCTCACAAAAACATACATGGAGGTGGACTTGATAGACAAAATTTCCCCTAGGGTGTATTTCAGCTATGACGTCCAGTGTTTCCAGGATACGCCGCGGATCCAGCAAAATCCTTATAATTGATCATTTCCATTTAACATCACACCCTGTCATGTTTTAGTCACCAAATGATTTTCTCAAATTCTGTCCACTGTTTGTCCTCCCCTGAGAAAGGAATTCTCAGATGAGTGCAGATCAAACTAGGTTAATAAAAGACTCTCCCATCCTCTCCCATATCTCTCAGCCACCAAAACACCATCGACTGAGTCGCATCATCGAGTATCACATCTGTGATCTTGTGGCCTTTTGTCATTTTGATCAAGCAATATCAAGATGAAAGAGGTGGCTAGAACAGTCCACAAAGGGCCCCTTTGTCCTTTATACACACACATCGGAAAATATTTATTTCCTTAGGCCAAAGCCAGGACTATTTTTGATGTGTTTCTTATGTTGTGTTTAAGTTGACAACGTAAATGAATGTATACTTAAACCTTTACATTTGAGGCTACCTTCAGGTTTAAAGTGATTTAACATTCTGGAAGGAGTTTCCACTGTCAGAACTTTCATTTGTTTAAGTCTTTAGAGAATCACTTTATAATTTCCACTTTCTCAAGGTGTATTATTAACTTGAATAACTTAACTTGTGAATATGACATGTGAATAAGTCAATTGTGTAAGAATCAGATGTAAAAAAAAAAAAGAATCATGTTTGAAAATCACAAAGTAAATGAAACAAGATTAAAAATCATATGTAAAAGTCAATGAAATGTGATTAAAAATTTAACGAATAATAAAGTAAATGAATGGTGTTGAAATCATATTAATCATGGGTAAAAATCACACATAAAATGTAAAGAAATACGTGTAGAAATGACATAAAATGAATTAATTGCAAATGTAAACAATAATGTAAAAAAATGAATCATGTATAAATAGCACATTAGAAATGAAGTATTTGTAAATATCACATGAATTTGTAAATGAATCATGTAAAAGTCATGTCTAAAAGTAAATGAATTAGGTAAAATGTATATGTATATGAACATTTATTATATAAATATGAAATACATGTAAATACTACATTTAAAAATGAATAAAATATGTTATTTTAGAAGGAATAAATTGTAAGTAAATCTTGCAAACAAGAAAAACACTTGGAAAAATTGTTCATGTGTAAAATCATATGTAAAATTTTATTTGTTTTTTGTCCAAATATCATGAAAAATGTATTTGAAAATGTGCGCAAATAAAAACACAAACAGTATAAATCAAAATGTTAAAATACATAAAAGTTAAAATGTCTTATGTGAACATATGTATTACTTTTTTTTAAAATAGACATTTAAAAAGAAATTGACCGTTAATGATGCTAGTCGGAAACCAACTAGTTTCCGACTAGCATCATTAAGTATGGATGAGAACTGCAAAGTTTCAATTTATTAATTATTTAAATAATAATAATAATAAAAAATGTGACTGCTCAAAAATTGCTGCTGTGATAATATCGCAAACCATAATATGTGAGGCTTTGTAATTACTCTGAGGTGAACATCTAAGCTTCTTCCCTTTTTTTTACTACTTTATTACATCAGCAATTTTATGAATTTGGCATAGTACTGACAGTCTAATGCGTTTTTCCGCATGGAAGGCATGAGTGCACTCATAAGAACGAATTTCCCAGCAAATTAACTACGAATTAGAAACACCGCTGTTGTGTTGGGGGGTAGCTACAGTACGTGACACACTTCTATAGGATGTTCATTAGACTTTGGTATTTGCCCTATTTGCTCGTCCTCTCACGTCTCTCTCGCTCTGTCTCTCTCGTCTTCCTTTTGTCCATATGCCGAAACATGCCACGTGCTAATCTTACCATCAATTTTCCCAGTTGTCATGGAAACCTAGGGATTTTTTTCCCCCCCGCATTGGGGTTGCAGGGTCAAGACTGAGAATATGGCTCTTTTATTGGCTTGTCCTCTTCTATCTGTTTAATCAAATTCAGATTCAAATTCAAATGTATTTTACATAAGGAGGTGAATAAAGATAAACACAAGGATAGTTATTTCTGTGATGCCCTAATGCAGAATGCATAATATATTAACCTGGTTATTGAAGTAATCTCATTGATGTGCGTGGTACATCGTCCATTCCTCATTCCGGTCCATTCCAACTTCCATTTTATTTCGTCTTTTAGATGACATCAGTAATTATTTGTAGCAGTCCAGCGCAAAAAAAGAAAACAGTGGCCAGGTTATGCTGCTGGTTTAGAGTAAGTATGTGACCTGGGTGACCTTTCACCGTTCAACTGAGACCGAATGTTTATTCGGATGTCCGTAAAGGACGGATGGGGAAAACATTAGCCAGAGATGAAGACAGACATTTCACAGCTCCCTCGTCGCTCCATTCTTTTTCCTTTCTATGACAATTTATCACAATGTAATTGTTGCTTTTTACAGTAAACTCCGTAATCACAAACGCACTGTATTTGTTCCAAATGTAGATCCTGATTAATAAGCGTTACGATAATAAACAGAGATGTAAAACTGGTAATTATTTATAATCTACTTAAAGCTTAGGTTATATACAATCAAATCAATTACAAAGCATCTGTTGGAAATCTAACAGCTTTCCTTATTTTCGATTTGAGGAAAAAGTTATACTTCCAACTACACCGCGTATGTTTGGGTGGCACTGAGGGTTCGGTTACATGTGAATTAAGATGAATGAAGCTAAGTAACCCAACTCTTCAGGTTCCTCTCGGCTCTGTTGACTTACCCTTTTCCAGTGGTTCAACCTGTATTTATTTGGATTCAGGTTAAATGCCATTTTAGGCGTCGTTTTTCACTCTCCTTTTATCCGCCAATGATTCTGCATTCATGTGCCACAGCTGGGGTTGAATAGGTGAGGAAGGCGACACTAAAACTGAACTGAATTCAACGTGACCCTTAAAATGGCTGGCGGCCTGGATAGAGACGAGGTAACAGCAGGCGGCTACGTCTGGATGACGTGAAGCTGGGAGGAGGCTGGTGAATAATGGAGAGTTGCTGATGGAAATCACATGCGAACACAGTATCGTTTCTTTTCTCTTCGTTAAGGTTAATAAGACGTAATATGCAGGAAAAAAAATCATCGTGGGGATCCTTCTGTATAAGAAAAGGTGATAATAAGACCTTCTCCATATTGCACTTTCCTGCACGTTTTTGAAACGGTTTTACAAAAACCCCGGCATGAATTCAGCAATAAGCCACCTCAGTGTGTGCTTTCGAGCAGAGCATGGCTTTATCGCAATGGTGTTGGCATCTAATGTAAGGTGTACAGCATGTGTCAGAAATACTGTGCGTGTCACTGCTTAAAAAAAACAAAATCTCATGTAACTCACCAAATTCAGTGCCTTGTTTCCCCAGTTTACTGCTGTTTCTACAAACCATAACTTTGAAGGATACTAGCTCAGTTTAGCTCTGCAGCACTGCAGAAGCTTCATTTCATTCTTCCATGAACTTTGGAATCCATTTTTGGACAAAACGAATGAAATTGGGTATGAAATTTAGGAAACTGTATAATGATCAAGATCTACTGTAATGTACTTACGCTATATGGACAAAATTATTTGGCCAAACCTGCAATGACACTGTATCCAAATACATCTACTGCCATATGGAGTTGGTCCCCCTTTCGCAGCTATAACAGCTTCCACTCTTCTTGGAAGGCCGTCCACAAGTTGTTGGATTGTTTCTATGGGAATTCGTGCCAATTCATTCTGTAGAGCGTTTGTGAGGTCAGGCACTGATACTGGATGAGGTGGCCTGTCTCACAATCTCCGTTCATACCAAAGGTGCTTGATGGGGTTGAGGAAAGGGCTCTGCGGGCCAGTCAGGCACCGAACACATAAAACCATGTCTTTATAGTCCTTGCTTCTGCCACAATGTTGGAAACATAGCATTGTCCAAAATATCTTGATGTATGCTGAAGCATTAAGATTGCCCTTCACTGGGCATAAGGGGCCTGATTGAATTTAATAATTAGCAGGTTTGGCCAAATACTTATGTCCATAAAGTGTATATGCATGCCAATTTTGATTTAAAAACTGATACTGGAGGCTCCTTCTATTAAGGTCAAATAAACATCTCCTTACAGAAGAATTCACAAGATCAATAACCATTTCTTATTATTAAACTTTACATTATATGGAACATTGTCTATACTCTTATACTTTCCTGTGATTTGACTGTTAGTATAGAGATAAACGTTCATTAAAATATGAATGAATGAATAAATAAATAAATAAATAAATAAATAATGTAAAATAGTGATGCATCCTACAGACCAGCTATTGCCAGAGCTGCAGTTTTGTTCTTACAAATATACCACACAAAAACACAGACACAACTCCAACATTTTCAGCGCAACCCTGGCAGTCCAGCATAGTGGAAAGTGAATCTGAGCCTCTTGCCTGCCTGCCAGCCAGCCAGCCAGGTAACTGGAGACTGTAGGTCTGAATATTTTAAAGAGAGAGGGGGGGGGGGGGAGAGGAAGAAAGAATGAGAGGAAGAAAAACACATTCACTACCCTTTGAATGTGCTCCTGTGTGCATTGCGGTGGAGTTGATATCGAAAAGCTTGGCATAACACATAAAGACACAACAGCCTAATAGCCAGCTGCTAGCAAGCCGCCGTGGCCCCGCAGCACTGACTGGTTCGAGAGAAATGTAACGCGATTGTCCACTGCAAGCCAAACTGAATAGAATAGAAAATGAAGAGGGGGGACAAATAAACCACTGAAAGCCAGAAGAGCAATCATACGAGGCATCAGGGCAACCCCCCCCCCCCCATCCCCCCCGTGGGGTGTGACCATGATGTATTTAACTACCAAATTGCATGTGTGCTTGTGTGTTTGTACAGATAGTAGTCACATGGTGTGGGTCGGCTTCCTGTGTGGTTGGGGTCAGATACAAACCAACGACCCGATGTGAGGCTCCGGGGTGACGGGGGTCATTTGTGTGTATGCGGGGAGGGGAACCAATCTGATTAAGCCCTGACCCCTGACCTGTCCAAGACCCCAATTCAGCTTCATGAGTTTTGGATTTCAGCAGGGAGGGGTTTGGGATGGGAAGCAAGAAAGACACGCTAGAGTAAGAATTATAGTAGGTACTTAGTTATTCTGATGGAAATGAGAGGTTGTCTGTTATGTATATAAATGAAAGAAAGGTTTTGCCTGTACGTTGGTCAGAACAATGATATCTTCATGTTCAATACATGGGAGCATCAGAAACAAAGAAAAGCTTGGAACAATTTTTTGAATTTAAAGAAACTTTGCTAGTACTTACTGTAGATATCTGCCTGAGGTTGAACTTTTATTTATAAGTGAAATGAAAATATTGAGTAAAAGCCAACATGCTATGAACAGTTACGTGGCGGATTTAATAATCTGCAGTAAATTAAGCTACAAATAAGTTACTTGCTCAATGTAAACAAACATCTACACCAACAGATTTAAATTTTAAAAAAGATTTTAAGTTAGAAAAATTTGATTCACTCTATAGTTACCGAACAGGGAGTGCATTTGACTGACGACGAAACAAGTACAACTTAGTGTAAACAAATAAATCAAAAATTTTTTTTTTTTTTTTTTTGTAATAATAAATTAGACAGAGATTTCTGCCTTAAAGTAAGATAAGCAGACAGGTACGAGGACTTCAACCTGAAATAATAATAACACTCATTACATTAAAGCTGATCTGATTATTTTTTGCTTTAACTTTTTTTTTATTTTTTTTTTTACATTTATTCCAATTTCCTCATCAGTGACACATACTTACTCGAATTATTGTATGACTAGAAAATGTGAAAATGTATCTGTGCAATAGTGTTACAGTGTTATTTAAAGCAGCAAATATTTTGAAACAGTAAAGGTTTAACCAACATCCAGATGCTCGTTATGTGCCATATTAGCATTCGAAAAACCATGCAAATTAGTATTCAGTCATTAGGCATATCTAAGGTATTTAAAGTCTTTTGGGTAGGAGTCGAGTGAAAAAAAAATCCAGCTAATTATGCTAATGAATTACAGCTCGAGTGATGGGTTGATGCTAATTACACATTATTAGTCTATTTAGAAAAAGTCTATAACAAATGTTGTATTCAAGATGCATTAAACTGATATTATACAAAATATCGTATTATACAGTTTGGAGTTGCTTTGGCATTTAGAGCTGAGAAAATTTTGCCACATCCTTCCCAGACATTTATTCTTTGCTTCTAACAGACACAGACAGATGAGAAGGTAAAGGGTAAAAAAAACAACAATGTATAAACTGTGTTAGTGCCAACATGAGCCACCAGGACGGCTTCAGTAGGGCTTGGCACGGATTCTCCGAGGCGCTGGAACTGGAACATCAAACGATATTACATCAGCTGGTATTTTGATGAAGAGCGCTGTCTCACACTTTGCCTAAAATCTCCCATAGGTGTTAAACCGTGCTGAATTCTGGGAAGGTCTTGGATTTCCATCGTTGGCATCGTTGTTAAAATGTGCAGGGAGCCCTGGTGCCTGCTGTGTGGAGAGGAAAAAGCAGACATTGGGAGAAAAAAGACACTGATAAGTTGTAACGCTGAAGGAAGTATAAACTTTCCATAAAATACGAAGGCTGTTCAATTCAACCTGGGACTTGTGATGACATTTTGTCATTAATGAAGGAATGAATTGACATTCCATAATTGTAGATTGACATTTACAAAAGACTACAAAAGCACATTATGGTGATGAGACTCTTAGCCACAGCAAAACACATTTCAATGGTGCAAATGTTTTAAATAAGGCCGAAAACACCTGATCCTTGAAAATGAACGGATGACTTGCCGCCAACTTGCAAAAGTCTGTAGAAATTGTATCCGCAACCATTCACGAACACCATCTGGAAATTCCTCCTATAGTCCTGCTCGCTATCCAAGCCATTTCCACAAGTTTGGGCCAATAATGAAGATCCTGGGAGGCCAGTGTGGATCAGGCAGTCCGATGGCTACAGTGTACCTTGAAGCATTAATGAAACACTGGGATAAGTGCATCGGTGTACCTGGGGATTCGATAGAGAAATCATGGTACAATTTAAAAGTCTCAGGTTGACTCGAACGGCCCTCACAGAAATGCCGTATGACAAGCTGTGAGACGGTTTTGCGCTCGGATGGAAAAGCAAGTCCAGCCGTTAAAGTGTTGCTGCTTGTTGCTGAGTGTTTCTGCCCAACCGCCTGTTGTCATTGGCCGCCGGCGCCAGTTCCAACGTGATCTCATCTGTTTGCTTGCGGTCAAGTTTGTATTTGTGGCGTCTGCGAGCAGGAGAGAGTGTTTGTAATGTCTCTTTCTCTGGAGTCTTTTCTTTTTTTTTTCGGGAAGCTGCGTTACAGCTGAGTCGAGAGTGGCTGTTTTGAAGTGCCGCCTGCAGCGTCTGCACGTGTTTGTATTTGTTCGCTGTTCAAAGGTGTCCTCCAGGCTTTGCTTTCACCCTCTCTGCTCCTTTTATGCGAGCGTTTGCGTATTGTTTGCCTAGTGATTGTTTTGTCTCCTTTCTGTTTCCTCCGTTTCCAGTCAGGTGTATTCATGTGTGTGTGTGTGTGTGTGTGTGTGTGTGTGTGTGTGTGTGTGTGTGTGTGTGTGACTATAGAGATGCAGGTGTACAAAGAAACTTGGCTGAAATGTGTGCGTGCGAGTGTGTGTGTGTGTGTGTGTGTGTGTGTGTGTGTGTGTGTGTGTGTGTGTAGCTTTCTTGGTTTTAGCTTTCTCTTCTGTGTGTGATGCAGCATGGCCCTGCTAGTTCCCCTCCCCCTCATCTCCAGGGCTCACTGTATGGATTATTCCATCCCCACACAGACACACATAAAAAGAGGAGTGTCTTTGTGTCAGATAATCCACTCAACGTTAAACGTAGCTAAAAAAAAAGAAAGAAAGAAAGAAAGAAAAAAAAACTGCAGTTAAAATTCTATTTTAAAACAATTATTTATATTTAAAGATCAGTTCAGGCATCTACGGTTTTGTACTACGTTACTGGATGCATAGCTTTCTTTCGAGTACAATGAAGTAAAGACCTGTTTACGTATGGGTGTGTGTGTGTGTGTGTTAGTGTTTGTCCGCGTACCAATTTGCGTGTTATTAACGTTCGCATTACAGAGATTTTCAAACATTTTTGCTTTTTCACCGTTTAGATCTCGACTTTGAAAGGAAGTTTCGGAAACACACCCAGTTTCGTTTTTACTTTAACGAACTGCAACGTAGGAGTGTCCCGTCTCCCCCTGACACGAGAAGACCGCGAACTCTGCACCACCTACGTTACCGCTTGGTGTGAGAAAGCATGTACCGTGTGAGCAATACATAAACCAGACTGCAAGGAAAGCAAATTTGTCACCCTTCCTCACGCTTCCTGACCTGCCTGTCCATCCTCGCTTCTGTTCCACGTGCACCATCTGTGCTGGCTATCTGACGATGGCCAGATGAGCACCACCCAGCCCTCTCTTTTCTCTATACCTTTGCGCTCCTCCCCGCCCCCCCCCCCCCTCCCTCTGCATCCCTCCATCCCCCAGCTCCATCCCTTCATCCAGGACAATTGGCTGACTTTATTCCTGACACGTGCTTTGCCAGAAGGTCCCGTCGTGCCCCGAACCCCCTACCCGACCCTCCTTTTGGATTGCTTCGAAGACCTTATCTTTGAGAGTGTATGGGTTGCGGAGGACTCCTTTTGTCCCCGGGATTAACCCGACCTCCCTCCTCCTCCTCCTCCTCCTCCTCCTCCCCACCACATGCTGTTCCCCTAAAGTGTTAAAACGCCTTCAAGCAGAAAACGAGGGGCAATTCACAGCCTGGTTGGTCAAGAAACGATAAACAGAAAGGGTTTTTTGTCCCCCCCAACTTAAATATTATACCTGAACCTTTTTTTATTATCATTATTTAGGGAAATAATTTGAGCAATGAAATGTTTAACAGCTTCCCGTCGACTTAATAGACTAGGCCTGGAAACGATTCATTTTCCCGACCACGCCACTTGATCTTTTTGTAGCTTTATGATGTGAAAAACCATCCCGACTTCCTCCGCGTGCGACGGTTAGCAGCTTGTCTATTGAAGTCGAGTTATTTCTAGAACCGCAACGGCCAGCTCGCACATTTCGAAAGCACGTAATAGCGCTTTAATGTGTCTGCGGGTGGAAATGCGTGCGCGCGCCTGGTTTTACATCCTTTCTTCCATAGCAGGCGGCCTGAAAAGGGTGACTGAGTTTGCTGGTGAAAGAGAAAGAGGGTCAGATACTCCTGGTAGAGAGGAACGAGAAAGCAGAGCTGCTCTATTTCACTCTCCGGGTGTTGTTGGAGGAGAGGAAATGGACAGGAAGCACATGTCATTCCGTAAGTCTGACTGTACACACACACACACACACACACACACACACACACACACCCTCAACCGTGGTGTGTTTTAAGGATGTAATGAGTAGCGGGTTGTTGAAGAGAGATATTTAGCACAGGGGTTGGCTTCCAGTGAGCCGAGTTTGGGATGTGAAGGAAGGAGGTTTTTGTCATTTTTCCTACATTTTTTAAACCACCTACCTGTATCTTACTTACAGTTTAATTTGGGTGCTCTGACATTCTTGTATGTTTTATAAATATTCTAATAAGAAATTCTAATAGAGATGGTTGGTTAAAAACAAACAAACAAACAAACAAAAAAAAAACAAACCCAAAGACATCGAAGGAAAGATGCGCCTTCGAGGTCGTGAGTACCGAATTAGAGAAGCAGCGTGTGTGTTCTTGTCCTGTTCCTTGTGTGTCTTTCGGGCTTTCTGATTGGTCGAGGAAAGCAGAGTGTGAGATTTGGGGGTGGGGCAAGAGGCGTACTCTCTCTCTCTCTCTCTCTCTCTCTCTCTCTTTCTGTCTCTCTCTCACTCTCTCATTCTCTCTCCTCCTGTCCCTTCACTCCCTGTCTCTTCTTGACAAGAACACAGGATTGCTTTTCACCATGAGGAGCTCTTGCGCTGCTGCCTCCCACAAAGTCCACCTTTCCTCCTTCTCTCTCTCTCTCTCTCTTCATCCGTGGGCTGACTGAACAGTTGGACTTTCCCGAGCCTTGACCGGGACAGATCAGCCCAAGGAGGAGGAGGAGGGTTGTAGAAGAGCAGAAGGGGTGGGAGGGTGACATCTCAGGGGAGACGCTTCTTTTCTGTTGCCTCAGGAGAAAGAAAGCAAGAAAGAAAGAAAGAAAGACAAGCAAGGGAGAGGCAGCGTGCTCCTTTCAATGCAGTGGAGACTCGGGTTTCCTTTCGTTCGTCTGGCTTTGTTTCCCCATTCCCTGTTGTCCTGAGTGAGGGGACAAAAGTGAACTACCGAGGACAGGACTTCTAGAACTGTAAGCACCGTGTGTGTGTGTGTGTGTGTGTGTGTGTGTGTATGTATGCATAAGATGAAATCCAGGAAATTGAACATGCATTTTGTTGTTGTTGTTGTTGTTGTTCTTGTTGTTTGTTTTTGTTTTCAATGGTGTGTATGTTGGTGGGAGTTTAGCAGACACAAATGATTCCTCTTCACACCTTCTCACGTCTTGATCTCTCTCATCTTTCCATTTCCTCTCATGAAACCAGAGCTTCAAAGCTTCCACTAGGCATTTCTTTCCTCAACATCCTCTCAGTGTTTGGAACCCTAGAAGTGTTGAATGCTCATACAGTGGGACAGAATGTCTGGCCGAGAAGAATAAACTGCTCATGGTGCCGCCAGGTGTGTGTGTGTGTGTGTGTGTGTGTGTGTGTGTGTGTGTGTGTGTGTGAGCCGTTTTCTCAGCTGCTTTGGCTTGATAAGATAAAGTGATTAGAGAAAGAGTGCAAGACCCAGGGCTTTTCTCGTCGCCTCTCAGTGCGTCACTCACCGTCTGTCGAGTCTGTCTCCTGTCCCAGTGTGGGAGTGTGTGTGTGTGTGTGTTGTTCGAAAAATAGAGTTTTTTTTTTATGTGTGTGTGTGTGTGTGTGTGTGGAAAAGGACCACCTCTGGAATGAGATTTGAATGCTCCTTATTGTGTCCTTGGCTTGTGTGTGTGTGTGTGTGTGTGTGTGTGTGTGTAAGGGTATGTTCGCTCAGCTCTGTGTGTGTTTGTGGCTGCCAGTTGCTAGCAGAGGAATGTGTTTGGATTAGAGAAGAGTTGTTGAAGTAGTGAAGCTAACTCCAGATGGTAGTTTACTGACTGTGTGCGCTTGGGCAGGTTTAGCTGGGACAAGCACACTTTTGCATATGCGCCTGTTTAGGTATGTGTGTGTGTGTGTGTGTGTGTGTGTGAGATAGAGAGAGAGCCCAGGAGGTGGAAAACACTGCACTTGTGAATGGAAAACACATCTATATTTGTGTGAGTACTGAGACAGAGGACGAAGCCCTTTGGGATACAGCTCTGTCTGTCTATTATTTGTGTCAAACTATTTCAGTGTCTTTTATAGTCTCACTGGTGGTGTGTGTGTGTGTGTGTGTGTGTGTGTGTGTGTGTGTGTGTGTCTGTTTTGTGGGCAGGCCGTATTGGACAGAAAACAACAGTCCAGCTCATTTGCCATATAATACAGGCCATTTGTGTGTGTGTGTGTGTGTGTGTGTGTGTGTGTGTGTGTGTGGTTGGACTCCTGCAGTTGTCAGACAGCCTAGCCTTCAATCTCTACCTCTCACACACTCCCCTCTCCACCACGACATGACCAACAGTCACCACATGGCTGAGCGTTTCCTGAACTCAAATATGTTCACGGTCATCACATTCATACCACAACGGCGGGAAATTCTCGAACCCGATTGGTCAAGAGGTGTTGATTAAAAAGCGTATTAATAACATCTGCTAGCTCTTCCTATATAGCTTGTGAAAGCAACCAACGCTCATATCCTTGACTCATCTCTTCGACAAACCTGCCCTCGTCACCTCCACCAGGTGAAATCGCTGACATTGAGTAAGAGCTGCTCCATAACTCTGAGCGACGAGGGAACGAGTCAAAGGAGACGTAGCAGAAATCATTGCGATCTCTTGATGTTTGGAACGAAGGAAGCGGAAATCTATAAAATAATAAAATGCCTTCATGCGTACAGTAGTTGACTGATGACGCCATTTCTGTTTGGATTGCTGGTTATTTAGTAAGTAAAGCTTATGTTTGTGTAGAAAACCTTTTCATCCACCTAACGTCTTTAAAGGTCCCATATATTATCATTTCTTTAACAAGTTAACACTCGTTGTCTCGGAGCTCCCCTGCATTAAGATGCTCCAGCTGAAATACTCCTCAGAGATTTTTTTATAATTCAAAATCCCTCCAGCCTGAGCCACGCCCCTGCAAAGAACTGCAGAGCTAAGCATACAGCCAGGGTGGGGTATCGTCTTATATGAGGTCACACGGGCAGGAATACTTAATCGACTTGTTGGAACCCAAAGGCGATTCCACAGTTTTTTTTAGAAAAACACCCTTGGCCAACGTATTTAGGGTCTGATCCAACTAGCATCCGTCACCATAGTGGTGATCTGTCTAAATTTTGCATAATAAGCTTAAGTTATGGACGCATCTTTGGTTTAGTCCCAATCCTCATGACATTATGGTTGTATAGAACTACTTTTACTTTCACTATTAAACGGTTTTTACTGTTGAATTTTTAGCCATGCAGCTTCACCGAGTGTTTAAGTGATCTCCCTGGTCAATTTTTTTGTATATAATATATAATATATAGTGTTTAGAGCATATTTAGAGCCTGTATCGGTTTTTGGAATATCAGGGGAAGATGGTAAAACGTTACCTTAAATGCTGTGAACCACGAGAAGAGTTTTAGTGGCTGAATTTGAATCCCTAATTCATGGGAAACGTCCTCCATAATTACAGCGTCATCTACAAGGTTTTTGTGTGCTCCACAGATTTTATTGAGCTTTCCTGCTCAAAGAACAACAAAATGTATGGTGGGCAAGGTCAGTGGAGGAGAACGTTTGCTTGTGAACTGTTGATGCGTGTAATCCAATTTCGCACCTCTAGATTTGTGTTTGTCGTGGCCGAACTTCATTTCCCCCTCTACCCGCGTTCGGATGTGACGAGGACTGACGGCCGTCTCCAGCTTCCTCCATCCGATCGCCATCTCGCCCAGTCTGCGCATGTCACACAGGTCGCATTTTAAACACTGCGTCTCTCTGTGAACCTTCTCTCGTTTTTTAATAACCTGAGATTGAAGGAGCGACTGTGCCTGGCTGGCCTGTCGTGCCGCTTCCGGAACATTCTAAGTGTGGGGGGAAAAAAAACACCACCACCTGGCAGAACAGATGCCTGCTACTGGGATGGTGCATATTGGTCACACAGTGTCTGTATGTGTATGTGTGTGTGTGTGTGTGTGTGTGTGTGTGTGTGTGGTGGCAACAGTTTGTCTCGGTGCGTTTAATTAGGGGAGAATGGTCAAAAGGACAGCAGGTGTCGAGGAATGAGAGTACGCCGGTCCGTAAGACTGTCATACTGCGTCGGGGAGGAAGAACGGCCTGTCCTGAAAGGGAAAAGCGTGTGACAGCAAGAAAGAGACGATGGCGATAGAGACATCGAGAGCTTCAAATCAAATAAAGTGGAAACTAAACACCAGATGGTGGGTTTATGTTCGCTGCCCTTTAACCTCCCGCAACAGCTTGAGGTGAGAACCACCATGATGTGCCAAGTACAGGTGTAAGACAATGCCACTACCATGTGATCTTTCCTAACAAATGAAGCTGGATAGTGAGTACCACCATGATGCCTACGTATCTCATCTCATCTAGGAACCTCTGTGGTCGTAGGGGCCAATGGTGATTGCCATTGTAGTTGTTCCCATTTCACAACCGTGGTAGGACCTCCGGTCAACGTTCACACATGATACAGACTAGGCAGTTACTTAAGTATGTTATTGAGCATGAGCTTCCTCTCTGAGCAACCAAGGCATTTAGGGTATGTTATCATGTAACATGTAAAACGTATTAGTATTCGGTTACGTCCCTCATGCATACTCACAGTGTAGAGGATATTCTACTTCTGCTTCATTTCTGCGCTCTCTATTATGTCAGCACACAAAGAGCATAAATTCATTGTGAAGTCTTGCCAAACATTACATTTGGGTAATGTCAGAGCCTTGTTATTCTCCTGAGTTAACCTGCGTTTGACCTTTCTTGGTTTGTTCTTCGGATTATCCCCTGGCCTTGTTTGCCTGGTAACAGACGTTTGCTCTGGATTGTAATTTCATTTTGTATGTTTGCTTTTGGGATTAAAAGCATGGACTCTAAATGTCAGAGTCTAATTACCAAAAAAATAATTGGAGGAGCTAATAGCTAATCTTTGAGCTGCAATATAGGGAAAAATAGCTTACATGACACCCATGAAAATAAAATAAATGCAAGAAGTGTGTCACGTAAGAAGCAAAGAAGCAATATAGGTATAAACCAGAACAAGAGAAAGAACATTAGAGAAGAGCAATTGTTCTTTCTAAAATGAGCTAAACAGCTTTTCCCATGCTCACTTTTATCCTTATTAATAAAAACTAGCCTTGAAAAGGATGCAGAAACACTTCAGTACTCGACTCTTGATTTGCGCCGTCCTATTCTTAGCGACTTAATTAATAGGATTTTGGAATTTCGCCCTCTCAGGGAATAAAGGATGTTGCATTTTATATAACACGGGTTGTCCTAGGCCTTCTCGTGCTCCTCATTTGCATGGACTAATCTCACTGCTTTGTGTTAGACAATTCAGGGCTGCGTCCCAAACCACATAATGCACTTAAATAATACGGCTTAATAGCAATGACAACAATGGTGTATTGACCAACTAATTACTACGGTAGTATGTGGTTCGAGGAGATAATTAAATGCTGATGTTTCCTTTCTTATACAGAAGCATTATGAGAAACTTTATTATGCACAAAGATGTGACTGGAACAGTTACTTAGGCTTTACCACATGAGAAAACAAAGCCTCACTGTGATCTCAGGCCGTACCGCTGTGCTGGCTCTCATTCTCACAGCATGCTGCTCTGCAGGCCCACATGTGTACCAGAGATGAGGCAGTGCATCTATGAGGCAGATTGACACGGACTAGGACATTAACTCTGGCTTGCACTCTAAAACAAAGCATGGAGTATAAAACTCACCTCTGTGTCTACTTTTTATTGCCTAGGTGAATTATGTATGTATTTTATTACACAATCTGTGCTTTTTTTGTTCCCCAAGCCATCAAGTACATTAGACATAAGCCAGATAGGGTTAGCAAGCTAGCTAAAACAGCGATCAATAAACATAAGTTTTACACCGAGGATGCGGAGCGGCCCAGGATGACTCACTCTTGCTTGATATGACTGAGTGTATAAAAATGCAGAAATTTACACAAATACATCACATTAGTCTTTAGATATCAAACGTTCTTCCAAACTGGGTAACATCAAAGTGCTGGTTAAAACCGTGTTAACAAATTTGTCCCAAAAATGATGGAACATGCTCGATGCTCTCCATCCTCTTCCTAGTTACCTAATTTTTGAGTGTCAAAAGGCTTTGGCAACGTTACAGATGTGAGGACGCCTTTAGCCTCAAGCTATTTTTGAAAGTTACAATTATTTTGTCGAAATGACATGAATGGATGAACATCGACTATATGATGTTGGAATAAAGTCGGACAAGTGACAACACAGTACAGTACAATGTTACAGATACGTGAAATTCTATTCCGTGAATGAAATTCATTTCTACTGTCCTGCTGACTTTCCCCTTTTATATCCACAGCAACTAATGGTTGCTTTTGGGTTCCCACTTATGATGGTGTTCTCACCAAGGGTTCAGTAAAAGGTTCCAACTACACCATGCATGGAACCTTCAGGGACAGTCTACAGGGTGAGGGTATGCAAGACTCTGCAAGATTGCACGTCCTGAACCGTATAAGGTTTCTTCCATTTGGTATGCACCAACGGACTGGTCGAATTATCCCAAAGAAAATAGAAACCTTTGGTTTCATTGATTCTAAAACAGTAGCACTCAAGTATTCAAGTAAATGGTTTTCTTATCATGACAACAGATCCAGCGATGATGAGATCTTCCCTGCCGTTGTCCCTCTTGGTGAGTAAGTCAGTTAGGTGAGAAAGCTGTCTATTGATTTCTGATTAGCAGATTGCTCAACGCAATCACCCTCACCAAGTGTATAGCTTTGTCACTGGATATTGGATATTCTTGCAAGCCAACGCAGACTGGTAGAATAGATAGGGTTATTTCTTCTGCTCGATCATGTATACTTGAATCCCAAAGAAAGTTTTTCAGCACTTAGATAATCAGTGTAACCACGGGACCGGATCCACATGAAATTCTTAGCGACTTTGATTAGTATACCATTGAAAGCACCTTCACTACTTGCAGTTTAGTACCAAAACCCTAAGACTCTAAATAAGTATACCAACTTCAGAAGTTGACAGAGGAGACCACCACTAAGAAACCTTGCTCACATATGGGTTTCTTCCAGCAGGATCATTAAAGTCCACACCTGCCCTCAAACACCGCCTGTTCACACTCCTGCCATCTGACAAATGGAACAAGATTTTGAGATCAAGATAAGCCAGTAAGATGTGTGAAAATTACATTTCAACAGAATCGCTTGCAACATTTTCTAATTGGAAAGACTTTGCAACAAAGTTAGCTTGGATCACTACTAATACAGTTTCCTAATTGCATCTGCTCTCCTTGCACTGCGTACCTATTATCCTAGGGATTGCCACAGCGGATCATTTGATCCAAAAGATCTGGCGCAGGATTTATGCCACATGCCCTTCCTGTCTCAACCCTCCCATTTCCTAACCAGGCTTGAGACTGGCAGTGCATGCAGTGGCTGGGTTGTGTAGGGCAGAAGGTTAAGGGTCTTGCCCAAAGATCCAACAGTGGACAGCCGGCGGTGGTGGCGCTCAACCCCTGACCATCTGCGCAACCCCCCTGAGCCACCACTTCCCCCTTCGTAATACATTTTTCCTAATATTCTTAATTTAAAAAAAAAAAAAAATTAATTCCAGCTCTGTTTGCAAATCATTCTGTAGCACTGTTCTCGATAAAATTAGGTTTCGTTAATTACTTGCAGTGATGTGAATCTGTTTATCACATGGTGATAAGGACAAGAACAATTATATCCATCACCAGTGCTGCTGTCAGATGACTGACGGGATTACATCTATGTTGATCTGATATCTTTACCGATTACCAAACAAGGCCATTGCTCTAAACCAGCTGATTATATTATTATGTGATTCCATTCAGAACCATGAATGTGAATGAATTGGTTTTACTGGTAGTATGTTTCAGAAAGAAAATAGAGATTTGGCCAAAAACTGTGTAACGATAAGTGTTCGCCTGTTTTGCTAACGTTATGTGTGGCTCTGTCTTTTGCGGTTGGGTAGTTAAGGACCATATTCATGGTACATTAAGACATAGTTATTACTGTCATAACATCAGTATGTTCTGCCTCATTAACCCCAATGTGCAAATTTATAACTGATGTCATTTTATGTTTTACAGCCTCTGGATGACTTCAGCTGTACAGTCATTAGATCTTGCGATGTGACTTAGTCACTTGGTTAGAATTTGTCAGAAGTCTTCTCCGTGGAGTATTTCTCTGACTCAATAAAATAGCAAAGCATTATTGATGCATAATGATTAGCTGCGCCCTAATAGCAAGGTCAGAATAGCTGAACGCTTCAAACCTGCTGCATAGTTCTATGTCCATTTGGCACTAGACTTTAGCGGAAAGAATCGATCAAAAAAACAAAAAAAAACAAACGTTGTTTTTTTTTTTTTTCGCCAGTTGTCCGTCTCCTTTTCTTCCTTTCTTTTCCTTTATGACAGCAATTCAAGCACCCATTTACGAGCCTTTTAATTATTATTCAGCACTCATCTACTAACTTTGCGATTATTTCAGGATTGAGTTAACAATTAGTGAATACTTTTACATTGAACACTAATTACTTTCCTTCTGTAATCAAATCCGGTTTTAAAGGGTCGTTCTGCTCTATTTAGACAGAAATTCCTTTCTGCTTGTTGCACTGCTATACTGTGATCGTATTGTGAAAGCTACCAAATAGCCTTTAGCTGCTATCTTTGTCAACGTTATTTGCATGCTAGTTAGTGTTTTAGGGATTAGGAATAAAGATGTCGTTAACTAGCCGTAGCTAATCTTGTTTTTGTTTTTTTTTTCTGTGAAAGGAGTACTAGCTTTTCGTGTCACTCTTCCTGCTTGAAGTAAATTGAAAAGTTTTGTAGTTAATATGAGAAACAAATTAGACAACTTTTACCACTTGATTTGTTTGGATAATTGGACGTACTAAACATTTAAACAACTAAACATTTAACCTGGTTTTTGCAAATCTGTTCATTTGATTGAAGGGACCTAGAGTGTATCCTGTGTGTAGTTGTTTAGTCAGACAATCCAAACCCCATCCACTTTTCCGTCTTTCGTGACCTCATTTGCCTTCGCTTTACTGCTGGTAATGTTTACCCAGGTTTCCTGACTGAACGTCTGGTCGCTCTTCTTCCTATCATCCATTCTAGTCTCTTCCTCTCTCAGTGACCTCAGTGTGGCTGAAGTGTTTGGGTGACTGTGTTAATTCTTGATCGAGACAAACTGGTTCCCACAAGGACGGGAATCTTTTGCCTCCACTAGGAAAACGTTGTGTGTTAGCCTGCATTATGCCTACAGTACATTTGAATCATCACTTACAGTATTTTCTATTTTCCAGGAACTGTTTGATCATTGTCTGGCTAACTGGGCATGTTGACGTAATATTTGTCCATTTGTCTTTTTTTTTTTTGTCTTTTTGTACGGGAACATGGTGTCACACTGGTTTTATAGCTATGTGGGAACCAAATTTCCAGGCACGGACAGGAACATTTGACATAATTTGTTAAAAGCGGCCAATACTTTCATTTTGTTTACCGAGGTTAATGGTATGATGAGGGCTATATTTACATTCTAGCAAAGCACTAATTAGCCAGTGGACAGTCCTCACAATGATAGTAATACAAAAATGTATGTGTGTGTGAGTGTGTGTGTTTGCCAGCTGGTTCCTTCTTCTGGTTCTTGTTGCTTCCAACGGGAAGCATCTACTCATTCCTGGAAAAAGAAAGTGCGTCACTCACTGTAGGAGGACCTGCATGCTAGCGCTTCATACTGCTCTGTAGACTTTGTAGCGCACATTCATAAGTACCTCCATCCTACGTCATCCCTCTTTCTCTCTTCTTTGATTTCAACCTGACCATTAAATTGAGACCAAAATGCTTTTGCGGCCAGCAGAGGCACTTGCACTCAGCACTAAAGATTTAAATTCAGCCATGCTACCTGATCCTCACTAGATTTAATTAATTGGCCACATTAGCATTTGATGAAGCATGCCTTTAAGGTGGAAACAGCTTTGTGACTTTTTCCCTTGATGCAAACTGAGACTATTCTCTAGCTAATTCATGCATATACCTCTAAAGCCATCAAAGGTGGTGATGTGGTGGGGGTGTGTGGAAATGACTTATTACCTGCTTTGTTGCCTCCCTGCTTTGTTTTTGCATGCTACAGCTCTTCTGAAAAGAGCCTCATTAGATATGAATTGGCAACATTTACATCATGTTCTTCTGCAATATTCTGTTCTAGAGTGCTGCTTCACGAAGCAGTAAAAGACAGCTGTATTTTTCTATCATTTTACTGTTTAAGTACTTACAGAGAACTCAAAATATACTGTTTATACCATGTTGAATGCTCAATTCTAACTGGTCAGAAGAGGTGGAATAATTTTTTTTTTCTGGAAATAACAGTAATAATATTAGTGCATTCTTATTTTTTTTGTGTGATCTTTTTTTGTGAAATCTGTAAACAATTGTAATGTATCTTCATGCTTTAATAATTTATACGGATGTGATGTTAATGCAAAATTATCAATGCCAGGGTGGTAAAACTTTGTCAAACCACATCAAAGCATGCCACCATTATTATTTCCCTATAACAACATGCTTGATTATCTTTTGTTACTTTCTTATTATAACCGTGTATACGTGTTCCTATATGCTATTCACGCCATTTCTAAAGTCTTGCCTGTGTTCCATCTTAGGGCTTGTGTCAAGCTAGCATCTGCTGCCCAGATTCGTTGGACACCAGCCTGACACCCTGCGCTTTGATGAGGTAACAGTCAACCAATTTGCCCAACATCCCTCTGAGGAACCATGGGCCAGAAGATTTCAGGAAGCATCAAGTCAGTGGATGTGAGGGGTGAACCCTCCTACCGGCCCTTACGGAGAGAACTCCGAGGTCCGGATTTCTTCAAGCCAGCAAGGCTTGACCTTCTCCTGGATATGCCATCGGCATCCCTCGAGCATCAGCTGCAGCATGCCTGGAACCCAGATGACCGCTCTCTCAATATCTTCATCAAAGAAGATGACAAGCTGACTTTCCACCGCCATCCGGTGGCCCAGAGCACGGACTGCATCCGAGGACGAGTGGGCTATACACGTGGTCTCCACGTTTGGCGCGTCCATTGGCCGGCCAGGCAACGTGGCACCCATGCCGTAGTGGGTGTAGCCACATCTGAGGCCCCGCTCCATTCAGTGGGATACACCTCTCTGGTAGGTAGTGACAGTGAGTCCTGGGGCTGGGACCTGGGCCGCAACAAGCTCTACCACAACAGCAAAAACCGACCGGCTTCATCTGCACCTACATATCCTAGCTTCCTGGAGCCCGAGGAAGCCTTTGTCCTCCCTGACACCCTAGTGGTGGTGCTGGATATGGATGAGGGGACTCTTAGTTTTATGGTAGATGGACAGTACCTTGGAGTGGCCTTCAGAGGACTGAAGGGAAAGAAGCTTTATCCCATCGTTAGTGCTGTATGGGGACACTGTGAGATCACCATGCGCTACATCAATGGCTTGGATCGTAAGTCTTTAAATTTTCAAGTATTTTTCATTATAATGACATAAAGATTTTGGCTTTGGCCAATTTTTTTTTTCTGAAAATAACAGTAATAATAGTAGTGCATTCTAATTATCTCTGTGATCTTTCTTTGAGCAAAAGAATATACTGGGACGTGCACAAGGTGTACATAAGTGTAATGTCTTGGGGAAAAACTAAATAATCAGAAATGTAACCAAGTCACTGATTTTAGTATCTAAAGGGTAAAACTTGATCACTGTCTAATGAACTTGTTATATTTTTATAGAATCTGAGAAACTAGTTGCTTGATTTCTAACATACTCTAGATTCTTACGTGAAATTACCAGTTCAGTTGTGTTTCTGCCTTGCGCCCAGTGTTCGCTGTGACTACTGCGACCCTACCTAAATGAAAATGTATGCTAATTAACGGCCGACTTATACCTGGGTGTTTCAACTGTTTACTTTTAGAACAGCTGCCATCTAGATGTACTTGGCCTATCTGATGTGCGCTGAAACACGCCAATCTAGGTGTGCCAGATGGGAACCATCTGTGTGCAGTTCACAGTTTTTTTTCCTAAGGGTAGCTCCTAGAAGCTATTGGATAACCGAACATCAAGCTTCTCGAATCCATAGAGCAAACACTTATTTTAAACCATGTCTTATTTTCCTTGTGATAGTTTATTAGCGAATGTGGTCGAGCAGGCAATCTATCTGATGTTCCATTGAATGCTTTGTAACAAACGGATTAAGTCTGGGATTAATTGCACGGGCCGATACACTGTCAGATGTCTGGGTTGGAAATCAAAACAAAAGCAAAGGCTTGGGGAATTATAAATGACCATGAAATGGGTCACCAAAATTCAAGCATGGCAAATAATAACCATGGGGAGTCAAATCCTTCCTCTGTGCCGCATGAGTGGAGCTTGAATGTTTTCCCTCTGTCTTCCAGTTCCAGATTTCTTCTGGTCTCGTAACACATTCTCATCTGCGGTCTCTCAATCACACTGCACAATGTGAATTTACAGAAAAAGTCCTTTTAATATGTCACCTGACTTCTCTGTGGCATTTCCAAACCCCCTAAATACAAGGGCATAATGAGCAGAATGCTATGGTGATATGTTTAAAATGGCTTTTTTTTTTTTTTTTGTCCTATTAAGCTCACTTGGCCTTCCTTTTCCCGGAGTCCTCCTTTGTGTTTTTCTTCTGTAGTGACACAGCTGAGAACAACCAGCTCACCTTTTAAAGTTGAAAGTAGTTACGGTTGATTTAACACAAAAGGATCCCATGCAAATTGTAATGGGGGAACTCAGCGTGCTGCCTAAGAAGCCTCAAACCTCATCAAGGCTTTGTTTAAGGGTCTGGTTTTATGCGAAGGGAAAGAACGATCTGTTAAGCCTTAGAAACAAGAGAAGAATGCAGAAACTTATTCCTCTTCTCTTTTTGTGTGTGTGTGTGTGTGTGTGTGTTTTTGGCTTGATGCTGGTACATATTTTCCTCGTCATTTGTGACAGAAATGTTGTGGAAAAAAAAAATCAAAAGATAAGATATAGTTTAGACATGCGACTGTGCAAGGGTTTTGGTTTGCAAATAAGGAATGTCCATCAGAATATAATACACGTCTAGGACTCAGAGTTACATTTATCTTCATGACAGGAGCTGCCCATGACCACGGATTTTGTTGAGGCAGGATGACGTGAGTAATGTCATCACGTCAAACAAAATCAAGTTGAATCGAGTCTAACACACTTTATTATAATGTACGATCTGTTAAATGTTTAGAGTAACCCTTTTTAGGTAATGAAGGGTTGACCATATATAGTCCATAGGGTTGTTAATCTCATACATATTTCTTAACAGATAGTTGAACAATAAATAACTGCATGATCATTAATGCTAACAAAAACTTCAGTTTTACTTAAAAAGATCCAGAGGCAAAATTCCAAACATGTTACCAATATGAGATGAATCAGCAAAGCAAAAAAAATAAAAGGACATGAAAAAAAAAAAGAATAATTTATTTGATTTTAACAATAAGAGATAAGTCTGAATTCCTCTAACCAATCCTAATGCAGAAGGTGAGAATTATATGTAAATAACAAATTTACATTTAGACATTTGGCACAAGCTCTCATTCAGGGTGACGTACAAAAGTGCTTTGAAGTTTCTCTCACTGGATACACAACGGGGTACTAGGTTACTAACTAAGTACCAGCCAAACACTGTTGGGAAGGTTTTTTTCTTTTCTTTTCTTAAAGACGGACAGTTTTGCAATGGTTCTGATTATCTTTATTTCAAAACATGATTTACATCGACACATACATCGAGATTTAATAATTAACAAATATTGAAACAATATTGTGCCCTTTTATTTATATATATTTATATTTATAATTAACAAATATTGAAACAATATTGTGCCCTTTTATATATATATAATGGCTAAAAACAGATATACTACCAGGTCCATAAATTTTGGAACAAACACACACACACACACACACACACACACACACACATATATATATATATATATATATATATATATATATATATATATATATATATGTTTGTTCCAAAATTTATGGACCTGGTAGTATATCTGTTTTTAGCCATTGCATATATCCCAATTGTTGCGGCATTTATTTGAAAATAAATGGTTTCGTACATCACAATAAACACTCTATAATATTCAATTACAGAGTGTTTATTGTGTGTATATATCCAGTATGTGTGTAATTATTTGTCCAATTTTGTATGTGTTTAATTATTTGCCCAATTTTTCCCAAATACAGTATGCATACAGTATATATATAGTGAGTGTAGAATAAAAGTGCTATATAAATAAAACTGAATTGAATTGAATATTAATATTTAAAACTGTCTCTTTAAAAATGTCATAAGGTCATGGTGTTCGATGTAGCAGAATGCACAAGGAACCTTTTTTTTGCATCATGGAACAATCAGTTTAAACAACAACAACAACAACAACAAAATGCAAACTTGCTTTATACAGTAAAACACAGGAGAGACAATGCATTAAATCCAGGACGTTTTGCATGACACACATTATTACAAAGCTGTTTTGAGAGAGAGAGAGAGAGAGAGAGAGAGAGAGAGAGAGAGAGAGAGAGAGAGCAGTAATGTAATGTGAGAGGAAGAGATTATGTTTAAGAATAATTTTGCTAGTATGCTAAATTGCAGCTTAGCAGTTGTATGTGTGTTTGTGTGTGTATGTGTGTGTGAGAGAGAGCTGGAGCAGCACAGACGGAGTGTGGGAGAGATGATTTGTGTGTCATCAGACAAAATGTCTGTGCATGTGTGTATCCATGCAGCAGTGCTGTAGTACTAGCAGTTAATTTATTACAGCTACGTATAATGAATGCAAATGAAAAGCAGCAAATACGGCGCACACACACACACACACACACACACACACACACACACACACACATGCAAAATTCTCCTACTATAAAAGTACAGTAGTATTTTTCCGAGATATCTTCGCGACTGCTTACTGACTTGCTGATTTTACACACTGGATGGACAGATATAGAACAGATAGACTGGATGGAACAGATATAAATAGATATAACATTAGAAGAAACTCTTTTTTTTTTTTTTTTTTACTTCTCGGTAATTAGTGAAAGTTTGCTGTTGTTTAAAAGAGGGTACTCAATTGTTTATATTTTAGACAGCTACCAAAAGTTTAAGCCACACCCACTTTGCGTTTATTTATTTATTTATTTTGCTTATTATGGAAGCCCCATACTCCATATGCTCCTAATATAAATATCGTAAATATTATGACATAAAAATACATTATTATAATAAAATGGTCACATTTTAAAATGAAAACATCATGCCACTACAAAAAAAAAATACATTGCATTATCATGAATTTTTTATTTTTTTTATTTTGAGTAAATATTGCGTTGTTTAGATGAAACATTATTATTACATTAAATAAGATTTTATCTAAGTAACGCAATATTTCACAAAATAATGTAATGTTTTTGTACTAACATGTTTGTCTCATAATACTGCAATGTCTTTTGGCGTAGTAACAATTTTTTTTTGTTTTCATAACGCAATCTTTTCATATAATAATGCGATAAATAAAAAATCAAAGGAGGAAAACTATGCAGTACATTAACATGGTGTTATATATAAAATACATAAAAGTGTTTTTCTTCATTTGATTTTTGGTTTGTGTTTTATAAATTTATACCATTTAATATGTGGAATATATACAATTAATTAAATTGTTTTGGTTACAACCAAAAGTAAAGAAAAAGTTTTTCTTCTAAAAGTTATTTTCCCAAAATGACAACAGTCGTTCTCATTAGAATATAATATTTTCAAAAAATATCATGACATTTTCACATAAAAGCGTGATGTTTCTCTCATTATAAGATATCGATCTTGTTTCTTTTTTTGTAATTTCATGCACAGCAGTGCAGCAAATTTTGTAAAAAAAAAAATAATAATAAATATATATATATATATATATATATATATATAGTGACACTGTGTTACACACCTATGACATATGCTAATTATCCCACTTTTGTTTCCTTGAATAATGGCATCTGACCCAGTGATACACATTAATCCAGTGTTGAATGTGGAGCGAGAAATAGAAAGATGATAAATGGGAAGGTGACAAAGTGAGAAAGAGGTGACACGAGATGGTGGCGGGCAGACATAGAATGTCGGCTGAGCGTCAGAGGAATAATTGCGATCGTACAGATAGACGTAGACAGTCCAGGTCAGCATTAGAAAATTAGTATTCGTTTAAATTGTCCGTGTTTGTGCGAGAATCTTCCTGAGGGTGTTTGGTTGAACTCCATGACCTTATGACATTGGTTTGGTTTTTTCTTTTTTTTTTTTTTAATAAATGTAAAAGATTCACTCACATCAAGCTTCAATGCTAAAGCCAGGAGACTTATATGTTTAGTGTGTGCTAAGAATTTTCTGCACCTTATCCCATGCTATAAAGCGCTCAAGACTGTGAGTTGGTCTTGCCATAAACTCTATCGTGCGCATATCAGCTATAGCCATAAGGGTTGTACAGTATATTGATATACTGACCATAAATCATTAAACCAGAGTAGCTGGTATTGATCATGTGTAATAACCCGGAGAAATCAGCAGGAGGGCCTTTAATTGCTCCATCATTTAGGAATGACTGCATTTTTGCAGTGTTATTTAGCGCTTGCAATCTTTAAATCGTTCAATCTTAAATCTAAAGTAGCTGAACAGATAAATATATGAATTTGTTACTAAGGCGGCTAATGTTAAGATAAGATAAACCTTTATTAGTCCCACAATCGCCGTCCTTCGCCCATATTGTCACCTCCGCCATTTATTGTGCTAAGTTAAGCTGCTTAGCTAAAGGGACGCATAGCAGACAGACAGTGGTTTGACACTTGCAATGCAGCTGTCACTTAAATCGACAGAATTTTATGGCTTAATGTTGTAATGATGAGTTACATAATAATTCATCCACCAAACAGTTTAGCTTTTGAGACCAAAGCATTTTTGTTTGTTTGTTTTTTTTTTTTTTTGGACCAAGTTTTAAAAATGTTGTTGGGTTAATTTTTTCAGAACCGAAGGTTGCACTTGTTTTTAAGCATATAATTAGCATTGTGTTTGCTATCTGGTTAACTAGCATCCATGCTAATAACGTACTTTTAATGACACTAACTAAGGGTTTTCGGATCATTTAATAAAAATAAAAAAACTTAGTCAGTCAATAGAAAAATCATCAGTGAAAAATAATCCCCAGTGTTTATCCCTTAATGCTTCAGCATACCAAGACATCTTGGACAATGCTACGCTTCCAACTTTGTGGCAACAGTTTGGGGAAGGCCCTTTTCTATTCGTGTCCCAGGGCACAAAGTCATGGAAGAGACTTGACCGGCCCTAACACAAAGCCCTGACCTCAACCCCATCGAGCACCTTTGGTATGAACTGGAACGGTGATTGCGCGCTAGGAGTTTGCGTTCCCACGGTAACACCCCAAAATCTTGCGGAGAGCATCCCAAGGAAGCTGTTATAGCCGCAAAAGGGGGACCTACTCCATGATGAAAAAGATGAAATGTTTGAAATATGTTTTGTCCATATAGTGTATAATGAATGACTGAGTATACGTTAAATGAAATTTCACCCTTCTCTTCTTGCTACAGTCTCATTTTCCTGCGTGACCATGTGTGGACGCCTAACATGTGATTTGTTCACCTGTTTTGTTAGAAGCTTTGCTGTTGAAGTCTGTAAATGGGTCGGAGCGGAAAAGTGGATGTGACTCAAGCTTGCGAGCAACGGAGACAAATATTTTTTCAAAAATGCAGAAAAATGGACCAGGATGGAGGGGAACATTAGGAAAGTCTGGCATTCGAGGGAAAAGCGGCTGCATGCTAATTGAGGCCTTATTATTTAGAGGATTATGCGGTCGGATCGCATTTCGTCTAACGCTGCACAGCTGTAGTTCCACTTTGTCGTTTACAGCTGTTCCATCTGTCCTTGCTCTACCACACACAATGCCATCCGGTCAAGGAAAAGAGGGAACAAAAGGAAGAAAAGGGAAGGAATGTTAATGGGGAAAAGACTAGAACAAAAGCGTGACGCTATAATTCAGTGCATTAAACACATCATCTGGACTGCTTCTGTGAGATGGTGACAGATTACCTAGTGAAATGAAAAGCACTTCCAAATTAAAATCTGCTCAGCCAGCAGTTGTTTATGAGTGTGTACTGTATATGCGCCAGTTTAGGAGCTGTCAGCTCAGTCAGCACTTCAGCTTCGTTTCTCTGTAGACGTATTTCGAAGGAAACAAAGCCACCCTAAGTGTCAGTTGTTGGACGTCTGAAACGACTTCTGGTGTGGGTTGGATCATGCCATTTCACAGCACAAACCTTTTCAAATCCCGGCAAAGCTGTGCTGCGTCTCTGATGTTTCTGTGTTTATTACATTTCTATCGTTTTAAAGGAAAAAATCCACTCATATCAGTATGTCTATGTTTCTATCTACTGTTCCAGTCAAAGGTTTGGACATAAATTTGGATTATATGGTATTAGGTAATTAAGTATCAACAACAACAGTCAGTTGTTATTTTAAGACACAAAGCTGCTCTGGAACAGTTCTTGCAAGAGCAGTAATCTCAAGTGCATTTGCAAAACCCATCAAGCACAGTTGGGGGGGAAGCATTGGATCTTGCGTCACTTCTACATAAGGAAAGCGATTCAGCGGTGCTTTAGTCTTTTATTCTGGCCTCATGTCCTGAAGGTCTAAATAAGCAGCGTAGATAATAAAGATACGACTGTTGATCTATTGTTTCTCCTACTTCATTCCAACAGCCCCAAACCCGTGCCATTAAAATAGAATCACTTGCACGTATAAATGAATAGACAGACACAAACAAAAAATACTGGAGTAAATGAAAGGGTTGGTGACGACTACTAACATCCGGGAAGACTCTGTGTCCGCTGAGCTGTCAACCTGATATCGAGTTGTACAAAGCGAGTTCTTTTTCAAAGCTGTCAACAGAGGCTTACTGCCTGTAGCGATCTATAAACCCATTATTGATTTTGCTTTTGGATCTAACTTGCAATTTGTTCTGGAAGTCCTTGCGGACCGCCTTTGGTCTAGCAGGACTCCAGCAATCTTTCTCTAGCCATTAAAATGATCTTGTAATGCACATTCTGGAACGTAACTGCTCACAGAGTGCTGTATTATCTGTGAACTGTGGTTTGGGAAGGGACTTTTTAGTTTTTTAAACCTGATGGATTTTGTTTTGCATGGAATTGACTGGATGCATGGACTTCCAAGAAGGCATTAGACAAATCTTATCAGATTTAATAAAACCGCAAACAGGAAACTTATTGCAGAAGTAATTCATATTTTCCAACTGTCTGTTATACAGGCTGCATTGCGAAGTCCAAATTTAACTTCACGCCTTCGAGTGTTTAGTGGGAGCAATAGCGTGGGAATTCTCATAAAGAGACATCTGCTCTGTCTGCTTTGGCTTCCATGTTTTTCCCCAGCTTCAACTCAAGTTTTCAGCGAATCAGCATTTGTCCTTAAAAGCTCTGTGCTGGTGATGGGGAGATGGGAAGGAAACAATGAATCAAGGAATAATGAATCAATGAAGGGCCTATCAGTCTTACTGTTTACTACTGGGCGCCAGTCTCTCTCTCTCTCTCTCTCTCTCTCTCTCTCTCTCTCTGATTGATTCTCTCTCAACTTGTTCCGCATTGCCTCCTGCTACATGATCTGCAAATCTAGGTGAACCAGATCTTTCTAATTCCATTGAATATCTTCCCCCTCACTTCACTGGCATTCTGCTTTATTCTTTATTTCCAACTGGCTTGTCCAGTATCTGGGCTCAGAATTGTTCTTGGTTCATCAGACACGTTCCATTCTGTACCCAAGTCTCTTGTCTTGTTGGGTTGCCTGCTAAAATGAGATGGACTGCCATGCTTGAAGGGATTTGGAAAGCGGCAGCCTTAGGAGGCACATGTTTCGAAATAAGCTGGCTTGCTAAGCAACAATTTTAGCTGCCATTACCTTTTAGTACAGAACATGTGTCCTTAATAAAAGCCAGCATTCCAGCTGACTTTTGGAACTGTATACGGACAAATTAAAGGTATGTGTTTAGCAGATTGTGGGAAAAATAAATAACATATAAATTTCAGTTCAACACACTACAGAAAATTGTTCAATTAATATGTTTTTATTTTATTATTTATTTTTTGTTTTTATTGCTCTCAGTTAAATCGAGTTATATATTTTTAAAACCCCATATGTATGTACAGTACAGTTTGGACACCCCTTCTCATTCAGCGAGTTTTCTGTCTTGTGTTCTTTATTGTGTTCTTTAGCCCAAACGCGTCTCTTCTGCTTGTTGCCTGTCCTTAGCAGTGGTTTCCTAGCAGATCTTCTACCATGAAGGCCTGATTCACAGTGTCTCCTCTTAACAGTTGTTCTAGAGACGTGTCTGCTGCTAGAACTCTGTGTGCCATTGACCTGCTCTCTGATCTGAGCTGCTGTTAACCTGCGATTTCTCAGGCCGGTCCGCATGTGAGCCAGTTTCTTTGTAGCGCTTGATTCTTTTTGTGGCTGCACTTGGGGACACTTTCAAAGTTTTCTCAATTTTTCGGACTGACTGACCTTCATTTCTTAAAGTAATGATGCCACTCGTTTTTCTTCACTTAGCTGCTTTTTTCTTGCCATAATACAAATTCAACCTCTTTGAATGAGAAGGTGCGTCCAGACTTTTGGTCTGTACTGTACATCTAAAATTTTGAATTAATATTATCACACACGACTTTTCTGGCAAAAAAAAAAAAGAAGAAAATATTATAAATATGCTATGAAAGAGTATACGTTTATAATGGAAAATAAGTAAACAATTTAATCAACAAGTTTATCCTCATCCATGGTGAAAAATTAATAATAATAATAATAATAATAAAAAGACACCTAAAGGAACCCACATCGACATGAGGAGAACATGTCCCAAACACACAATTACTTGAGCTCATGTTCATAATCAGGATTGAAAAACTTGGACGTGCACCACTGTTCCACTGCCAGGTTACAACACAGAAAAACACACAGCTAACCCTGTCTGCTGAAAATGTGATTGCCTAATGGTCGCCAGTTTTGTTTACTAAACCAACCATAATTAGAAATACTCTTACCTAAGAGGACAAAGAAGCAGTGTACTAAATTTCATCTGAATCCAACTTACAGATTTTGAGAAACTGTTATATCTTATAAATTTTAGTATTTTTGTATTGAGGGTGAGACTCTGCTGATGATTTTGCATGTTTTTGTCAAACATACTACTACTACTACTACTACTACTAATAATAATAATAATAACATAAATTATTATTATTATATATAAAAATAATATATAAATAATAATGTAGGCTATTTTGGATAACATGGAAACGTCACTGGTATTGTCTTCTAGCTGCCAGGCTGGAGTCTATAAGTCATGACAAGCAACTTGATCGCAAAAGGCCACCCTACTCCTACAAAAATACTAAATTACTGCAATACGTTTGACCTTTAAGCAGGTTTATGGCTGGAGAAACAAAAGGCAAATTAGTGTATCACCTGCCCTGGGGAAACTGAGCACCAAAATAGCAAAGTGAGTCATATTCCTTTTTCTCAGGTGCAATTTCAGCACTACCTCTTAAACCTTTTTTTTTTTTCTTCTTCTTCTTGTACTTATCTGTTAAATGAAGCTTTACAACCAGGGCAGGCACATTGTGTGCAACTTCAGATTAGTGCAATGAGCAAATTATAGGTCACGTAAAGTTGCTGCTCAGGGCTCAATACTAATATAATTAGGTGACGTTTTAAACAGCATTCATGCCACCAGAGAGTGTGAAGTGAGTGCGTGGTGTAAGGTACTGTAGGGTAGGGTAGAAAGGGAAAACGGAACATTCAGTGTTTTAGTATCCAACGTAAGAAAAGTACACATACAGCTCTAGATTACAGTTCTACTGCAGGTATGGGTTTTGAAACTGAAACTGGAAAATAATGAATTGCTAAACTGATAACTGAAAATTTATATACAGTAGATTTAGTTGGCATCAAACTGACTTGCTCATAATGAAATTTAAAGCTTTTTAACCGCCTGTTAACTATTTTGTCCTTCCAATTAATGATAGAAAAGGTGAAAAAGTATTGCAGGGGGTATATATTGAAGACATAATGCCCTTCAGACATGGTGGTTTTGTTGGTCCCATCTGGAGGAGTGAAGGTGGAGAAGATAATGGATAAAATGTTCAACATCTGGGTTGTTTTGGAAAATAAAAAGCAGAATATGACAATTTGGTACATATATTGAAGAAGGTGGTTGTCTCATTTCAGCATTTTTAAACTTCTCTGCCACGTCATTGTTGGGGTTGTGTTGTATGACTAGATCTCCCATCAACCATTTCACACCCCCAGCCCGCGCCACCCACGTCACATAACTGTCTGATTTTTAACCTGATTCACTCTTACTTTAGTTAACACTAGTGTTATATTAAATAGCACTATTAGTACACGTTGATGATCTTTTGTTGATTTTACACCACTCGTATCAGGCTTATTTTGTTTTTCTTATGGTGTTAGACAGGACTACACACATTCACACACTTATTCACACCTAGTGAAATTTTGGACTAGCCAGTTCACTACGCAGCATGGTTTTGGGAGGTGGAAGGAAAACAGGGACTGACATGCTGAGAGCATGTGCAACTATACAGTTACAGTAACCCGAGCGCATGGAACATTTATATAGTAGATTCCCTTTTGGGAAAAACAAGAAAGAAGGAAAGATTATTGATTGTGTTTTGCTGTTTGCTTTATACAACCTTGGGGACAACCTTGAGCAGTGTTTTGGATTTCAGCAAGACTGTTCAAATATTTATTAGCATTGCAATAAATAGTGCAAAAGCCTTTATGCAGAAGGTGTGTCTTACTACTTCGGAAATGCGCCAGTAATAAAATATGAGGATAAAATATTAACATTTATGAACATACAGTTATTATTATTATAATTATTATTATAATAAAAATAATAATAATTATTATTATTGGCTTAAATGTCAAAGCAGCTGTTAAATGATTAGTGATACAGTTACCATGCTGTTCATTTTCCTACCACTATACCATCCCAAAGTGTTCCTTTAATAGCAGAATTTATTATATTTAAAAATTGTTTATTAAATAAAGACAAACTTAATTCAATTCATACTTAAGTTAAATGTTAGGAAGCTTCCTCAGTACAAGTTAGTTAATCATAATAATTATCATCACTGTTATTATGGCGGTCAAGTCTGAGATAATAATAATAATAATAATAATAATAATAATAACACATCTTGCCATATTTCAATCAAAACAGACAGTTTATGGTCATGAACACTTTCTTGTGGTGGAAAACCCTCCCTTCCTTCCATGATAGGTGAAGATGTGTCAAAAAAAAAAACTTTGCATAATACCAATATTTGTTTTTAATACATAACATGTTTTTGAATCTGTTTATTATTCAGCTTAAATCATACATAGCATATATGTGTAACAGTTACTGTTTGTGGGACGAAGGAGTGGCATAGATAGCAGAGGTGAAGGTGAACAAAAGGGTTTATTAAAGACAAAACAGGGAACAATCGGAACAGAACATGAACTTAAACCAGAATAACCTAAACATGGAGCTACACTGTCCTAGACATTACAAACTGACAGAGAGACCGACTAGGAGACAGACCGACTAGGAGAACACAGGGAGCAAGGGAGAACACAGGGAGCAAGGGAGAACACAGGGAGCAAGGGAGAACACAGAGAACTAGACCAGAAGAACAACAAACCGTAACCCAGAACAAACCGTAACCCAGAACAGAAACCCAACATGAACAGATGCAAGACAATACTAAACTGTACTCAGGAACATTTATAACAAAACTAATTAGCAACCTCAGTTCAGGTGAGGTTGCTAATAATCATAATGAGCGCCACATCACCTGACCGAGGTGCATTCTGGGACATGGAGTCCACCAAAACTACAAATGAACACAAAACACAAAATGGAGTCTGTGGGCGCTTTGGCGCCCTCTAGGGGTGATCCCTGACAATATGGTATATATATACAAGTCCTTGTGAATGAGTCGTTACTATAGAAACGACAATACTCAAAAGAGTGCATTAATGCTCCTGAGTTGTCGCATCACCCGGGACGTTTGGTTGCTGAGTGATGTTAGAGCCATCTGTAGAGAGATTCGGATCGGCCGTGCTCTGTCGGGAGGGGGGGGGGGGTGAGGGTGACAATCCTGCACTCTCACATCAGTCATGGTGACACTAGGCAAATCGTGTTTAACTGTTAGCTCACACATGCGGAAAGGGTGGATAGCACTTTGCTTCGCATGAGTTCACATTCCTTAATGAGAGAGTGCCCTAACAGAGACGGAGAGAGATGGATGGGAAATGGTTTTGACTGTATTAGGGATAAAAATCCCATAGCCCTCTTTTAATTAAACCTGCAATATGATCACAGATATGTTATGTAATAGAAAACTAGACAGACTTAGGAACGCCAAATGATGATGTAAATGGTAAAATCAACCACAGTTGCTTTTGTTTAAATGGCAAATCTCAACAAAAAAAAAAAAGCCAGGGGGGGGGGGGGGGGATAGAATGCTGGGTGAAGCTTTCCCACTTCTTCCTCATTCCTTTTTCGCTCCTGTGTTGCAAGCTCCCCTAGCGATAGCGCAGGCTTAATTTAGACTCCTTTCCCCATGGAGAAGGATAAACAAAAAGAAGAAAGGAGTGAGACTAAATGACTCATCTAACTCAAATTAAATGACTCATGTCGGGAGAAAAAAAACAAAAAACAAAAAAAAAAACAACACCAGGTACTTAATAAGTGAGAAGCTGAAAAAAGATGAAACAAGGCAAGAGAAAGAGTATTGTTTATTTAAAAAATAAAAAAAAATGAAGAGTAAAAAGGAGAGGAGAAAGAATCAGTGCTGCAAGAATTCAGTTCCCCCAGCATGCTGCATGCTCAGTATGGATGCGTGGTAAACTTTAAACCCTATCTCAGATGCGTTGTTATCTTCCTTCGATGTGAGTGTGTATGCCTGTGGAGAGACAGAGAAAGAGAGAGAGAGAGAGAGAAATCAGAGATCACAACTGTCTGTTTATAGCACCTGAATCTAAGACATCTCTATAAATCTGCAGCCAAGTGTGTGCACATGTGTGGAAAAGTAGATGATGGCTTTTTGAAATTGTAGCATTACTGCGAGAAAAAAAAAAAGAAAAAAAAAAAAGAAAAAAAATGACACCCACACAAAACTTGTGTTGGCAGTAGCAAATACGCTGTTATTATGCTGTCTAGATTTCCGTGTTTGAGGCAGCCACTCAAGAATTTTTTTCTAAGCCTCCTAATATACAGTAGCTTATGAGTGGATTATGTCAGTATTTAAGGACGGCAATATTGTTCATTTTCAGTCAAAAAATAAAACCCTTTATTGTTGAAGATAAAAATACGAGGGTACGAGGGATGCGTCAGCCGAGTTCCTGTAATGTGCAAGTGGTGCTGCTGAATGATTGTGTGTACACTTCACACAGCCTTGTCATGTTGGTGATCTGTCGATTTTCAAGGCTCTGCGTTCCACTTAATGAATGTTCACGGATGGGCTCTGAGCCACCCAGGCCAGGATCATCCTTCTTTAAATCTTTTTTGCTCCCTTTTATTTATTTTTTTTTTACTGCCGCTAAGACTCTCGTCACCGTACCGTGATCAAAGTCTTCTGTAAATGTTAAACTCCTTAATTCATCAGACATTTCATCACAAGTCCTGGTTTGACTTGAACGCTCTTTGTATTTTAAACATTAACGCAACCCCTCACTCTTCCTTTTCCCTACATTCCAAGAGGAAATCCCATTTTCAGTTTGGTGCACTTGCCACAATAGGAACTGTAGGGATTTATTCCATGTTTTTCTTTTTCCTCCAAACATCGCTCATTATTTCACATCCTTCTCAGCACCTCACTGCTGTGTCAGCAGGATATCACGATTCCGAATCTGCCTGGCAATCTTCTTCATTTTAATGAGAGGGGGAGAAAAAAAAAACAGCCTATAGTTTTGTGTGTTGTTCATACGCTTCCTTTTAGACGTCCAGAACGCGTGACACGCACACCACTCCACCCGTTACCCACAATCTCCTAAACAACCACACACACACACACACACACACTCACAAACTTCACACCAATTAGTAGTGCATCATTAACCCGCCACTGTCTGTCACACCTCTTACTCATTATCCCTTAATAAGCAAGGAAGAAATTTAGAAATGAATAAAACAATCTACGCGAAGTAGTGGAGCTGGAAGGAGGATATGGTGGTCGGATTTTTAATAAGTTGTGATAATGAGTAAGTCATGAAAAGAACTCAATTGATTCTGACTAGAGTGGTCATGGGAGGTGTATAGATGATTGGCATAATTTCATAATAATATTAAAGGGCTTTACTTCAATCAAAGTGTCACTGGTGTAGCAACATGAATATTATAAAAAAGTAAATGATTTTGTCTATTTGCACCAAGCAATTAACTGAAGTTTATTATCTTTGCAATATACAACATTGAAAAAAGTAGATTTCAATTCAGCTTGACATTTTCAAGTTCATGCTCATGAACTTTTATTATGCTTTTTTAAATCTTTTATATTGCGTTCTTAATATATGATTCTTTGTTCGGTGGTGGGTTTTTTTTATTTTATTTTTTTTTGCAAAAAAACAAAATTGCACCTGTGTTTATGTGGTACTGGTGAATGATAAAACATGCATAAAAAAAAAAACATCCATAAATAATCACCCATGGATTATGAATTGCTATCTCGGATGGTACAATACCACAGGTGCAGCTCTGCTAACTAAGCAGAAACTGTATTTACTCAAAGGCGTAAAAAAGAAATGCATAAGCGATGCGTAATTCGTGATGAGACCAAGTGCAAGTCTGGATTAGATAGCATGTGATGCGTGAATTCATGTTTCATGTTGTATTACGGTAGATATGTTGTACCAAAGACAAATTACACATAAAACCCAAACTTGCTTTAACCTGCTGTCAAAGATTAGAAATAACACTGCAGTATTAGTCAGGCTTTTTCTATTACCGATTTCTACTTTATAGTGTCCTAAATGCGCGTAAATTTATGGCGGAGTTGCGTCATACAAAATTATGCAGTAGAAATCGGAGCTAGTGAAAGTAGAACAAACAGCTGTGTGACCATAAGAAAACTATGAGGCTACTTAGAAAAACAAATGCTTCCATTTTCTAGAGAGCATAAAGATTGGAACAATGTGCTCTAATGAGTTCAGACTGACCTTATCCCAGAGTGATGGGCGCGTTAAGGTAAATGCATGAAATAATGCACCCATCATGCATAGCGCCCACTGTACAAGCCTCTGGAGGCAGTGTTATGATCTGGGGTTGCTTCAGTTGGCCAAGTCTAGGCTCAGCAACGCCATCTGGCAATAAAAGTCAGCCGATGACCTGAATGTACTGAATTATCAGGTTATCACATCGGTTGAGTTCTTTCTGTCCTCCCTGATGGCATGGCATTATTCCAGCGCTCAAAAAGTGTTTCTCTGAGCCTGAGGAATCATGTTCACATATGAATGGGACACCACATTATACAGTACAAATGTGCGAGAGACAGTATGCAATAAATGTAAGCAATCAGGTAGGATGCAGATGCATTAACTATGTGTCAGATGGAAGTGATGCAAGAACAAGCTGTGAAAACTCCCACATGCACATGCACTCAATATATACCAGTCATTAAAAAAAAAAAAAAACGGTCACTTTTATTCCGACAAAGAAGCTTCACATTTACCTACTATGCCATTTGAAGACCTACATGCTGATACACACAGTGAGTCATATGTGTTTGTAAAAGAATAATAATTGAAAAAAAATATTTAAGGAGATTAAAAGACTATTCAACGTGAATATGGAGCTTTTAATGATCAGCCTTGCCACACAGCATAACATCGGTTTAAAGTTATTTATCCAATTGCCTTTCAAAGTAAAAAAAAAAAAAAACAAGTCGTGAGTCTTTATTCAACAATTGACTTAGTTACAAGCACAAACTTGGAAGCTATTCAATAGCCGTGAGGCCGGCGGAATGGGATTGTAGGGGGATAAAATCTCTCCATCTGCTGTAGTTTTTATTATTCTAAGTGCTAATAAAGAATCTGCACCTGCTAATTGAAGCAGAATGGGGGATCATAACAGACCAAAAGTAAGTGAGAAGAGCTTATTTATCGCTTTATAGATCATTGGAAGTACTTTGGACCTTCCTAGGAGCCAATGTAGTGGGAATCAGAATTCAGTAGCTATTTAGCTAAGAAAGCAGATCTGAGTCATCAGTAACATTTACAAACTGATAACTGTTAGTCATACACTGTGTGCCGTGAGCCAGGAAAGCGCCCCACAACAACATAGTTTGTGCGGTTGATGTAAAGGGATTCTTAGCTCTTGAAATAAAACTCCTACAGGGAAACACAAGCCTTTTCTCTATCTCAGTTGGGCGTTTGAGAATCTGTGGGCAGCAGCTGCGCATGTATTCCTGACATTGCCTGGATCTGCTTGTTTCTCTAGTCCAGTTGTCCAAATTGTCCAAATTGAAGTTACACGAAATAGAACAGAAGTTATCTATATCTCATTGCTCATCTACTATCTATACAGTACTCCAAAAACCCTACCTTCAAGTATTCGAAACCTTTCATTTCATCCGCATAATAAATCCGAATCTGAATGTTTGTTGCACGCAGACATGGAGTAGAGACAGTGCATCACTCGTCTAGCTCGGTGATGAATCTCCCCATTACAGTACTATCCATTCCAGCCACGGGAGACACGTAATCCACCATAGTTTTCTGCAGATGTCCTGTCAGCATGACAAAGCTATTTTCTCTGCCTCTGGAATATAAGTTGATAAGTACGGAAAATTCATTGTCTTGACAACCGTATACGGAATCTGCTTGCTTTGTAATTTTATAGGCAATATATTCTCCCATATACAGTTGTATTATACCATGACATTGCTATGGTGAATGTCCTTGCAGCTTTTGTCTGGATCTGTCTTGTTGGGAGTGTGTGGCTGTCTGGGCATCTCCAAACTGCGTATTTAAAAATAACCCTATTCTAGAGTGTAATGCTACAGAGAAGAAAAAAAAAATGTCTCGGATTGCCTGATGTATTAGCATCACTGAACTATTATTATACAGATGTCTTCAGTTCTGTTCTGTACTTTGTGTACGCATTTGGACGTCTCTTGAAGTCTTAAAAATATAGTGGTAACAAACTGACCGGTTCATTGAATTCCTTTTTTTTTTTTTCATGGGCTTTGTTCCTTTTATCCTAGGGGTCACCAGATTGGTCATTTGATCCACAAGATCTGGCACATGTTTTATGATGGATACTCTTCCTGTCGCAACCCTCATATTTTTAAACTGGGCCTGGAATGACTGGGTAGTATGAGACAAAACGTTAAGGGTCTCTCCAAGGACCCAACATTGGCGACCCATTGGAGGCAGGGCTTGAACCAGAGCCTCAATAAAGCAGAATGTAGAATTTAGCTAAAGTTTAAAGTGTAGCATGTTTTACCTATGCATGAAATTTGTGAGAAGCTAAAGGAAAAGCTTCTATACTGCTTGTACTGTACAGAGTCTCAGGGCTCATTACTGGGAACCTTGGGCACAAGTCAGGGTACAGCCTGGACAGGGTGCCAATCCATTGCTCGGCACACGTGCACACACACACACACACACACACACACACACACACACACACACACACAGTGGGCAAATTGGGAACTCGAATTAGCCTAATCTGTATGTCTTTGGACTGCAGATTATATTTCTTCACAGAAAACCTTTTTGGAGTGTCCAGTATGCAAGTCTTTAATTAAGTTACTCTTAATCACATCCAGGGCAAGTTCTGGCCAAGGTCAGTGTTAGGGTCCCTTTAATGCAGAAATTTGCCAAATATTCCCAAGGCTTAGACACTTCAGAAGAGCAGCGGAGTCAGGATATGTGCCTTTTGAAGGGCAATAATAGCCTAGATTAAATATTTGCATGTGTAATAATGTGCTTGATGTCCAAATGGACAGACGTGATGAAACATGGTGAGACAGTGTGAGACCTAGGTGAGGAATAGTGTGCTCTATTTTCTCTTTTCTGTTTCTTGGAATGTAATCTTAGAATACTCAGAACGAAAATGTGTCATCTCTCAAGCACAACTGCCATTCTTGGCAACGATGTATGATCTGATACGGCAGAGGCACAGACATCTTACTGATACTCTGTGAGACAATGCCACCAACCAGTAATGGCTTTTGAAGATAGTATATGGTCCAAAATCTCTAAAAGCTTTCAACAGATTGACGATGAAACTATTTGTGTTGAGCAATGCAGTGCTCTGTATATTACATGAGATCATTATAAGACATGAGGGCTGATCAAACGCACGTACCACAAAAGTCCAATAGAAGCAGACATTTGTTAACAAGCTTATGCAGATGCCAAAAATAAGCCTCGCTAGCCCTTTAATACCAGCCACCCTTAGCTGGCATCAAGGCTTTGTTTGTGCCATTGTCGTGCTGTTCAGAGTTATACAGCATAGCACATGTTGTAGGCGTGGGTGAGCGTCTGTCTGATGGTCTCACTCCAGCAGGTTTCATGTGTTCTCCTCTATGTTTTCTTTCAAGTCTAATCTTTCCATCTGGTGTGCCGTTATTTTGTCAAAAGCTGTAGGTCCGAGCCGGGCCAGACACTGTTTCTGTTTCAGAATGGAGATGACTTTCTCAGTCATTATGTTCTCTATAATCTGGGATGACTTCACATTTACATTTAGCCTTTTGGCAGACGCCCTTATCCAGAGGGACTTACATTTGATCTTGTTATACATTTAAGCACTTGAGGGTTAAGGGCCTTGCTCAACAGGGACAACTTGGTGGTCGTCAGATTTGAACCTGGGACATCACGAGCTCTAGTCCAATGCCTTAACCACTGAGTTACCGCTGACGTACCATACATACAGGATGAGATTTGCAAACCTGGTCTTATTCTGAAATTTCCAATGCCTCTCATAAACACGGCCTCCAGCTGATCTAGGATGTCCTTAAGCCGGATTAGTCACTCACTCACCATCTATACCGCTTAATCCTGTATTCAGGGTCACGGGGAGCCTGGAGCCTATCCCAGGAGACTTAGGGCACAAGGTGGGGTACACCCTGGACAAGGTGCCAATCCATCGCAGGGCACACATGCACACATACACACACTCACGCACTCATTCACTACGGCCAATTTGGAAATGCCAATTAACCTAACCTACATGTCTTTGAACTGTGGGAGGAAACCGGACTGCCCGGAGGAAATCCACCAAGCACAGGGAGAACCTGGCTGGGAATCGAACCCGGACCCTGAAGGTGCAAAGCGACAGTGCTAACCACTACACCACCGTGCCACAGAGCCAGATTAGTATTAGGGTTTATTCCACTGAGTGTATTTTCAGCACAGTAAAATAAACCAAAAAAAAAAGCTCTTTGTTGTATTAATTCAGATGGACATTGGCTGCTGTTCAAGCAAGTGTTTTGCATTGTGTGTAGGGTGAGACTGAACCAAGAGCACACCGAGTCGGCATATTCTTGGATAATCCATTTAGTGTGGGAATTTTATCTTAGAATTTTATTGATCTGTTCAAGACAACACAACATATGGCAGCGACAGGACGGTGTTAAAAAATTCACTAGAAAGTAATTAAAATTTGGCAGCATGGTAATTTAATATTAATTATTAAATCATTACACTTAATGTATTAGGGTGAATACTAATTACTAAAAAAAAAAAAAAAAAAACTACCACAGCAACACATGATTGCTTCCTGCCAAGACAGTAAGCAATTCATTAAGGAGCCACACAATGTTTGTCTGCTCTCTCTGTCTGTCTCATATATTACAGCGCTCAGCACAGGCCTCCTCCAAATGGTTGTGGTAAAACTGAGAGAGATAGAGACATACATTTACACGGAAATGTCATCTCAACCATTTGGAAAAAGGCCTCTACTGAGCTCTGTTAAAAATACAAACAAACAAACAAGCAACAACCAAATAAATAATTAAAATAATTGTTATTATTGCCTCAAGGAAATGTGAAGAGAGCTGAAACGATTCCTCGACAATCTCGAGTAATTCGGTTACAAAAAGTGATCGAGGCAAAATCTTCCGCCTCGAAGCTTCTTTTGATTAATTTTAAAAGCTTGCGTTATGTTTTTGCGTTAGTATTTGTTTGGCGTGACTCAGCGCGCTTCCGCATGCAAGCCGCCAGTAAACACCGAAGAAGAAGAAGCGCTCTTACGTCACACACAAAGCGGAAGGGGACGTAAACAGTTAGCTGTGGATTGATTTGAGGGAGCCGGCTGCAAAGTGGAAGGGAGCGATAAAAATATTTTAAAATGTATTTTAATGTGTGCCTTAGTTTTTTTTAATACTTGACGTCATTTGAAATACCTTTTTTTTTTTTTTTTAGTTTTTGCATCTGAGAAAAGGCTTTAAAATAAGAATATATGGCACTGTAATGCATTTAATTCATCTCAGTCAACTTTAAGCTCTTCCTTGTATTATGAATAATGACGATGTTTATTTTGAATAAAATGCTCTATGCATTTAGGAAATAAAAGTTCATTGTTCGAAAAAGAAAACCAATTAATCTTTGTGTCTCTTACATATTTTATATTGCTGTTTAATTAAGCACAAAGTACATTTTATCCGATTCATCGATTAAATTTCTGGTAGAATAATCGATTACTAAAATATTCTATAGCTACAGCCCTTATATATATTAATTAGTGAGGATGTTAAAGGCATTATGTAAATGTACTCCTGTGTGTATTGGCTTTGTATTTTGTCACACACATTCTCTCCTTTGCAAATAGTGTAATCTTATCTCATTTGGAAAGCCAGTAAGTGTATATGGTGTAGTAAAGCACTGTTGTTTGAGGAGAAGTAGGAGGTAAATACTAATGGGCAACGAGTCTCTGGTGGAATATGACTGACAGGTATTATCGTGAAAGCACTGCCTCTGCATTAACATCCAAGTCAATGATTACAAACAGCCTTAAAGGAGAACTTCAAATAAAAAATGAAAACACCAGAGCTAGCAGCTATAGCGCTAAAAGGGGCGGGGGGGGGGGAATCCCCCCTGAACATCTGTCATGTTAATGTTTAGAACTTATCTTTAGAATATTTTAGAATATATCTTTAGAACATCTAAAATGGGATTGTATCTCAGCAGTTGACAACATCTGATTTAAGCAGCTAAGGAGAACACATCTGTGTTAGCAATTGCTTGACAGCATGAGCAAACGGATTTAAATTACCATAATGTAGTTTTGAAATACGTTAGCTACATGATAGTTCTAGCGGATTCAGTTCCTTTCCCGAGATAGTAAACGTGTCAATGTGACTATGGGACGTCAGATGTGAAAAGTGCTGAGGCATGACTCCTGGCTCATCGTTTACCCAGAATCCTCCCGCAGCTTCCTACATCGTAACATTTGATTAGCCTCGGTTAGCTGAAGCTGTTTGGTAGCATGAGCGAGCGTTTAAGGCACATGGTGACTGGTTCTAGCCAGATGGGTAACAGCGGTATCATTTGGAAGAACTAGCTCGGGTTGGCATCTATTATTCAAAAGCTCTGTCAGCTGGAGTGGAAGAGTGTTCAGTGTGATGTGGAGTGACAGGCAAAAACAATCCCTCTTGCGCTCACCGACACATGCATTGAATTATTTTGTGTTACAAGGCTTTGGCTAAAGATGTGAAATGCTTGACAGTGTTTCAATGGAACCATGCTGCTCTTCAGGCTACATGACACTGCAATAAATCGACATAAATATTTATAACAAAGTTGCTCCGATAGGCAGGTGGTATTCCGCCTCACAGCTTCATCGCCCCCCGTGCGATCCGGATCTTAGGACTTTCAAATGTTCTCTCTGGTGTTACATTCGATTTCCCCAAAAACAGACAGATTACTAAAATTAATTGCACCTACATGTGAAGGAGTGTGTGTTCTTGAGATCCCATCTAAGGTGTATTTCAAGCCCTGTGGCCGGAGCTCCTGAGATGGACTCCAGATCCAACCACAAAGTTGACCCTTAGGCAAGATGGATGAAGGAATGGATATTCCAATATAACCTTATCCTTAACCCCATGTAAAAAAAAAAAAAAAAAAAAAACGCTATATTTACACAACCTGAAGTATGCACACAATTAAAATAGCCAACTTGCCCACATCATTCCCACACAGACATGACGTCTAGAGTGAGAAGGCCAGTACACACATTGCTAAATAATGTCCATCTTGGTATCAAGTGTGTAGGATGCATGCAAAACTGTTCACATTCAGCACAAAAGTAATATTCTTTCTCTCTCTCTCTCTCTCTCTCTCTGCTTCTTCTTTCCTCTTTTTAGCTGAGCCCCTGCCACTCATGGACCTGTGTAGGAGAGCAGCGCGCCTGGCTCTGGGCCGTGACCGACTGCAGCAGATTGAATCCTTGCCTTTACCCCAATCTCTAAAAAATTACCTCCAGTACCAATGACGTGGACCGATCCACTCAACACGCACAGACTGACAAAGAGCAACCCTTCGCGGTGCGGCGACTCTGGCGCCAACAACAGGCCACCGAGGGCGGATGTTTACACTACGATATGTCTCTTCTAACCAGAGATGTTCTTTTCTTTTTTTTCTGAATTTTGGATGGTATGTGGAACCAAACTATGAGCTTGGTGTGTAAGGAGTGTAAGGATGTCCTCAGCGTCCTCCACTGTTAGTCTCTCCCTGAATGTTTGGGCTTGGCATTTAAAATACATATATATATATATGCTGAACAACCCTGGAAATGCTCGTTTGAGGCTCACAGCGATGCTTTAAACATTCCAGAAGGAAACCAAGCACCTTAGAGGCCAGACTTTGGAGCTGGAGCTGGAGCGGTGTCCGGTTTCAAGCAGGTCTTACCCGTGCACAAAGACGACCGCTAACTATGTTAAGACCCAATTAGTCAAAAAGTGCACTGATACAGCATCAAACACTCCCAAGTAAAGTAATCACTTTTCCGCAATTCTAATTTGAGTCATTCCTGACTGTGTACCTTAATTTTAAGGTGGCTGTGATTCCCCCCCCCCCCCCCTTCCCAAAGTTGATTTATGACTCCATTAATGATACAGATCCTGTTACAAGTTTAGAGCTGATGCTTTATTTTTATTTTATTTATCTGGATGTAATTCCTTTTTAATGAAAACTATACTGTGCATCCTAGCACAAGGACATGAGAAATCCATCCCTAATAGCTTTTTATTTGAAACCAGGATGCTGCTTTTTTCTATTATTATTATTATTATTATTATTATTATTATTATTATTATTATTCATGCAGGTTTGATCAGGAGATCTGCAGTAAACAGTGGAATGTAAAAACACCGCTAAACATTAGTATATTTAAAATGTGAAATAAAATCCAAGTGAATGAGAACAGCATCTCAGTTGTTTCATTGTTTCCGTGTATTGTATGTGTCTATATGTGTCTATATGTGTCGTATTTACAGCAAAAAAAAATTGTTTACAAATAATTACACATCTGATTCTATCTTGCTTAAATAGAAAAAGTGCAGTTTTTCTATTGTCCCCAAGATCAGTACAGAAACCAGAAAATTCTAACCTACATACAGTAGAATGCATCCTAATGTAAAGTGCAGGTCCCGGTCAATAAGCTACTATAAATAGGATAACGTATTAGATATGGATCTATGCTGGGTGCATTAAACAAGTGTAAGTAAGCACTGGTCAGACTTCTTTTCCACTGGGGCTTCTTGCTTTTTCAGGACAGTAAACACTGACTGTTTGTCCACTGGACATATTTGTGTGTGAAAACAGAGAGAGAGATACAAACAGAGGGACAGACAGACAGACAGACAGACAGACAGACAGACAGACAGACAGACAGACAGAAGCACTCATACATTGCTGTGGGACCTTTGTGACTACAGCTTGAAAAGATCAAGGCACTGAAAGACCCTTATTGCACTTCCTGCTCTCCGCTGGGACAAAGTGCCGTGTAAGAGAACGGCGATATAAATAGCGAGCAGCATTCAGACTGGGAGGTTCTCAGTCTCAGCACTTGACCTCTTGACCTCCAGACTGTACGCAGGTGCATCCTGTCTTCAATCAACTTCTAAGAATGCGTTTCTTTCAGAAAACAGCAGTTACGTTAGGTGATATTAAACACAAGGCTAAAATCTCTCAACAATAAAACTAACAAAAAAGGTTTCCTCAATGGAACAATAATTTAAATATCACAATCTAATCAAAAGTCCTTTTCTCGAATGAGGGGTTACAGTGAGTTTATTCTTAATGTAGAAATTTAGCACGGTTGCTTTTTTACCAAAAACAGAAAGCTCTAGAGTTAAGACAGATAAAACAAGGTAATGTTTGCGAAGATTTCACCATCTTTCTCATTCTGAGTAAATGCAGCTTTCCTCATCCCTTACATCTGCTGCTGTGCCTACTTACTGTTCTGTTGTGTCTATAAAGCAAATACGAGAATCGTATTGCAACTGGATCAGGCTGAGATCTTTCGTGAATAAGACATGTGGGAAAGCATATTTTGATCCTATGTTAAACACTAGAAAACACTGTATAAATTGAATTTTTGGTACAGGCCAACGGAATATCTGTGTGGAATATTAAGAATCATGGGAGGATTTTAGACACTAGCTCTGAACAGTGGGGCAAAGTAGACAAAGGACAAAGCAGACATTGGGAAAGTAGACAAATTGTACAGTACAGATATTTGTTTGTAGTTTATAATAGAGTTTTTTTTTTTAAGTCCTCTAATAAACTACTTAAGTAAATTACAGATATGTGAAATATGTACTTAAGTAGAGTAACAAAGTGCATGTACTTATAGTTACCATCCACCAGAGACTGGTGGCAGATTGGTGGTATTTGGACATTTGGGTATCACCTGCAGCCCTCCACACCCACCAGTGACACCACCAGTTATACAGAGCAGCTTATTGCTTATTGTTTCCTGGCCCACTTAGGTTTAAAAAAGCATTAAAAATGCATTTAATGGCTTAAATGGCTAAACGATGAAGCATGGTGTACATGACAATACTTACACAAAGTGAAAGTCTTTGCATCACACATGTTCATATGGAAATTATGCAATTATGGGGGAAAAAATCCAATTACAAAAGTAATGCCAGTAAACACAGGTTTGGTTAGTTAAATATTATATCTGACAAAATGTCTGGTAATATTATGGAACAGTTAATTAATTTGAATTAATATGTCCAAGTCCAAGTCGAAGGGCAATTCCACTTTTATATGAAGAATTTAATTCATACAGTCAGCCGTATAAATGCCCTTCATACATTTCACGCAGAGCTCATTTCCTAGGCGGTCCCAGGTGTAGTTTAAGTGATAAGCTGCAGTGGAATTCTGTTCAATGACAGAAACAGACAAACCTCAAAAAAAAAAAAAAGTGTACGCAAATCAAATCTTGCCCTTTGCTTTGAAGTCTTTGCTCTTCTCATAGCGCCCCATCACACTTTTACTTCACCAGCTTCATTGACTTTCCATTAGGCAGCAAATTTCTACATTTTGGGCAGGAGTAGCTTAGTGGTTAAGGTATTGGGACTACTGTTTGGAAGGGTCCATGTTCAATACCCAGCGCCACTAAGTTGTAACTTTTGGGCCCTTGAGCAAGGCCCTTAACCCTCAACTGCTCAGATGTAAAATGAGATAAAACTGTCATCTCTGTGAATAAGGGCATCTGCCAAATGCCAAAATGAAATGTAATCAGCTATGTCTATACCAATCTTTAACTTTTTTCTATATGATTCTCTAATAAATCTTAGATTCACCTTACGCTCAGATTTTCTATAGCAAATATGCATTTTAAACTAATGCAGAACTGTCAACTTTTAGGTAATAATATTTCCTTTTTTCCTTTCATGCCAGGCTGCATCACCTCACTCTAATATCATGCCTTAAGACTTCCACATTCTTTAATATTTGTTCTATTCTCATTATCTTTCCATCTGACCTGGTTAGAAATATGTTGCTTGTTCCCTTAACAGACACTTTGTACCACTTGTCATTTCACAAATGACCTTTGCCTCACTGACATGGGAGTCTCTCTCTCTCTCTCTCTCTCTCTCTCTCTCTCTCTCTCTCTCTCTCTGATGCACTGTGATGAAATCTGAGTTTCCTCCTTCCTCTTGAAGTGAAACCTAATTTGGTTAAACACTAGACATAGTCAGCTACACAATATTCCTATTTGCTTTTTGTCCTAAACATTAATAAGCCCTGGTAAAAGCTAAGAGCTGAGATGCTGTACCATAAGGTTATGGGAACAAACCCCTGCCTGGCCAGACATGTTACACAGACAACTTAGAATAAGAACCAGTCATTCGCCACAACCTGGACTTGTCTGAGTGCTTTATTTAGCTTATTTTATGCTCTACTAACCCTAACCCAGTCGTACAAAATTAGCTTTGGGCTATTGTTTTCAAAGATCACCCTGTGAAATGAGCACAAACAAGAGCACAGGCTGCCCTCTACAGGATGAGAGTGGCAGGTACAATTGATATGAAAAGATAGAACGGAAGGAAACATCGGGACCTGCATCAATAATACAGCTACTAGTTAGGGAAGGTGGAGGCTGAGGATATAACACACTCAGATCTCCACTTTTCTGCATACATTAGCTCAGAGATGATTAGATTACCAAAAGAAAGAGTATGCCTCTCCCACTCAGAACACAGACACTTTCGCTTCCTTGGCTCCTAGATATGGATTGCTGTGGTATCCATGTAATTCAAGCTCGTAATCTCCAGACAAAAGAGCAAATGTCATCCTGTTGCACCAACCGGGAGCCCTGGGGCATTTCTTTTTGCAATGAAAATGTTATTGCTATAAATATGACCTGGACTGCCAAAGCTTGCTGCAGGTTATTATGGCTGAATTTGGTGTCCCAAAGATAACAAACCCCTTGCAAGATAAGTGTGATTTCTTCACGTTGTTGGATACACTAGAGATTTAAACATTTTAGTTTTAAGAAACTGCCAAAATGGTCCATCCTGCCTATAGAACAGTAAAGGCCTGTACTATATATATATATATATACAGTACAGACCAAAAGTTTGGACACCTTCTCATTCAAAGAGGTTGAATTTGTATTATGGCAAGAAAAAAGCAGCTAAGTAAAGAAAAACGAGTGGCATCATTACTTTAAGAAATGAAGGTCAGTCAGTCCGAAAAATTGGGAAAACTTTGAAAGTGTCCCCAAGTGCAGTCACAAAAAGCATCAAGCGCTACAAAGAAACTGGCTCACATGCGGACCGGCCCAGGAAAGGAAGACCGAGAGTCGCCTCTGCTGCGGAGGATAAGTTCATCCGAGTCACCAGCCTCAGAAATCGCAGGTTAACAGCAGCTCAGATCAGAGAGCAGGTCAATGCCACACAGAGTTCTAGCAGCAGACACGTCTCTAGAACAACTGTTAAGAGGAGACTGTGTGAATCAGGCCTTCATGGTAGAAGATCTGCTAGGAAACCACTGCTAAGGACAGGCAACAAGCAGGAAACATTTATTTGTAAATGATGTCATCTTTTAGTTGTAAATGCAATTTCAATTATTTGACATTGCATTCTGTAGTGTTATCCATTAACAAAACAAAAGAATTACTAGTCATAGCAAATTATGATAAATATTACTCACCTGTGATTTAGTAATCCCTTACACACATTACTACATGTTACTCCTGTTTCCTCCCACACTCCAAAGACATGCAGATTAGGATAATTGGCGTTTCCAAATTGCCTGTAGTGTGTGAATGTTGACCAGATGTCCTACCACAGACATAAAATGGGAATAAATACAATGGCAATCATCATTGGCCTCCACAGGGCTTCATTGTACTACAGAGGTTCCTTGATGGATATACTGTATGAAATGCTTTTTTTATGGCAGTACCTCAAATCCGCCTCTAAAGACACTGTTATAAGGTGTATGTACACAAACTAATCCTAATCCACATACAGGAAATAGCAGAACGAGTTTTTTCAGTGACGGGTATCTTCTCATATGAGGTCACATTAGGAAAAAACTGAATACAAATACAAAATAATACAAAAAAAATTGTATACGCACACTGAAGACAAAAAAACATAAAAATTGCATTCTGTCTTAAAGCTCCCTTTTAAAATAGACACATTGTTGCAATGTCATTTTGACCAGCAGATGGAGCAACTGCATCAAGTGTCTTGTACAAACTGCCAGAAATGAGAAGCGTTTTTAGTAGATAATAAAAGTTTCAAGGATGTCCTCGAGAAAAACTATCCGTCTCCCTGAAATCCCATTTACACCCGCAAAAAGTGAGAAATATGTGAAAAAAAATAATAATAATAATTTTAAGTAATAACAATAAGGTAATTGAAACTGCTTATCCAGTGTTGGGGTGCAGAAGCCCTGGAACCTTTTCCAGATTACTTGTCTCACAAAAAGGTGGGTACACCCTGGATGGGGTGCCACTCTATCACTGGGCACAAGCACACACACACACACACACACACACACACACACACACACACACACACACACACACACACACACACACACACACACACACACACACACACACACACACACACACACCCAGTCATGCACTATGCACAGTTTGGAAGTGCTAATCAGCTAGACTCCTTGTCCTTAGACTGTGAGAATAAACCAGAATAGCCACAGGAGAGAACATGCAAATTCCACATACTGTATGTATACTGTGTTAAACCACTAAACCATATTGTGATAATCACAGGAAATTATGTTCTAATAAGGCCAGTGCTCTCTTAACAATATCTGAAAAGTATTTGGAAACACAACATGATGTCTTCTTTTGTCTTTGAGCAAGTGCTATTTTTTATTGATTTTTTTTTTTTTTTTCAAAAAATGATCATGATCAAATCATGGTAACACTGTGAGATCATGGCCTCCCTTCTCTGTCTCATCCCTCTTTCTGTCCTCCAGAGGGCTCCGTATCACTATGAAAGATATACACTGATTAGCCAAAACATTATAACCACCAGTGTAATATCGAGTACGTCTCGCTTTTACCAGCAAAATAGCTCTGACCCATCGAGGCATGGACTCCACCATACCTCCACCAAAGAGGCCACTGTCATCATGCAACACTGATTGCAAACAGGTGTAGGTGGTCAGAAACAATGCTTAGTTAGGTGAAACATGTGAAAGTAGCCTCCAAATAAATGCCAAAATCAAAGGTTTCCCAGCAGAACAATGTCAAAGTATCACATTGCTTTGGTTGACTTGCCTTCTTTCCTTATGCATACTTGTTCCATGTCTTGGTCAGCCATCTATGTGATGTAAAACATGTTCCATCAAACCATTCTGTTGTCCAGTTCTGCTGTTCACTTGCCCATTGTCTATGCTTATGGCAGTTGAACTGGGTCAGCATGGGCACCCTGATGGCAACACAGCCTCATATGCAAAAACCTGCAACGTGCTGTGTGTTCTGACACCTTTCTATCAGGAACAGCATAATTTAGGCTACAGTAACTTTTTTATTGAATCAGACTACACAGGCCAGCCTTTGCTCCCCACAAGCATCAGTGAGACTTGGCCACCCATGACCCTGGCACCGGTTCATTGGTTTTCTTTTTTCGGAGCATTTTTGGTAGGTCCTGACCAGGAACAACCTACAGTCTTGGCTGCAGTTGTGGAGTTGCTCTGACCTAGTGATCTAGCCATCACAATTTGGCACTTATCAAAGTTGCTCAAATTCTTATGCTTGTGATTTTCCTGCTTCCAACATATCAAATTCAAAATGAGGACAAAATGTTAACTTGCTGCCTAATGTCTCCCATCCCTTTCCAGAGGCTACTATAACAAGATAATCAATGTTATTCACTTCACCTTTTAGTGGTCATAATGTTATGGGTGATCTGTATATTTTTATCTTTAGAAGAAATTTTCTGTTGATTCCAAATAATGTTTTTGAATTCAGTTATCTCTGATTTCTAACATTACGCCTGGTTTAAAGCAAAGGTTCCCATTAAACATTGGAAACAGACGTAACTGGTAAATGGATAAGTTTAAATATGTCTTATGTGCAGCCTCCAGCTTTATACAGCATTGGAAAGTCTAAATAACAGGTGTCAGAAACTTTTGGAAGAGTCCGTCCAATTAGTGGGCCATCTGGAGCCAGTCTCTGTTTATGACTCCCTCTTGACCTTCTTGTCTTCTTGTCTTCTTCCTGGAGTGGTTAGAAGTCGGAAAGTTCTTTCAGGCTTCCAGAGTTCACGTTGTTTGTCCTAACCAGTCATATCTCTTTGATTCCAATGTTTTCCCATACACTTTTGATCTGCATAATTTAGCACATAGTCTTCAAAAGCGTGAACACATTAAATTGGGGAAAATGGTTGATGAGGTGTTTGAGCAGACAATTAAGATAAATTCATAGGTATTGGTGATTTAAATGAAAAACTAGTTGCAAGGAACATCGCAGAGTCGAGTCAAGCACGAAAGTGTGATGTTACACATCGAATTTGCACATATTCACATTCAGACTTCAGGTTTCGCTATTGACTTAAGTGTTATTAGGATAGTTGCATTTGCAGAAATCTCTGGCTTGTTTCCCGAGTAGCTAGAAATAATGCTTTATCAAGTGATCACAGAAAAATACAGAAAATGAATCATTTACCTTGATGGCTGAAGCACCGCTTACTAAAAGACTAACACAAGTCTGGGTTAACAGTCACCCAGGGTCTGGGTTTAATTCCCGTCTCGGGGTCTGTGTGCATTAACTTTGCATGTTCTCCCTGTCCAAGGACATGCAGATTAGGCTAATTGGTGTGTGAATGAGTTTGCGTATGTGTGTGTGCCCCGCGATGGATTGGGTCCAGGGTGTACCCCGCCTTGTGCCCCAAGTCTCCTGGGATAGGCTCCAGGTCCCCACGAGCACTGTATACAGACGAAAGCTGTATAGAAAATACGTGAGTGAGTGAGTAGGTTATTTTTGAATGTTTCTTGTACAATATTGTCAACAATACATTTAATATGTAAATGTTCACTCATGTAATCACCATCTACCAAGAAATACCATGTGTTGGACAGTGATGCGTAAATCGAAGCTATCCATAACTCATCTGCAACTTGCAATTCCAGGTTCAGAAATACAAGACGTTATGTCGTCTGCCTATCTACAGTTGTTGTTTAGAGAATGCTCTCCAAAGTCACCCCATGTAACCGACCCTGACATCATACATGGCTTGTGCGCAGCATAATTTGCAGTTCAGCTTGCTGATGTCCTTGGTGCCTGTTTCCCTTCTCTAACATTCCTGCACGAATGAAAAGTTAATTCTCCTGGTTGTTAGCGCTCATGGTCGTGAAATGCTTTGAAAGGCTAGACTTGCGGCGCAGTAATTCGCAGACGCGTTCACTCCGTGTCTAAGATATGCCTTTATCAGATATGCTTTGCATATCTGTATCCTGATATTTCTGTCGATTCTTTGTTTGCCCAAGCTCTGTCAGATTGATGCATATTCTACAGTAGAATGGTGCTGGAGATTCTCAAACAACCGAGGTCAGTGCTTTGGCTAGGTTATTCAGGTTTTGAACCCCTAGAGTCTAGATTTAGTTGATGCTTATGGTCATGTTTCTGATGGAAGGTAAACCTCCATCCTAGATGTCAGTTTCTTGAACAGGTTTGCCCTAAGACTGGCCCATATACTGCGCCATCAATCACGCCTTCAACCCTGACCACCCTGCTGATGAATGGCATCCCCATAGTAATTCACAATGCTACCTCCAGCATGCTTCGCTGTGGGGATTGTGCTCTCAAGCCGATTAGTGGTGTTGGGTTTCTGTCAAAAATAGCATGTTGTTGTAAGTACATAAAGTTACATTTTCATCCTATAAGACCAAAAAACATTTTGCTGTTTCTTCAAAAAGCATTTTTATATGGCTTTGTTTTGGTGGCACGGTGGCTTAGTGGTTAGCACCGTCGCCTGGCACCTCCAGGGTCCGGGTGCGATTCCCACCTCTGTGTGCCTGGAGTTCACATATTCTCCCTCTCCCTCTCCCTGTACTCCGGCTTCCTTCCACAGTCCAAAGAAAACCAGATTAGGCTAATTGCCTCTCCGAAATTGCACATAGTGTGTGTGCCCTGCGATGGATTGGCACCTCATCCAGGGTGTACCCTGCCTCATGCCCTAAGTTGCCTGGGATAGGCTCTGGGTCCTCCGTAACCCTGCATACAGGATTAAGCGGTATAGAACATGAGATTAGATGATATGGCTTTTTCTTTCTTCTCACCACTCGTCCAAAAACATACTCACACCCTCCTTTGGGCAGAGTCATGGTAATGCTGAATATAATGGTGCTCCACGGGAGATTAAAAGTTTGGGATCATTTTTTTCAACCAAACTCTTTATAAAGGTTTTTATTTTATTTTATTTTCCCCAAAAGGTTTTTCTGACAGCACTTTTTTTCCTTTTTCTTTTTTTTTTTTTAGGCACTGTATGTCCTCCAACAAAGCTCTGGGGCTTTCCAGTGACACTTTAATTACACAAAGGTGAACACCATTCAACTAATTATATGATTTCTAAATGCAACTATTTGTACCTGAACTAGTTTAGGTGTTTCATGCAAAACTGCACTCACACTTTTAATTTTGAAATAATTTTGCAAACTATGTTGTTGTCACACTTTGTTTTTGTAGATTCATGACCTACCATACCAATTACTTCCAACTTAGATTCAGGTGATAAAAAAGCAAGGGGGTAAACACTGTAAATACTAACCAAATATCCTATCTCACTAGTGGCGTACATATTACGGTTCACCTGGGACTAACCTACCTTCATCCAATATAATATTATTAATCACAATATTTTTTATCGTCATCAACAGGTTTGCTTTATCTTTATGGAATCCCACAGGGGAACTATATCTCTTAGGGTTGTGTGCTTAGTGCACAGCTGTTTATATTGCTGACTTCCTACTGTGCTTCAAGCTAAAATAGCAATAACAGATAAAATTACATCATCTGGTTCACTAGATCCCATGGTGTACCCAATCAGTAATGGTGATATAAACAGCCCCAAGCTACAAACTGCCCAGGGAACCTCACCTGACCCTCTCAGAACTACCTGTACGGCGATAATGAGAGCATAACATAAATAAATAAATAAATAAATAAATACTACATACATAATTGGTGGTATCTGTGAAATATACTTATACTGAACTACACTCATCAGCCACTTCATTAGGTACACCTGTTCAACTCACCGTTATGGCAAATATCTCATTAGCCAGTAATGTGCTAGCAATGCAACACACTTGACATGATTTGGTGAAGTTCAAACCGAGCACCAGAATGGGAAAGAAAGGTGATTTAAGTGGCTTTTATCATGACATGGTTGTCGGGGCCAGGCGGGCTGCTCTGAGTATTTTTGAAACTGCAGATCTACTGAGGTTTCCACACACAACCGTCTCTAGGGTTTACATAGAATGATGTGAGAAAGAGGAAATATCAGGTGAGCAGTAAGTTCTCCTGGTGAAAATGCCTTGTTGATGCTGGACTCAGAGGAGACTGGTTTGAGCAGATATAAAGGCAATAGTAACTCAAATACCATCTCGTCACACTTGAGGAATGCAGAAGAGCATCTCTGAATGCACAACATGTCAAACCATCAAGCATCACTGGGTCCATTTATGACCACAGGATAACATGTCATGTCACAAAGCTAAAATCATCTGAAGCTGGATTCTTGAACATGTCAGGTGGCGGCACGGTGGTGTAGTGGTTAGCACTGTCGCCTTGCACCGCCAGGGTCCGGGTTCGATCCCCGGCCAGGCTCGATTCCCGTCTCTGTGTGCATGGAGTTTGCATGTTCTCCCCGTGCTTGGTGGGTTTCCTCCGGGTACTCCGGTTTCCTCCCACAGTCCAAAGACATGTAGGTTAGGCTAATTGCTAAAGACATGTAGGTTAGGCTTTCCCAAATTGCCCGTAGTGTGTGAATGAGTGAGTGAGTGAGTGTGTGTGTGTGTGTCTGTGCCCTGCGATGGATTGGCACCCTGTCCAGGATGTACCCTGCCATGTGCCCGAAGTCTCCTGGGATAGGCTCCAGGCCCCCCGTGACCCTGAATACAGGATTAAGCGGTATAGATGATGAGTGAGTGAGTGACACAGTCAGGTCATTTTACTCAAATGGCCTCCACAGTCACCAGATCTCAATCCAAGAGAGCAACTTTGGGATGTGGTGACAGGAGATTAGCATCACGGATGTGCAGCCGAGAAATCTGCAGTGACTGCGTGATGCCCTCAGTGGCTGGTGAGGGAAGTTTTGCTTGTCTTTACTCTTTTGCAAATGGGTACTGCAACAATTTATCATCTCAATATCCAGTTTCAACCAATAGAGGAATGGATCCTTTTGTTGTTTCAGGGAGGGTTTTTTTCCCCCCCTTGCCAAATTGCAGTATTGCTCATTAGTGAAGTAAGTCTGCAGCCAGATTTTCCTTGAGACTGCTTTGTGACTATCTTTATTGTTAAAAGTGATTGTTATCTGAGCACTACTTGACCATTCAGTTGTTCAGCAAATACAACCTGCTCTAAGTTTCCGTATATTGCTGTGCCTGATTTATATGAGGGTAAAGCACACGACAACATCTGGCATTGTTTTTTGGTAATTTACATGCCTTTTGATGGTACATGACAGATTCCATTTTGTTCCATTTGCTTCCCTGAACCTTTTATTGTATATTTCCTGGACTGTTATCTCAGGGAAGACATAGAAGAAGAAAAAATCATGTGAAGATAAAGGCAAAATTTGCTACAGCCCATTGATAGAGGAAAATTGACTCAATTTCCTGTGGGTTATACAGAGTGAGCAGCTGCATTACTAAATACTGTTGGAATTGTAATGTTTCCAACCACAAGACTTTGCAGCAGACAACTCAGCTGAGAAATTACAATTAATCCCCTCCATGATTTCATTGATTTCGCTGCCATCTGCTTGTCAAAAACTAGTTGGACACTTATCTAACTTTTACTTGTCTCAGAGTGAACATATATGGATGAGACAAGTCCGTAATTGATTTGATCCCATAACGTATGTGTTTGTCTATAATAATAATAATAATAATAATAATAATAATAATAATAATATGAGGGAGAAAAATGATTGATCTCTAGTACAATTAATAACTAATCATGTTCATTTGCCTCGATGTAACAGGCATTTTCGGCATACAAGCTAGCCGGACCAAAGGCAGGGTAAGTTGTGGTTACGTAACCGGTAGCCACTCAAAACCTGTTTGCGCCAGGGGAAAGAAGAGGTTATCATTTTTTTTGTTTGTTTCTTTGTTTTTGTGACATTTAGTGAAGACATAAATTTATAAACTAGTTATAGACATAGTTAACTTAAATGTATGGGTCCCAAGAGTGTCCCATAAATTAAAGTTAACTGAGGTTTAATGTCTATTTATTTCATACTTAATTTCCATGTCTTTTCTAAGTCTTTTGATTGTTTCTATATGCTAAAATATGATTATAGTGTTGGAAATTGGTACTATTGGTAATATGTTTGGGTGGCTGGAACGGATTATGTAGGCATTTACATTATTTCCTATGGGAAATTCGTAATTTCATAATATGATAATTTCACCTTTAGAACTTGCTTCCGGAACGGATAAAATTAATATGCCGAGGTACCAGTATAGAGGGATACACTTCCTGTAAGTGTATGTAAATGCAACGGAATAAACAGCAAACCAAATTCCTATAAATGTTCAGAAAAGTAATAGAAGGCAATCCTGAGAATTTATGAAAAACTACAAAACGAAAAAGTGGAACTAATAAATTAAGTCTCTGTACACAGTTTAGGTTCATATGCTCATTAATCTTAGTTTGTTGCTAATGTGGTGTCTCGTTCACCTTGTGGCCTGGCCATCTGCAGCTTCAGCCATCTCTCCAAAGTCATACCACTTACCACAGAACACAGAAAAAGTAAAATTCTGTGTTTTTAAATGCATGAAAAAACAGCTACTATAAGCATATATCTCGTGCAGTGCTGTTTTTTTTTTTTTTTTTTTGCAGATCTTTAACCTCTTTTGAGCATATGGATCATGGTTTACATCACGATTGTATTCAGCCTGTTTAGTTTGAAATGCAAAATGAGTTTTCATGCTAGCATGATTACAGAAGCAGAATCTCTAGGGTTTCGGATGCATTTCTTTGATGAGAAGTGCTTGTTTTCTCTTTGCCTCGCTGTAGAATTAGGTGCATGCCTCATTGAACATGTACAGACACTTTATTGAAATCGTTACATTTGGATAATTGTAACATGGAGAGGGAAAAAGTACTGGTAGTGGAGAGAAAAGTTCTATTTTATAATTGAAATTCTAAGCTTACTGAAACATTTAGGTTGTGTATTTTATACACTCTTCAATTGCACTCCAATTTTGAGAAAAATCTATAGTAATAGCAGTTGATGATGAGTCACTCAAACAAATGTCACTCTCCAGCAGGAAGTTTTAGTGGACCAAACCTTGTGGTAATGTTAATTTGACAATGTTATGGAAGTTGGAACAGCGTTGCTATTAGATTGTTGTTGAAAGTTAGTAAAATAAATCACTTTGATCAAGTGATGTTGGACCTTCATTTGAATAGATGATGTTGAGATGGCGTTGAACGCATGACCCCAACACAACTTTGCATATACATACTTATTTATAAGAATTTGTTTTTAATCTCATTGTCTTTAAAGTCAATTGTCTGGGCCAGACTCAAACCCAGTCTGTGGTGGTAAGAGGACTGAATGTTAGCCACTGGTCCATAAGGGAACCCGGTGATCATACTGCAAATGTATGTAAATTGCTTTGTCAAATAGCACACACTTCCAAATAACTGCGAGTCAAAAATTCTAGACACAGGCGCTTTACAAACTATTAACTTGTAAAAAAAAAAAATAATAAATAAAAATTTAAAAAAGCAGCCTGGGAAATAAACTGGTATGGACAAAGATGTACGCACCACTTAACATTCAAGATGCATTCTGTGCAAGCACTTTGTGTACAAGTGACATGAGTTACAGTGGCTGCTTTCAGAAGGGTCAAATTGTTGGCCTAAATCAAGCAGAGGAAAACAATTAAGGGGATTTGAGATGACTGGAATTAGTTTAGGAACCCTCCAAGACATTATTAAAACCGGGGGGGGGGAGATAGACAGTCCTGATAGACAGTCCTGAACTGTCAACATTTTGGAATAAATGTTCAAAAAAACATCATGCATAGTGCCCACTGTACAAGCGTCTGGAGACATGTCTTTCATCTGGGAAGAAAAGACAGAACAAAAAGTAAAGAATGGTGTTATTAAATGCTTAACAATGTTATGTCCTAATAAAATGAGGTCTGAATGTAATGAGTGGCCAGGTTATCACATCTATGGACTTTTTTCCTTTTTCCTTTTATACTTTCATAAGATTTCATTTGACCGCTTTTATCCTTGATTATGGTGCACAATGTGGTGTCTGATTCATGTCAGGTTTTATTCATGTTAAAATGATCCTTCATGCTGCAAGAACCTCTTACAATTTCAGACCTAGGTTTTGGCCATGTCATCACATAAGAAAAAAAAAAAAGAATTATGACATTGTTTTTATCACCACATAACGTTGCCGATCCTATACCACTGGAGCAACTCCTGATCAGAACACTGCCTGCAGAGGCGTGTACAGTGGGCACTATGCATGACGTCTTTGATCTAAAAACACGATCAACCCTGGCTAAGCAAGTGTCACTGGAGTTGACATTGAGGAAAAACAGATAAGCATTCAATACCACCATTCTTTGCCTTTTGTTCTGTCTTCTCTTCCCATGAAAAGAGATAATAATATTAAAAATACATTTTCTGTGGTCAAATCTAAGCAAAAGCCAAACCCAATCGTAACTGCTGTATTGCCTGCTATATTAAAGCAGTAGTCCTTATTATACTTACAGAATGAAAGGTGTTTCAGAAAGGACCCTTTTTTTGTGATCATGAAGTGTATAATTTTGGTATTTTCGTGACCACTGAATGTGGTAAAGAAAACCAATTTAACTGTCAAAAGAGGTGAATGAATGAATTACTTTAGTAAGAGTTCTGACCAGGTACACTGCTGTAATACTCAATTAAATAGCTGATTATCATCCTCATTAGGAACTGTGTGCACAAAGCTGGACAATTGGACAATTTTTCATAATGACATACAAGAATATTTCAGTTACAAATTGTGTTTTGATTTTAATCGCACCAATACCGAGCTCCAGCTGACAAAACCTGAAGTCATTGTATTCAGTGATGACTACAGACAGAACAACATTGAGGTCTCCAGACCTGCTTCAGAAGAAACTTGCGAAATAATGATCCGCATTTCTCAGAGAGTTTTCCGTAACCCCTATCACCTCCAGCTTGTGCACTGGGGCTACAATGAAAAATCTATCCTTATTTTTTTTTCTTTTTTTTTTTTCTTTTTTTTTTTTATGAAGGGCTTCAAGTCAAACCGAGACTTGGTGAAAGGACATTTTTAGAAAACTTTGGCTGTACGTGAATTATGACCCAGGTGAGGCGGCTCGGAGCCCACTGCAGTTGTTTCCATGAACATTCAGCGAGCGGAACACCTGATCCTAGAAGGTCCACCAATACATAATCATTCTCCAGCACCCACTTGCACGTTACAGGAAGTCGGCTGGAAGTTATTGCCGCATCCTCCGTACAGTCCTGACCTCGATCGAAGCCATTTCCACACGTCTAGGATATTAAAAGAGTTCCTGGGAGACTGGCGTTTCAGACGTGAAGCAAGCAGTCTGATTACGGCTCCGGTGTACTGAGAATATGTTCTGCCTTGATGGTATCCAAGCACTAGTGAAACGCTGGGATAAGTGCATTAGTGTAGCAGGGGATTGATTATATAGAGAAACTAGAGTGGTACATTTCCTGACGAATATGTGAGTGGTGCTTGCCATGTCATAGCTGATGTTGGTCTCAACGTTGAGTCTACGGGGCTTTTTGGGGTGGTTAATTGCCCTCCCATCCCTTAGAAATGTCATAGCACCCCACTCCCGCACAATTTGACACCTCATTCATGTGTCGACTAGTTACGCGGCAAACTTTTGTACGGACGAAGAAGAAGAAAGAAGAAGAAGAAGAAGAAGCCTGTGAGATAACAATAGTAGTTCTTGGCTTCGCCACTAATAAAGAGAGTTTTTACTCTCATAACTGTGTTATATAAATGTGTTAATTCACTATATACAGTAGTTGAATTAAACATTACAGAGTATGTAACCTGTTAAATATCAGATTTAACATTTCAACACCCAAATTGTGGAAGCAGAGAAAACCATTAGTTAGTTGATGATGGAGCTGAAAGAGCGCTTGCTGTCTTTTATGATTTTTTTTTTTTTTTTGCTGATGTCATGGTATTCTCGCAGGTAAATACACTAATTCTGATTTTTAAAGTTCCTCCACAACCTGTAGTTACAGTGATACCCTAATGTAAAGGATATTTTAGCTCATCATTTGCATCAAGTGGCGTATTTATTCGCACTTGAGCAATATTTTTGATTACTACTTTAGCATTACAGTATCACTCATTTAACTCGAGCTACTTTTGTAGTCTTTATTTACATTTTTTAAGCAATAGTGGATTATAAAATTCTGCTAAGATCTACGCTTGTGAGCTCTATGATTGTATGAGTGGTAAAAAAAAAAATCTTATGACCTTTACCATTTTCCTTGCTTTAATATATAATTCTAGCTCCAATATCAACTGGCTGCATGCATGATGATAAGTGTAGGTTTCTTAGTAATCCATTTCTCTTAGAGTAGGTGGCATTCGTGTCCTTGCCAGTTTCTGAATTTGCCCTTGGGGAAGTATAAGCTGACACCCACTATAAGCCTAGAATACCAGATGCTCTCCAAGCTCTCTTTGCTTGATCTTGCCCTTCATATGACTTGTCATGAACATTTTTGGAGATGTGGTCAAATTTTTAAATGCATAATACTGTATTATTATTATTATTATTATTATTATTATTATTATTATTATTATTTAATATTGAAGAATAACAGTAACTGCAACAAACAATAAAACAGCTTATTTGTGTATATGACTACAAGTCTTGATTTCCTCCTTCCCGATAATTCCTGGTTGCGAGGCATGAGTGGGAATTTGCTCCACTCTCAATCATACTCTATTCTGCTTCCTCCCTCGTACTCAGTAGGAAAGGTCAAACCCCCAGATTTCTGCTACCTGAGCTATTCTAACGGAGCTATTCCTGGAACGGCAGCCAGACAAAAGAAGAGAAAAGAGATTATGTTAGCAGAAACTTGTTTTTGTAGCTTTCCCCCCAGGTGCTGTCACAGAAAAAGGCATTAACCTAAATTTTCATTTCTTCCCTGTTCTTTATCTCACAGTTTTCTTACCTTATCACAAGGTCTCTTCAGAGCCTGTCTGAAATTACATTTTCACAAATATAAAGACTTCATTCGTATGAAAATTCTCTTCAATTTTCATGTAAATGGTTTTACATTTTATGCTATATACATTCCTGAACCGAAATCATTTTTATCTGCGGCACGCGCACTGCGGCATCCGCGGTAACGTATGGTCATTTACCATAGATGACAATTTTCACTGTATTTTGCTTTGAATGCAGCCCATTTGACACAAAGTGTAAGAATGCAAAAGCGGTGCCTCTTTCATTACACTCGCATGATCATCGTCATGAAAAGCCCAGTGAGTGTCATGTCAACTCTGCTATGCAGGGCTTTTCAATGCGAGCATATTGGAAGCTCGGCCACTAAAGTTCTTACAAAGCCACCGGTATAAAACAGTAATTATATCATGCACCAGATGCCCTTCAGTTTCTTTGTGATTGTTTCTATTTTATAGTTCTGGATATTATATTTCTTCTTCTTCTTCTTCTTCTTGTTAAAAAAAAAAAAAAAAAAAGCAGAAGAAAACTCCCAAAAGAGAGAGCTGAAGATTAAAGAAAGTCTTCATCATCAGTAATGATGTACTGTATATTGTTTTCCTTATTTTTGTCATAGAGGAGCATTTTTTTTTAAATACTTAAAAGAAGTAAAAGAAGAGTGAGTTATATTGAGTACGCTCACTGTATGCTAAGTATGCTAATGAACAACTGAACAAAGCCTAGCATTTTCTTCTTTAGTCCTAAGAGGATAGTCATCAAGTGCCCTGCTGAAAATCTTTCTCAGTGACAAACCAAGGATAGCCAGTATGATAAAGAGAGACGGAAAAAGTGCAATGCAGGTCTTCAATCATTCCTATTAAGTCTTTCTGTGACAGAGTGAGAAACAGGACATGATGTTTGAAAATGGGCTAACCTTAGTAGCTTTTGATAGAATAATAAAAAAAAAAAAGGTTTTAAAAGCAATCCTAATAGAAACAGGTAGCTAGAATACCCAGATCATTAAAACCATTAATAATTCAAGAGAGTAATTTATATGCATGTAAAATTCAAGGCACAGAATCTAGCAAGAGAGTTGTGCACTGGATAACACCATTCTATACCACCTTTCACCTGGATATGCTGGTATAAAGATTAAGATTCAATTATTTGTCACATGTTCTTTACAGCACAATCAGTTTTTTTTTTTCATCACAGTTAGCAAGCCAGAGCCAAAGCACAGGGTCAGCCAGCATACAGTGTCCCTGGAGTAGATAGGGTGCTTGAACCCCCAACCTTTACCAGTAACCCAGAGCCTTAACTGATTCAGCTACTCAGCACTCTCCCATGTTACTCAATCTATTTAAACACTCATCACTACATAGTACTATAATGGACAGTTATATGACTCACAACTAGAGACATAAAACTATAACAAAAGGTCATGCGTTTTTTTTATGTGCGAGGCGAGTCATGTAGTTTGTTCATTTTTTTAAACCCCGTTGCATGAATTCATCGCAAAACACCAATCATCAATCCTTTTCTAAAATCCACCCATGTGTCATGCACAAGTTTTAATCAACCTTGGTACAATAGGGAATTGATTGAAGTAATTCCTTTCTCACCCTATGCATCCCTCTCAACCGTAGATCGTTTAACTGAGGTCTGGAGTCTGAGGGCTCTGTATAATATCTTAGCTTTTCTTAATACGCATTCTTCTGGACAGGGTTCTGATGTTGTTCCTGGGATCAGTTGGTACTTCTATATTTATTACCACCACTGCCTTGTTTTCCTTGTCTACTATCACAATACTCAATTGTCTCAATTGTACCCCAATACCTCCTTGTCTGTCTGAATCTTGAGTCCTGTAGCAGCTTTTTTTCCCCATGAGTGCCATCCTACGCAGATACTTCTGGATACTCTGGGCTTAATCCTGGACAAGTCCCTTAACACTCCCTAGCCAACCCCACCATCTTTCTTTATTGGACTTGGGGTGGAGAACTTTATGCGTTGTGAGGAGTTTCTGGGTCGTGACTTTGGCAGTCTCCATGTCCACTTTTGGCCAGGGTATCTGATAGCAGAGGATACATACTGATAGCTTGAAACTGTTCTTTCAGTTGACCTGCTCCATTCTTTGATGCGATACAGATACTGTATACTGTGTTTGTTGCATGGTCCTTATATAACATCCCAACATCTTCTCTGTAGATGTATGGCAAGTGGATCAGCAGGTTGATGTTTCATTTATTTTTAGCATATACATTGATGTAATCTATGAAGAGGACAAGGCTTCTGGTACCTCCAGTCGTCAACTTGTGCGATGTTATCTGGCTGAGGTGGCTCAAGCCTATGCAGAACAGCAGCAAAAATAGTGCAGAAGGACGGCTATTAAGATACAGCGAGACAGAAAGAGAGCACTGCATGCCTCCTATTACTGACCAGCATTATAGTAGGCTTTAAACAGAATTCATGCAAACAATCTTTTTTTTTTTTAGAAGCTGTAGGATGGAAAAGGATACTTGGAAGAGACAAAAATGGCCATCTGTAAGCCTATTTGTTTAGTCACAATGCAGTAGAAAAGATGTCTGCTATCCCATGATCAGAACAGACTGCAACTAAAGGGCTCACATTTATTGTGACCATGACCCAGCTGTCAATTTGGTCAAGACTTCATGTGCGAGATAAGTAGTCCAGTTTTTCAATACAATTGCATGAATGTGTCAAGAAACACCAATAATTTTTTTTCTACACTACAATCATGTATGATGAATGAGAGTAATTCAAGCCTATGTACTACCTTGGCCCTGCAAGTAATTTTTTGAGGTTGACATGCTTTCCGTCACTTTTAGGTGAACCACTCTTAAGATCGACTCTTAAATGAATGGTAAATGTAAATGGTGGGTCTAAAGCACAAATACTTGCAGTTTCCTACAGATAACATACACATTTATGGATTTACTAGCTACTTCAGAGAAACCTTGCGGCCACTTGCTCATGGTAGTACCTCACTATTATCATTGACGCATTGATATACAACTGCTGTAAATCCCACTGTTCTGTATGGAAAAATCCCTCCAAGCACAGTGATGTTCAAGAGGACGCCTTCACACAGTACTAAGTGTTCAATTTGTTCTTTTGGTGAATGAGATACCCCCGACCTTGGGACAAACAAGCATTCATAAAATCTGTCTCAGTGTAAGAAATGGTTAAGTCTGAATATTAATTTAGCCTGAAGTGGATGGTGTTTTCTTTCATGACTGTTTTCGGTTCAAGCATTTGACCCCTCGGCATCATCAGTGGCACGATACCAGCTTCACCTACGTTGTCTGTAATTTATTTACTGCATTTCGAATAGACTGAAATAAACCGGGTTTTCAAGTCATGCATTCATCAGTATCTTAATTGCACAGGGACTGAGAACAAATGTTTGTTTATTCCGCAGCACATGGACTTTATAGGCATTAAGCAGGTTTGTGAGCTCCTCCCAGACAAGCCTCAATCAACACAGGTCAAGCAGCTGAGCAAATGGTGTCAATTGGGGCCAACTTTGCTGTTCATATACCTCATGCACATTCAAGTATTTAAACATAACTGTGTTTGCTTCTGGAAATTTGTCCGCAATAAGCCTAAGGAATGATGCTGTATAGGATAGCATTGTTGAATTACAGGTCCCCAGTACCTAGTCCAGTTGGTCAGGTTAGTACCTGCACTTGTCATGTTCTCAATTTGTCAAGTAAAACACATTTGAGCAAGCAAAATATCTATGGTAATTTGTCTCGCCACATTAATGTAAGGATGGCCTCTGTTTATCCAGTGCTCATGGGATGGGTTCCAATTCAACTGCAACTCTGGCCAGGTTATAACGGTTACTGAATGGTTTGAGGTGAGGGACGGATTAAACATTGACAGACTTGGATTAATGCAAATGTTTATTGAAAGTTAGAATTACTTTGATAAACAATTATGTTGGGATACTGATGAATCAATGACCCTGACACAATGTTGCAAATACAACATCTGACCAAATATGCAACTGTCAGTTTTCTTACAGAGTTCAGATATCCTACTGGAGAATGGGACATAACTGAATGTAACAATAAGAACAGATTCCTGCACCCAGCACATGTACAGTACACACTGCCTGGCCAAAATAAAGTCATTCAGGGCATTCAGCTGATGACCTGAATGTACTCAAATTGTGAAAGAGTGATTTGGGGAGCATGAAGAATAATTTTCACACATGAATTGGCCACCACAATTTGTAATGTAATCAAAGCTGAGGGCAGACGGATAAAAATTTAGAGAGTGTGACGCTGAAGAATGGTGTAGTGGTTGGTGAAAAAACATTCCGATCATGTTCCTTTCTGGAATCTCAAAGGAATTTTATTAATATTTGAAGCATTTATTTCTCTCTTTCTTTTTCTTGACCCTGAAACTGAGCAGTCAGTCATCTGCAAAGTTGGAAAATCACAATGCCATAATGGTATTCCTAGTTTAATTCCCACAAAGGACAAACAGCAAGTCCTGGAAATTCTGACCTTAATGGAGTTTCAGAAGAAGTGGAATGGAATTTGTTTCTCTCTCCACCCCCTCCAATCCCAACCCCCCCCCCCCCCCCTCTCTCTCTGCCTATGGGCACAAAATGCTTAGTGGTTAGCTTGAAGTGCGAACGAGAGCCAGGTCCCCTTCTGGATATAATCATTTTGTCAGCAGCTTGGGCACTTTAATGACCTCCTGTCTAGAAAGACACATCAGACAAACATGTCACAGAGGCACATCTTTTAGACAAGTCAGACAGACAACATCAGTCATAGACAGGCTTCCACATCCCTTTTTCAAAGCCACACACACACACATACACACAAAAACCTTTTCATGCTCAGTCACTTTGAGAACATTCTTTAAAAAAGACGACGGCCTGCCGATTCATAGCCACACAATAAATGTTTACATATGCACTTTTTTTTTATTCATTTCCGAACATAAAATGTGTGTAAACGTTGTGTGAGTCTACAATTTCATTTAAAACAGTTTACTGTAAGATCCTATAATTATGTACACTCCAGTCATTGGTATTGTGTAACTTAACTAAGACATGTGCACAATATTAACAAATAGCTTTCAAAATAATATGATTTGCTGGATCAAGTGCTATTTTACAATCTGCCAAAAGGATGCTAGTGGAAATAACGTTGTTCAATTAAACTGAATTTGCTGTGAAGATTTTGCAGACAACTAGAATTTGTATGGTTATTTTAGCAACATACAGTAGATATATACAGTAGAATGAAGTAGAATCCTGTAAGGTTCCACATTACAGGCAGTGTACACCATGGACAACATGTAGTGCATAACTTGAGGGAGAGAGATTGGAAGTGCACAAGCCGATGATAGATGATGCAATAAACAAAGCTGTAGGACAGTGCGGTAAATGCAACACAACAAAATGGAATAGTCGGTAGGACTGCTTATGCTTTAATATTTTGCCAATATGCTTGGTTCCTATTAGATAGTTCATTTTAATGCTTGCCTTCTTCACTTAAGTGTACTCCATCATATTAGACCGTATATACTGTAGGTGTATAAAACTTGCTATTTCAAAAGATTCATGTTAAAATTCACTATTCTAACTTGTTCTGTGTATAGTTTGTAAAGGACTGAAGCAGACTCATCATATCCATAATGTGTCCGTAAAATGTCACATTAACCTAACGCATTTATTCAAAAATGATCAAAATGTTCTTAATTGCACTTTTAGTGTTCATTCAAGCCTTTTTCATGGTACAAGTGTAATACTTTCTGCAGTTGTCTTTAAAGTTCACAGAGTTTGCAGAAAACCTGTACTCTCTCTAATACATTTTTCTCAGCGTAATGCTGTTAATATATAAAATACTAATAAAATTCTAGATATTTTCAAAAGGTTTATGATTATATGAATTATATACGAATGGATCCTTTGGGTCGTCTGGTGGGGCAGCTCAATCGGATTGGGATCTGGGGAATTTTGGGGGCCGGATTAACTACCTTGAACTTTTTGCCTTGTAAGCCCGATACACAGCACGATGTGGTGCACTTGGTGTTCCAGTGCCTTTCTATGGGTGCCAGCATTTACTTCTTTTCTACGTTTTCTTTTTCTGGTGCTAAATTAGCTTTTCTGTGGGATCGAAAAAGACAGGTTGGTCCCCACAGGCACAGATCCTGTCACCAGTTTACTGATATATAATTGATAATCAATATTATTCAATTCACCTAGTGGTGGGGTTAGAGCTAAAATTAAAGTGTATACTTCAGTCTCTTTTTGATTGTTTCATTTCAAAACTATTGTAGGGAGTGCCTGAGTCTAAATAGTGATGAACCTGACTATATGTGTGTAAACTTAGTCTGAGTACCTATACACACATACTTATTGGCCTTATGTTGAAAACATAAAATTTTTTTACATGAATTTTCATACCTCACATCATATTAATTAGGCTATCATTACATAACTTGAAGGTTATCGTGCTTTAATAACTAAAGGATAATGGACACATTATTCCTCTTCGCATTTTATTGTGTCTCCTTGCAGGCCTTGAAAACAAAAGTAAAGGGCTATCAGTTAAGGGTAAAATTAGGAAAACTGACCATGTTAGAGTGTAGTGTAAAGTTTAAAAATATATAGGGAGATTGTGAAGTGCACTCTTTTGCACCCTTGTAAATGACAGACTACAGCTGTGTTTGTAAGATCAATGCTCAGACCTCACCTTCGTTTTTAACTTTCACTCTCTTTTCCCTTTTTAATAACCTGATGGAAGAGAACATATTTTAACAGACACATAGAAGAAATAATGCCTGCGGGATGTGTCAGGAAAATTAATAGCTGCTTTCATGTGGACAGGCTTTCAATTTTTTTTTCTCCCACTGCTGCCTCTAATCATCCAAGTGGCCTTCAGCTAGCAACACAAAGCCTACTCTACATCAAAACTCCACACACATACACACGCACACACATATACACACTATCTGGCATAAACCTGTAAAGCTTTACTTTTATAGAACTTGAGAAGCATAGGAAATATGATACTTTTTCCTTCACTGGTATTCTGACAGAATACTTTTGTTATGGATTCATCTCTATTTTTCACAACGTGGCTTTTCTTATGATCGGAGACCCAGAAAAATGCAATATATATAAGATTATATATTTATAATATTTTTATGTATAAACGTTTTACATAATTTTACACGCACAGAAAGACACACAAACTCCAACACGAGAGGAATGCTAAAAAGCGTTCAAACTTGCGTAAATATTTCATGCTCATTTGTAAAAGTCTACCAGCAAGATATACAGAATCCTTACAGTAGATGTTCAGTGAAATTGGCTAGCCTTCACTTCCCACACTGGCATGATCTGAGCAGGCATGAGCAGGATCCAAACACAGAGCGTGTGTTGGAAAACGTGCTGGTTGCTTTGTGGTGATGAGAAGTGAGTCGGCTGGGTTGTATAGTAGAGGTGCGGCAAGAGGTCCGTTTAGAAAACGCGGAAGTGAAAGTTTAGTGCGTGCTAAATGAAGAGCAGATCCGCAAAGATAAATCGTGGTCATAAACACACATGGTCCAAAGCCGGGACAGAGTCCAACAGAGTCCATGATCCAAATTTGTGGTCAAGAAAAGAGATCGGGAGTCGATATTGAGAAATCCAAATGGAGTCCGAAACGAGAAGCGTGAGCATGAGTGGGTCAAGATCCAAAATGTGAAGCAGGTAAAGGAAAGACAGTTCAGGATTAATATGATATTAATATAATAATATTTCTCTCCTTGGGTTCATAGCCCTCCCAGTCCACAAGGTACTGTAGGCCGCACTCTCAGTGATGAAACTTGAGGAGTTTGCGGACGTTGAAAGCTTCGCCCGATCTATGACCCAAAGTAAAATAGTGAATGGACCTATGAATCTTGGTGAGAGCTTTCTGGATGTGGTTTTGAGCAGCAGATCACCAGTGGAGAGCATGACACTTTGGCCAACACAGTACTTTGGAGCCACAGAACGATGACAGTTAGCCTCGCTGAAATGTGCTCACCGTGCGTATATGGCCCATCGCCATGTGTTTCTGCAGCAGCGGACAAAAGTTTGAGCTGAAGGGACTGTAGTTTTCTCCTCTGAGTGGGAAATAATGGTGGTTGCTAACCTAGACAGCATTGGAACAGGGACATACCGGTGGTGGAAGTGGGGAGTGAATCATGCATATATTCCACCCAGTGACCACAAGGTCATACATAGGTCTAAGAGTCTTTCAATCACTATTACTCTGGGGGTGAAAACCTGATGAGAGGCTAGGTGTTGCACCAAGGCTATGCAGCAGAAGGCCTTCCAGAATTGTGCTGAGAACTGAGGATCTCTGTCTGAGACTGTGTCTTTGGGGAGGCCGTGGAGATGAAATACGTGGTTACTCACGAGTTCAGTGGTTTCATTGGCTAACGGGATAAAGTTAGCAGCTTTTGAAAAATGGTCAAAAATGGTGAGTATGCACATGTTATTATTAGAAGGAGGTAACCCAGTGACAAAATTGAGGGCAATATGAGACCTCTAAGAGTTAATGTCGTAATTATGCTTGGTGGGTGTGAGCCAGCAGAAAAAGAATGAACATGGGTGAGGTTTATTGTCTTGGGGGGGATCTCTGAAAAAGAACTGCTCTGACTCCCATTTCAGAAGCATCCACCTCAACAACAAACTGAAGTGAAAAGTCAGGGAAAATAAGAATAGGCGGCGTGGTGAATGGGTGCTTGAGGTCATTAAATGCTTTCTGGGCTTGAAGATACCACCGAAAATGAGTCTTAGTATACATGAGCATTGCTGTAGTTTCTGATGATATGTCTGTAGAAATTGGCGAAGCCCAGGAAACATTGAAGTTCACGTCTGGAGGCTGGGTTTGGCTAATCAGTAACTGCCTTAATCTTGGTTGGGTCCATCTGAACTTCTGACAGGGAGATAAGGTAGCCCAGAAAAGAGGTGGATTGCTGGTCGAGTTTATTTTCCATTAAATGTTGCCAGACTCAGAGAATCAGAGCAGCGGGGACGGTATTGCAGTCTCTTTACCGCACTGTTGTGAGGAAAGAGAGTTGAGCCAAAAGGCAAAGCTCTCAATCTACCAGTCGATCTATGTTCCAACCCTCACCTATGGCCATGAGTGGTGGGTCATGTCCGAAAGGACAAGATCGCGAATACAAGCGGTCGACATAGGTTTTCTCAGAAGGGCTTTTCTCTTAGGAATGCGAAGCTCAGTCATCCAGGAGAAACTCAGAGTAGAGCTGCTGCTCCTTTGTGTGGAACGGAATCAGTTGAGGTGGTGCGGGCATCTAGTAAGGATGTCACCAGGACGCCTCCCTAGGGAGGGTGTTCTTGGCACGTCCAGCTGGAAGCTGCCCCTCAACCACAGGGTAGACCAAGGACTAGGTGGTAAGATTATATCTCCAAACTGGCCTGGGAACACCTCGGAATCGCCCAGTCAGAGTTAACTGAGGTGGCTGGGGAAAGGGAAGTTTGTGGTTCCCTGCTAGAACTGCTACCCCTGTGGCCCGATTTTGGATAAGCGGTTGAAGATGGATGGATGGATGGATGGATGGATGTTGCAAGACCCTATAAGTCCCCTATATATAATATATATTATGAGTGCCAGACATGTATACAATATATATATATATATATATATATATATATATA
>JAAGKR010000169.1:0-10174 GCA_011419295.1 Clarias macrocephalus
TCAATGTTAGTAACATTTGAATAGAAATAAGCTTAATATTCTTATATTTGGTTTGTTGTTAACCTACGCTACCGCTCAAAAGTTTGGGATCACTTGCAAATTTCTTTGGTTTTTGTTTAGTGACAACAATACAGAACCCTGACATAACACATACAGTATGGAATCAGGTAATTATATAACAACAACAACTATAGTCAGTTGTTATTTTAAGACACAGAGTTCAGCCTTGCTGCAATAGTTCTTGCAAGAACAGTATTGTCAATATGAAATGTTAATATGTCACTCTTTATCATTATTAAATGACACGGACTTCAGAGCCGTTTCTTACTGTTACAGGAGGAAGTCTTACAGTGGTGGCCTCCACACTGACACACAGTTCAGTTTCACCTACACTCAGCTCCATGACTGTTGATAAAACCAGTTGTCATCAACAAGAAGACTGTTGTTAAAAATATTACACATTACTTTGCATAAATTTGAATAGGTATTTTTATGTCATAACATTTTAAGGTGAAAAATATTCCTTATAGTGAATTAAACAACAAAGCAGGCATTCATTAGCTCTCTTTGTATTAATTAAAAAGATGAAGAATAGACTTTATTGTCATTGTAGTGATACAGCTGAAATGTGTTTGATAGCTCTCCAGCAGCAATGAAGAAAATGAAAGAATAATAAATCTATACTACTAACTATAAACTAAAATAAAATACTACAATGTGCCAGACAGGGACCATGGTTGGGAATCTCTTTTACTGGATTCATATCTAGTCACTGTTAAAGCATGGTGTCGTGTTCATGAAACCAGTTTGATATAACTTTTGCTGCAAGACATAGTGCATTGTCATGCTGGAAATAGCTATTAGAACATGTACAGTACATTGTGATCATGAAGGGATGCACATGGTAAAACAAAATTACTTAAATAATTTATGGCTTTAAAGTGAAGACTGATTGAAATCAACGAGCCCAGAGTGTGTAAAGAAACCATCCCCCATACCACCTCCTGGACTGTTTTCATTGGGAGTGTTGGAGTCTTTGGATTCATGATCTTGTCACCATATTCTGACCCCATCCTCTATGTCCTTCAGCAATAAAAATCAAGGTGTATGAGAGCAGGCTACATTTTTCAGATTTTGGTCCTCACAGCAGCCTCAACTTCTGCTGTTCTTGGTTTAAAGAAGTGGAACCTGATGTGGCCTTCTGTTATTTTAGCCCATCCCTCTCCATGTTTGATGCATCGAGATGCCTTTCTATCATGGTTATCTGAGTTATTGTACTGTAGGTTTTTGCTTAGCTCAAAATGGTCTGACCATTCTCCAAAACCAGTCTCCATTTACCTCTCTAATTAATACCAAGGCTTTTCCATCGACAGAACTGTTTCTGACTGGATGTTTTTTCTGTCTTGCACCATTCTGAGTAAACTCCAGAAATTGTTGTGTGTGACAAACCCAGAAAATCATCATATGCCAACCATCCTGTCTGACACCAACACGCCATGGTCCACGGTCAAAATCATTAAGATAGCAGTTTTTTCTTCATTCGGCTCGATGTTACGTATTACACAGCTGACACATAATTGGCTGATAGACAACTGCAGGAATGAGTATATGTTCCTGATAAAGCACTCCATCAGCGTACTGTATGTTCTCAGCAACAAAAAAAATTAAAGGTCTAACAGCTGATACAAGCTGATTTTGTATTTCAAAGCTATGAAACTCACACCTACCAACAGCAATGCGTTTGCTAGCATCAGACAAGAAGTCCTTTCCTGCAAAACACAGATTTAACAACAATTGCAAAAGAAATTCTATAAAAATGTTCTTAGTAAACAGTAAACTGATATAACCCTAAGCATTAAGGTCATATCTGAAATTATTACAGACAGGGGAAGTTAAAGTTTCAACATCGAGGACACTAACGTGCAGTTTCAACATGGAATGACCTCCAATACAAGGACAAAAAAAAAAAAAAAAAAAAAAACAGGACCACATTTTATCTGCAAACACAACCCCAACAAGTCCAAGCCCCAGCGAGACACAATCCATAATCTCTGTTTGTTTTATCCAAGGTAAGTTATATGGCAACATAAACACATGTAACATGCAACTTTTTATTGTGTCCATTACAAGGGCAAATCATTTTTATTATCACTATAAGTCACTCCAAATTTAAATGATCCTTTGTGTTTCACTGCGTATCTATTAATGATGAGTATTCTCTTACAGTACTTTTAACATGTTTATGTTTTTCTAAAAGTTACCACAGGTTTTCAAAATATTCATGGCAAAGGCAACAGCAGACATATTATGATTTTGGATTTATTATGAAAATATTAATAACTAGATGTGTTACTTCGTTTGCGTGGAATTAAATCGCACACTCAAAAGCGCGTATTAAAAAATGCACAGCGCCAACTGTTGAATAATGACATTTTCCATTTAAATTTTAAATTAGCATATCTTCTTTTCCTGAAACAAAGCTTATATATGTTACCTCAAGCTCAGCCAAATACACCTGTGAAAACCCCATTCGAATTTGTTCAGTAGTTTTTACATGAGGCGCGCAGACAAAAATTCCAAAAAACATCTTCATGTGTTCTATTACTCATCTAACATCCCCCAGTAGTACCAGATCAGCAGGATATATCTCTCAAACAAAAAATTTACCAAAGTGGTAGTAACTGCTATCAGTACTATTAACTTCAACAAACCTTTAGATTTAATGCATGCAACAGATCTGAACACTTCTCCGATGACTTTGACAAACTGCTAATAATGAGGGTGGGGGTTTTGTTGGGTCCGATCCATTAATAACAGCATTCAGCAGATAAGAAGACCGAAGGTCAGTGTGAAATTAGGTTGGATTAAACTTTAGCAGCAAAACCGTGCACCAGCAACGACCTTCAGTCTCTAGAGGTACCTTCGTATGAGACAGCTTGTTGTCTTTTGATATTTATGATAAACACAGAATAATTAATTACTCCACGGTAAAGAGCAACTCCAGCGACTATTACCACTGACTAACGTGCTCATTAGTCCTCTGTGATATCTGAGGCTCTAATAAAGACAGACGGTGTAAACTGTTATATAAGCAGTGACAGTTGGAAGGTTGCCTATTCAGAACAAAGGCAAGGAGAGAATTAGACAGTGTAAAAACCTTCAGTGCTTTAAGGCTGAAGTCCTGTCATTGATACAAAATTAACTGCTGTTATTACATTGAACTCTGTTCCACCCCCAACGAAAATGTAAGTGCTAGGTCTTAAAACAATTTCAATGATATTGGCTGCATTTTTCATTTTGTTTCCAAGCTTTATATATTTTTTTTTTATCCTATTTTCCTGTACTGTACCTGCTATTAAGTATTGTCCTGCTCTGTTCCAGTTCGGGGCCAGTCGAGCAGTGAGGGAGTAAGACAGACACATCTGGAGGATGCTAGGCAGAACTCTTTCAGGCAAGCTGGTCTGAACTCAAAATGAGAATAACAATAATCAGAGAAAAACTGACAAAGTGTAAACTGTGACAAGGGATTTAACAACTGGGCAGCGTCCAGTTGTGGATTGAAGTTTACATACCCTCATCATGAATATGATTTTTTGTTGCAATATTGGGTTTGTAAAGATTTTTTTCTTTTTATTCTTTTTCTATGGATGTATAAGATAAATCTTCAATAGAAGAATACTCGAAACATTTTGTGCACAACCTTTAATATACACTACCGCTCGAAAGTTTGGGATCACTTTCTAACTCCATGGTCGTTCCTGATTTTTATTTCTTTCTCCACTGTAAAACAATGCTGAAAGCGTTCAAAATATCCAATAATCTTCTTTGAACAGTTGATATTGAGATGTATCTGCTACTCATGATCTGTAAAGCCTTTATAACGGCTCTAATCTGAGGTGATTTTGAGGTTAATTGGTGATTTCTGAGGCTGGTGACTCTAAATTAACTTCTCCTCTGCAGCAGAGGTAAATTTTAGTCTTGCTTTCCTGGGAAGGTCTTCATGAGAGCCAGTTTCATCGTGGTGCTTGATGGGCTTTGCAAATGCACTCGACAATACTGTTCTTGCAAGAACTGTTCCAGAAAAGCTGACCTCCGTGTCTTAAAACTATAACTGACAGGTAACTACATAATTACCTGTCAGTTATAGTTTTAAGACACGGAGGTCTTAAAATTTTCAATTTGTGTTATTTCATAGTTGTGAAATCCCCAGTATTATTGTAGAATGTGGAAAATAAATCATAAAATAAAAAATGAAGAAATTTGCAAATGATTGCAAACTTTTGAGCGGTAGTGTAATATAGGTTTTTTGCAGCCATTAACAAGCTTCTGGCAAAATTCTTGTTGGATATTTGACCATTTGTTGGTTTCCTGGCATGGAGGTGGTAAGGGGACACAGATCTTTGCACAAGGCTTTATTTAATGTACCATATAGAGACAAAAATATATCTATTCATGCTATTCTGCTAAGTATAATTTACTTGTACTCTTGTAATTCTTAATTTGCAGATTTTAACTCAAAACTGCCTGTTTCTTTTGAGGCTTTAATATTCCTGAACTCCTTCAGGGAACAGCACTACCAGTCTAGAGTCAGTAGGGGTTAATCATTATGCAATAAGAGCCACTTATAATGCTGGGCACTCTCCTGTTCCAATATAGGAAGATGAAAATACAGTCACATTTCCACAATATGAAGTAATCTCAGACCATCATCTGATTTTAAATGTCATTTAATATTACCTCAACAGCATTCTTTCATCTCAGAAATATTACAAGATACATAAAACCAAGTTCATAAAACTAGTTTGTGCTTTTGTTATGATGGGTAACTGTAAAGTTCTACTGTCTTACACCTTGATCATCCAATCTGTTGTCTCTGAGAATATTTCCGTCTAGAATGGGAAAAGGACAAAAAGGACTTGAGTAGAGTGACCAGGTGTGCCGAGTGCATCACTAGGACTGAATTGCCTGATCTAAAGGACATTTACACCAGGCGGTCCAAGTCCAGGGAACAGCGCATTATAAAAGACATTCACCACCCTAATCACAATCTTATTCAGTGGCTGCCATCTGGTAAGAGACTCCAGTCACTCAGGGCACGTACTGAAAGACTGAACAGCAGCTTTTTCCATCAGGCTATAAGCGCATTAAACACACAGCCTCATCAATGTCCGACAATTTTAGCACACTTTAACGGTCACTTTATCACATATTATTCCACTGGTATCACATTTTACAATATAATTCTGTATAATTTATATTTATACTATATTGTATATAATTTATATCATAGTCTTCTTAGTCTTGTTAGTCATCTTAGTCCTGACAATTGGAGCTTGTCACAATTGCCTTTCACTACTGTTGTACTTTGTACAACCATATACAGTATGTGACAAATAAAATGATTGAACCTTGAATCATGGATGGTCCACTTGGTGCCTAAACAGGCTCCAGTTAATATAGAATGCAGCAGCCAGAATACTTCTGTGCTCTGAACTAGAATCATAAAATATGATCCCATCGCCCATATTGTGAGGGTCCTCCACTAGAGGGTACTGCCTGTTTTTGTATGTTTTGTAGTTTTTGTTGGTCGACTCAATTTCCCAGAAGGCACCTCGGTCAGGTGATGAGAGGGCTCACCTGAACCGAGGTGGCTCATTAAACATCTTATAAATAGCAGTTTGTTCTGGGAAACTGGGTCGAGCATTATCCTTGTCAAGTGGGCAGTCCTTTTGTTTGGTTTGGTTTGGTTTGGTTAAGTTTATATTTTGTATCCTGTGTTTTTTAAGAGGGCTCTATTATTGGTTTGTTTTATGTTCTCTTTGTGTAGATGGATGCATGGAGCTGTCCTGTTCATTGTTTAGTTAGGCTGTGTCTCCTCCTGTGTAAGTACTGTTGGAATAGCCTCATGTGTTAGCCACTAATCCAGTTAGACACTAACCCGGTTAGGTCATGATTCAGTATATCCATATTCCATGTAGCTACTAACCAGTCCTGTCTCTAGTCCTGTCTCCTGTCTCTGTGCCCCTAGTCCTGTCTCTGTGCCCCTTGTCCTGTCTCTAGTTCCCCTATGTGTCTTTAGTTAGTTCCAGTTCCATGTCTCCCTGTGTCAGCGCTCAGTTCCTGTGTTTGCCCTGAGCCCTAGCCTTTTGGTTTCTTTGTTTGGTTCTTTTTTTGAGTTTGTAAAATAAAAAGACTCTGTTCATAAACCCCTCTACATTTATACCTGCCCTATATGCCCACTGCAACCACATCAGCCGGTCTGGCCTGTAGCAACAGCCAGTCCGTGACACATATCTTGTCCATGCTTAATTGACTTCTGGTTAAAAAAATTATCGAGTTTTAAAATACTTTTATTGACCTATAAAGCACTGAATGGTCTTCCGCCAGAGTAAACAATAATCCGCCATGTGTACATTGATTAGAAGGTGCAGGCTATTTGTTGGTACGGTGTATAATGAAGAAATCACACAGGGGCAGAGCTTTCTTTTACAAAGCTCTACAGTTATGCAATAGCCTTCCAATTAACGGAATTTTTAAAATTAATTAATTTAAAATGGGACTCAGGCACACTCAGTGTTCAGTCTAGGCTGAAAACATTTCTTTTGTGAAGCTTTTTACAAATATTTTTGGGGTAAAGGAGCAGATCTGGAGGGTTTACTGGAATAGGGCATTTTGGTGACCTGAGATGTTTCGATGCCCCATACTTCAACAATCTCATGCATTCAGGTTTGTTGATGGTGGCTATATTTCCTTTGTGCTCTCCCGTGACAATAGCTCTAATAGCTAGCCTTCCCAGAGTCCATGCTTGCAGATCACTGGGACACCAGCTATCACAACCCCTTCTACCCTCCGGAGGTGTCCAGTCCATTCAGATGCCTTATGTCTGGTTGAAGCCCTATAGGGTCTGCTACATGTGACTACGGAGGACATTTCTAAACAGAACAATGAAAGTTTTGGCCTGCATTTGATAACAGTATTATCGTGGTGATGAACAGTTTGTTCACCGCCATGGTACCCAAGTATCAATCAGTGAACAGTTTGTAACCTTAACCAAGTAGACTTCATGTTAACTAAAATGAATTTCTTGCTATTATAGTTGCACTTTTTAGCGCACAAATAGCACACAATCATAGAGGGAACATTCTCTTTCGAGTTTGGTTCCTCTCAAAGTTTCTTCTGTGTCATCTCATGGGTTTTTTCCTTTACCATGGTCACCTCCAGTTGGCTCATCAACCTGATAATGCTATACAGTATAAATTGATAATGATATAGTCCATCATAAATTTATAATCCCTTAAAGCTGCTTTGTGGCAATTGTCCATTGTTTAAAACACTATACCAATAAAACTGCATGGTTCATAATTTGTCTAAGTTTTGAGGCTTCAGAAGCTTAGAGTTAACTTGCTTCATCATTCCACCACCAGTATCAACTGAGTGAGTGTAGACTGTGTCACCTGTGTTCCAGCAGTTTTCAGTTCATGGCACGCCTGTGCCTTGGTGGTTACGGGATTGTTCCTGACCAACTGAGTTAGGTGAGGGTTACAGTTTGGGTCTTCTTCTTCTTCTCCAAAGTGACAACACATTCTAATAAGTTAAAAGGCCTTGGGCTTGTAAAAAATGGAAGGGACATTCAACAACACTGAATTGATAAACTAAATGCGGGTGTTCATGGTCTTACATGTAATTTTTGACCTTGTGTTGATATCAGAAAGCCCAAACTAAAATAAACTCCGTGCTTCAAGTTCCTATGGTTTTCTTCTATTAAATATTTATTTTGTACAAATATTCTGCTCCAGAAAAAAAGCCCAGCTCAAAGAAATCATTGCAAACCCAATACTAGGGTGACATTGAAGTGAGTGATGAGTGTACAGTATATATACTGCTGACTGCACTAAATTATATATCAATTTAATAGGCAATGACTGAAATTAAATCAGATAATCATAATTTTAGCTGATTATAGTGTACGTGAATTAATATTGTAAGAGGACTGACAACAGGTGTTTAACAAATCATTCAAGAGTTTAAATCGATACTGAAAAGCGCTATCGCATGGTGATTTGCTGATAACGTTGGTTCCTAAAATACTCCTTCTGAACAATATTTTATATGGAAGTTTTCAAACAGGAAAAAAAAGATTGATATTACAAAAGGTAACTGAAGCTGTTCTGGTGGCTCATGGTGCTCTGATTTGGCAAAACACTTTGTTGTTATTTTCATTTATCAATCGTCTTTATATTCATTTTTTTGCATAAGTCATAACTTTTTGCATAAGTCACTTTTGTATGTGCCCTAAATCCAGGCACATAAAAAAAGTGACTTATCCCAAGCAAAAGGCAACAGTTCATATCACCAAAATAATGTTGTTCTCGTGACTAAGCAAAATGCACTGGTTGATTTAAACACTGACTGACCTGTAAACTGTGGCTTTGTGCATAACCCTGGATGATGCCTCTCTTGAAAAACGTTATCTAAGGTAAAGTTTAAAGTGACAAATAGAGTAAAAGGTTAACATAGATGGTCTGGTTAAACTGCTCTGAAAGCATGCAGAATTTCTATGAAACACCTAATTGAAGAAAAGATATTAAAATCTTTCATATTTCAACCAGCATTTCCTTACATTCTGTAATCTTTTGTTAGATCTGTTCGTGGTTTATATCTCCCTTGTCTTCACATGTGCAAAAATATGATTGCACAAGTGCAGGAAAGTCAATTATTTACGAGCACTAGATGCTCACTGTACAGTCTAATAACTCACACACAGCATGAATAAACTGCCCCATCACGCTCGCCTGATTGAAATCAGCAGCGCTAATAGATGGGCACCTCGTTAGCAGGGCTCGACACTTCCGCTCCGTGTTTTTGCTTTACGCTGGCCTAAACCCAGCAGAGGAAACGAGTTGTGAGAATGTCTGGAATGTGCACTAGTCATTTGGCTTCTCACGGAGCATGCCTGAGCACAGACTGCAAGGCACGCACATGCTCTCACGCACACGATCACTTACACGTGTTCTCACGCACAGGTGCTTTGACAGGTTCTGGTGCAAACAGACAGACCTTTGGATTGCACAGGCAGAATACATCAAAAAACGTCTTCAACACAGGACTAAACTGGAACAGCGGTGAAGTGTAGACATTTCCTGTTTAGTGTGGCTTGTAATAACACTTGTAGTGAGTGTAGTGACAAATTGTGTGCGATACTTACAGCCATTATTACTCTGATCCCACCATACGAACCCAATACAGGGGACGCAATAAGATCTGCATACAAGTGCAAAAGTTCTCTGAAAAGAAGGGAAAAATGTAAGATAAAAATAAAATAATAATCCATTTCTATAGGCTTACAGGCTTTGATTTAATTAAATTGAATGAATAAAATTGAAATTTTGAAAATAATCAAGAGGTTTTTAATGCTGTAATGCTGCAAAAACTATCTGAAACAGCTGAATTGAACTATCGTGTCTTAACTAGTAGTATGTTAGGTATATTATCCCATAAATATTTACCAAACATTGCCTATTTTTTAATTTTAATCATATTGAGATTCATACATGATATTAGTCATATAGAATTATGAAATAAAGATATTTAAGGCAAACCAGTAGAAAATAAATAATAAAAAAATATTCTTATAATAAATAATAAAAATAATTTAATTATTAAAATAATGAATTAATAAAAAGTATTATGAATAGAGAAAAATTAATTATGAAATGTATATATTCAAACTAATTGTTTTATACAGCAGGTAGGTTTGGTCTAGTTTGACACTGAGCTCAGGTTTATCACTCCGTTCTTTTATCATGTCTTTGTGGGTTTCTTCCTACCTCATAAAAAAATGTAGGTCAGGGGATTGGTTGTACTAAATTGCTTCTAAGTGTGAATGAGTTTGTGAAAGTGTGTGTGAGTGTGTGTTTGAGTGTGTGTGTGTGTGAGTGTGTGTGTGTGTGTGTGTGTGTGTGTGAGTGAGTGTGTGAGTGTGTGTGTGAGTGTGTGTGTGTGTGTGAGTGTGCGCGAGTGCATTGTGCTCTCTCCTGTAATGTACAGGAGTACACCTAGTTTTGCAGTTTTAAAGAAGAATGAATGTTTTAAACGCATGAGGTACAATATAGCAGTTGATTACTATTATTAAAATTCAAATTCAAATTCAAATTTTATTTGTCACATGCACAGT
>JAAGKR010000169.1:10194-52680 GCA_011419295.1 Clarias macrocephalus
CGGGACCAAAAGCAAATGTACTTAAATAAGTTTAAAACATTTTGCCATTTTTTCATGTGTGTGTGAGTGTGTGTGTGTGTGTGTCATATGTGTGTTGCTGTGTGTGTGTGTGTGTGTGTGTGTGTGAGTGAGTGTGTGAGTGTGTGAGTGTGTGTGTGAGTGTGTGTGTGTGTGTGTGTGAGTGTGTGTGTGTGTGTGTGTGAGTGTGCGCGAGTGCATTGTGCTCTCTCCTGTAATGTACAGGAGTACACCTAGTTTTGCAGTTTTAAAGAAGAATGAATGTTTTAAACGCATGAGGTACAATATAGCAGTTGATTACTATTATTAAAATTCAAATTCAAATTCAAATTTTATTTGTCACATGCACAGTCATACACAGTACGATATGCAGTGAAATGCTTAGGCGACTACCTGTGACCTTAGAATAAAGAAATGAATATAACAAAAAGTAGAAATAGATTTAACTAAGAATAAGATAATAAAATATATGTACAGTAAAAATATACAATTTCCAATAGGAAAAATAAGAAAAATATAGAAAATAAAAAATGTACGAAAATATAAGAAAATATAAGAGAATAAGAAAATAAGTAGTAGTAGTAGTAGTAGTAGTAGTAGTAATAGTATTTCTTCATAGTGTTGTTTTAAAATCTAGCCCTGTGATACTTGATAGCCATATCAAAGTTAGCCATCAAAACTCTCCAGATGTGAGCAGTGTAACGAATAAAGCCCTCAGGTTAGTTATTAATGAGTGTGTGGCATAATCTTCAAATAATAAATGGCAGTGTGTGGCATGGAATTGTGTTTGTTGTTAAATTATTGACAACAGGTCTCACCTGCATGTCTTCACTTGCTTGTTTCTCAGCTCGCCTTCATCTGCTTGAGATGAAAAACTGTCAAATGAGAGAAAAACAGTGTAGAGTGTCTTCAGGTCTGGTAGAGGGGCGAAGAACAGACACTGTTCATGGTATCCAGTCATTCTGCAATATACAAAGAAGATCAAACGATAAATTCTTATGTACTCTTACAGCAAAATAAATTAAAAACTGCTACTGGGTTTAAATGCACAGTGTGAGAGTGAATTACATACTGCATAAGAATTTTAATATTAATCATTATACAAAAGCCCAGATGAATTTCTCTCATCTGATCAGTCAGTTTTCTTTAACAGCAGCTATTGCAGTAGTTTCAGCTATAACGTTAATATTAATGCATTTGTCCTAATGTTATAATTTCATAGTAGCAACTTTTGAAAGTAGGTACTGAGGGAAAGACTATAAAAATAGTTGTTGTATAAAAAATAAAAAATAAACTAAGTTAAAAAGCATGCGTTTTGTTCATTTCTATATAGCATATATTAATTCACTGTAGTATAGTAGAATGTTAACATTCATTAGTAGTAAACTTGCATACTGAACCAGTACAAGGTGGCACTCAAGCTAGTTTTGACTATTTAATTCAAACAAATGACATTTCAATCGCATAAAATATTCAGTGCCAAGATGCAAGCGTCTTTACAGAAATGAGAACTAATGTTTTTTTTATGTAAAAACAAGAGCAGCAACCTCATTTCCCCTCTCGTCTCTTCCAAACTCAGCATTCAGCATCACCAGTATACTAATCACCGGCCTGATCATCTCTCATCATTTGCACCTGTTTCTCACTGATTCACTGGTTCATGCCTTAAGATAGATGTTTTTTAACGTTTGGGTAGTTCATACGTTACTGTGTGGATTAGCAAACATAAAACATTCCTTTAAAACTGGTCAGAGACTGGACTGGAAATGAGAGCCAAAAGTATCCTTCAGGAGGATATGAACAACTGCGGAACATACAGTATACTAGCTGGAAAATTTAAGTAGTGCAATACCAATTAAATGTTTTTTGTGAATTATTTTCTACATTATACAACAATACCGGAGATTTCAAAACTATGAAATAACACATATTGAATTAGGTAATAACAACGACGACAACAATTGGTTGTTGCTTTTACACACAAAGAACAGTATTGATGAGTGGATAAAAAACATTAAACAGCACCATGATGAAACAAAACCCACCTCTGCTGCAGAGGAGACATTTATTTGCAGTTACCAGCCTGTGAAATCACCAATTAACAAACGGCACCTCAGATTAGGAGATTATTGCCTATATTGGAGACGTTCAGCATTGTTTTACAATGTATAAAGAAATAAAAATCAGGAAAAACCAAGGACTTAGAAGGTGTGTCCAAACTTTTAACTGGTACTATATATACGTATATGATAACAGACCTCGCACCACCAAGTGTTTTTTTTATTGCTGTACTTGACTCTTTTCTTTGTAAATGGCTGCAGTTTTTATCTGTAGCTAGCCTGCGTCACAATTTGATGACAAATAATATCCAAAAATAATTCTACCTTTGTTATTATTATTATTATTATTATTATTATTATATCATTATTTAATACATTCATTAATTCATTTATTTTTTCACGTCATTGAACTAGCGTTTGGCTAAAAACATTTTACCTCAGAATGACATTTCAGTTGCTGTTGTCCCCACATTTGTGTCCATAAACTATAATGTTCACATAGATTATAATAAAAATGCTTTCATACAAGTCATATATCTATTTTTACATTATTTTTTAAGTTAGTAAGCTGTCAGGTAACACTCAAGCTAGGTCTGACTTTTTAACCTAAACAGCTGATATATTTTAGGAACTTTAACTATCAAGTATGTTATTAAACAAACAACAGCATCAATAAATCTTAGATTAAACTTAACATGAGATATACTTACATAACTCACCTCAACACGAGTGTTATTACTATTTATTATTATTATTATATTAAAACTAAAACTTTTTTCTCCCTCACTGAAGTTCACAATCTGTAGAAATAGGGTTAGGAACCTGACTAGACTAAACCTGTAGCTACAGTTAGCTAGCTGTATGGTAGGTTTGTTATTATGGAGACACCACGTCCGCCATATTGGAAAAGGTAAAACTCTACCAATTAAACCTTATATACTTTCATTTAAAAAACACTCTATTTTATTTTAGCTCTCTTTTATTTTTAATAGCTTAGATTTTTAAAATAATGAAGATGAAAAGCATGTAAATATAATATTGCAGCTAATATTAACATAGTTAATTTTCCTGTATTGGTTGCTACGGCAACGCATCCGCTATATTGGAAAGCGATTAGTAGAGAACGATAATGTATATAATAATATATGTAACACTATACAGTAGTAGTAGTAGTATCATTTCAATATAATTAGCTGTAATTATTTGTTTGTATATGTAGTGACCACAGTATATTAGAAAACTTAAGAGTCACTGTTAAATATTATTGTGCATTAAACAATACTATATTTTTGAGTCATTGCTAAACGAGCGTGTGTTTTTTCACAAGCGAACTTTCCAGCACCTCCATGCGTCACCAGAACTGATTGATGTGCATTTTATCCAATCAGAAGGAAGTGCAAGCGCCTGTCTTTGTAAACCAATGAGAGCGGCGCGCAGGCGGGATGTGGGCGGGGCTTGAGGATGTCAGGAAGGCTGCTAGAGTTCCTTCCTTCCTGAGTTTTTGAGTTGTGTGTGGACAAACTTCCACTACTAGTGCTGCTGAGTGAGAGCGTACACCGCAGCCTTACTGAGAGCAATGGAGAAGCAGGGCTCGGACGGGAAGGCGGTGAAGTACTACCGCCTGTCTGAGGTGGAGGAACACAACTCGTTTAAAAGTACATGGATTATCATCAACCACAAAGTGTACGATGTCACCAAGTTTCTGGAGGAGGTATGTGTTCAAAGTTCACCTTTTATAGTTTCTTATAGTTAGGTTTATAGAAATTAAAAGTGTTAAAAGCTCGATTTGTTGCAGCGTTTGAAGGTTGTGTGCAGTATTACAGGGCCTACTGTAACTCACGCGAAGTGTACGCGCGCGTCAGAGAGTGAGTGCGTGCGTGCGTGCGTGCGTAAGGGTGTGAGTGAACTATAGTGACCTGCCCCACCGTGTGATCTGAGATACGGACTGAGATAGGGTTAGTCCCTGCGCTGGGGCCCTAACACGGCAGGACAGGAGCAATATCAGCACAGACAGCCTGATTTACACCATCTCTCTCTCGCGCTCTCTCTCTCTCTCGCTCGCTCGCACGCACGCACGCACACACGCACACACACACACGCACGCGCGCACACACACACACAGACTGGAGCGCTGCTGCAGTGTCCTGATCAAAGTCTGCAGACTAACCAGCTGGAGAGCTATATCTTCTCTTCTCTCTCTCTCTCTTTTCTCTCTCTCTCTCTCTCTCTGTTCATCTTTCTGTACTTCAATTTTTTCTTTGTTTTGGATCTTTTGTCTGCTTTCCCTCCCCCCTCTTGTTTCTTGTTTCTTTGTCAGTATTCTATCTACCTATCTATCTCTGTCTGTTAGTGTATATTAGTCTTTTATTTTTTCTTCCTTTTGTTGTCTGCCAGTATTGATCCATCTTTATCTATCCATTCTTTGTTTATTAACCTTTATGTTCTCTTTTTATCTATTTATCTATCTACAGTACCTATCTATATGTACTTTGTTTCGTAAATTTGTTCCTTTTTTGTCATTTTCTTTGTTTTTCTTTCTTTTTGTCATCTTTTTTCCCCCTAATTCTTCGTTTCTTTGTCAGTACCTACAGTAGCTTTCTTTCTTTCTTTCTTTCTTTCTTTCTTTCTTTGTCAACCTTTACTTGCTTTCTATCATTTTCTTTTTGTTTTTACTTTCTTTTTCTTAATTCTTTTTCTGTTAATATCTGTCAACTTTTTATTTCCTATCTATCTATCTATCTATCTATCTATCTATCTATCTATCTATCTATCTATCTTTTTCTATACCTGTAGGTTGTCCATGTTTTTTCTCTATTTCTTGCTATCTTTCTGGGGTTTGTCTGTGTGTGTGTATGTATATATACACACTGCGCCAATATGTCTGCGTCAGTCTGTCTACCTTTCTGTCTGTCTTTCTCTTTCTCGCGCAGGGTAAAATCCCACTTCTGTCGAGTGTAGGCCTAACCCAGAGTATTGAATAAATAAACCTGCCTAAGTTAGAGATAAGTCACATGAACACACACATCACTGAGTCAATGCATGTTAATTCAATGTGCAAAGTTACTGGCGCTTCCACCCAGACACTAGTTCGTTCTCTCTCTCTCTCTCTCTCTCTCTCTCTCTCTCTCTCTCTCTCTCTCTCTCTCACACACACACACACACTCACACACACACACACACACACACACAAACTCACTCACTCACTCCCGTGTATTCCCCAGTGTGACGTTCATATGCAGTGAATCATATGCAGACAGTTATATACCCATATGACTACTAATGAAGTGACAATGCACTTCTCACACTGATTTCTCTAACACTGATTTCTCTAACAACATGCAACTGCATCATTACTTACAGAATGAGAAAATAAAGAAGAATTTCAGGTTATATATTTTATAAATCATGTAGTTTTAGTATAGCTAACTAAAGAGAAATGTACAGTGCAAAATCTTAGGCACCCTGTGTTTTTAGTACAAACGTTTTATAATTTTAGACTTTTGAAAAAAGTTTAAAATAATGTTAGGACTTCATTGTCGAGTCTGATGTCTGATTTTCAAACATGGAGTATTCCAACACAAGTGTTTTAGAAGATTTTTGTATATCAGAAAAGAAAGCTGCACATTATATAAGCCAGCACTTTTCAAAGTGTAAAAAATGTCAGAAGCAGGCACAAAAAATCAAAGTCCTCAAAAAGTAAAACTTATTAACTAATGTTCCTATAAAACTCGCTCTATAGCATTTAATTGTTTTTAAACTACAAAAAAAAGTAAAGTGTGTCTTCACGTACTACTACTACAACTAATCATGTAACACCCTGGAGGTGTAATGGGTCGAGTAGAATCAGGTAGAGCGTATAACGTGACTGACCGAACCCATACCTCTCCAGCACCCCGGAGGAGAGGAAGTGTTACGAGAGCAGGCCGGAGGAGATGCCACGGAGAGCTTCGAGGACGTGGGTCACTCCACGGACGCCAGAGAAATGTCCAAGACCATGATGATCGGAGAACTGCATCCGGTGAGTGGAATCCGACGTCTTAGCGTGTGCCACACTTAGTATCATCAGATACCCGTTTCTCACAATAGTGGTATCCTTTAAGGTAAGGATATGTATAAAAATATTAATATAAAAATAATTTATACAAAATATAAAGTAAATATACAACAAATTAACCTGCACTTTACCTTTGAAAAGAATTGTGGCTGTAGTGATTGAGACCAGAGAGAGATATTAAAATATAGTGTATAGTTGTTTATGAGGTACAAGTACCATGTGGGGTACTGAGTGGGGAATATCATATAAAAAATATAAATAAGACCTTTATTTGTTTATTTATTTTTTTAAACTAAACTAAAAATCCATGTTGAGACGGGCACCAAAATTTATTTGTTTATTTGCTTATTCACTAATTTACAAGGGGCATTCAAGTCAAACCGGGACTTGTGATGAAACGAAGGCATAAAACCAATTGACATTTACAGAAGACTTCAAGCACAATACGGTGATGAGAATCTTAGCTACAGTAAAAAGAAATAAAAAATAAAAATAATTCTGACCTGTGCCAATGTCTTAAAGAAGGCCGTACATCCCTCAATGACGCGGCCGTTCGAGGTGGCTCGGAGGACACTGCAGTCGTTCCCGTGAACATTCAGCGAGTGGAGCGGCCTGATCTTTTCAATATCAGTTAGAGATGGATTTGTGTTAGGAGCCAGTTAGCTTTCTAGTCATAAATAAAAGAGCTCAGAGGGATCAGATGCAAACCAGAACGACTTATTAAGGAGACAAAGTGTGTTTAAAACGACATAATGTTATCAGATGTGTTTTCTTGCTGTAAGAGCTTCAGTGAACACTTTTGAATGTTTCACAATTGACGGTTAGAAAACCTGGGCTGTGGAGTGATGTATATAATCATCCCAGTGTTGTTACTGTCTATTATCACCACTCTTGGGAATGTGTCTCATTCAGTCTATTTTGTGGGGACTAACTGTTAAATAAATGATACAATATATTTTTAGAGTTATTCCGCACAATGAGATCGAAAGTCCCGGTTTGACTCGAACACTTATAGAAATCAGGATAATGATAGGATAATTAAAGTAGTGTTTGTAATTTGGGGGTAATTTTATCTTTAATAATAATAATAATAATAATAATAATAATAATATGCCTGTACGCCTAAAAGTATTAATAAAACACTGCAGTTTGAAAACAGGAAAACTTCTACAACTGCATCAACGTTTCTACATTAAATCACACTTTCCCTTTTTCTTTTTGTGTTAATTTCTGTATGAATTTGATGAATATCATCCTCTCTGATTAGATCCCATAATACGTTACAGCGATCGAGATTGAACCATGACGCTCAGCACTTTTCGTCCTGTTCCAACCCGAAATCATACCGCAACGTTCGCGGCATATGAGATCTGACTGTGCAGACACGCCACGGTGCAGCAGGAGTGCATAACTGCTCTGCACTCAAGTGGAACATTGTGGTTCTCTTGTGTAATCTAGGAATGAGCCCGGGCCGTTTCCCATCCAGACTTACTGCTCTTGTGCTGCCGGGCTAGATAAATGTTTTGGTTATGGGGGTGATGTGTAACTTTAGCTTATGCAATCCCAGATGTTTTGCCTGAACTGTTGCGCCTGAGGCGCTCCCTGGAATCGGCTTTATTGGGATTGAGTGTTACATTAATTACAGGATTGCATGCTTTCTAACAGTTTAGTCTTTACACTGGTATCTAGATTTAAGCTTTTGTCTCGCGGAGTCAAATCCAGAAGGTATACAGTCGAATCCCGCGAGATCGCGGATCAGAGTTTGCTACCTTAGTCAGACGCAGATTTAGAACCTAACTGATAATTATTTTATTAAATTAAATGATGTATTGCCATGAGGCGGCACGGTGGTGTAGTGGTTAGCACTGTCGCCTTGCACCGCCAGGGTCCGGGTTGATCCCCGGCCAGGCTCGTTTCCTGTTTCTGTGTGCATGGAGTTTGCATGTTCTCCCCGTGCTTGGTGGGTTTCCTCCGGGTACTCCGGTTTCCTCCCACAGTCCAAAGACATGTAGGTTAGGCTAATTGGCTTTCCCAAATTGCCCGTAGTGTGTGAATGAGTGAGTGTATGTGTGTGTCTGTGCCCTGCGATGGATTGTCACCCTGTCCAGGGTGTACCCTGCCATGTGCCCTAAGTCTCCTGGGATAGGCTGCAGGCCCCCCGTGACCCTGAATACAGGATTAAGCGGTATAGATGACGAGTGAGTGAGTGATGAGTATTGCCATGAAAAAGAGCCATAAAAAAAAATGCAGAGGATATTTGCGCAAATAATTTTTACAAATATAATTTACTAATTTCGTAACATGAATATTAACGTAAATTCTGCAAAATTTCCATATAATTTTATTTTTTGGAAAAACATGGCTTGTAAAGTTGAATTATTACGGTATTTACCCTACAGCACTTATATCGAAGAAAGCACGCTTGCATGAATTAAAGTATATATACAGGCCAAACATCTGTATTTCACATTTTAGCACTGCGGGAGACACCGCAGTACAGTACCGTTCAGTATACGGGTTTACCTTTACATACTTTTTAAACAAATTTCTAAGTTTAATGTATTAAGCTGATTTAGAAACGAATGAGTCATTTCATTCATCATCTACTACGTACGCAAACGTTGATCACACAACAAACAAGACAGAAAAATACAGTATACAGTTATAAGAAAAAGAAAAGTGAACGAATCGTTCAAGAATGCGGCATCACTAGCTGTAGGAACGTAGCACCCCACCAATTTCGGGAGTCGACTGTCCATGCATTATCTTTAATGTAGAGAACTGTTTGTGCTAAATGACATTCTGTCTCTCTCTCTAGGATGATCGGCATAAGATCGCCAAACCACCCGTACGTAACCTCCATATCCTCTTTTAGAAATGTTGCTAACACTGATAATGTGATCAGTTTTTAGCTCCAGATAAATGTTTTAAAAAGTGTCTTCTTCTTCTTCTTCTTCTTCTTTTTTTTTTTTTTTAATCTTTTTAGGAATCACTCGTAACTACAGTTCGTGAACCCACAAGGTAAGCCCAGAATGCAACACTCAACAGCTTTTGTAAAAGTTTCTCTCAGAAACAGCTCGATTTTATATGATGTATGCGAACAACACATTATTTTAAACCCTGAGAAAGAAAAAAAAAGAGAGAGAGAGCGAGCATGTGATTACCCAGTATTTATTAGATCTTGGTAGCTAACTCTCTTTGGATGGTACATACAAAGTTTATAGTTCATTATTGTGTGAAAATATCGAAATGATCTTTCAGTTTCAGCTTTCAGTTACTGGACATCATGATAATCTAGCTTTAGCTACATGGCTAATGCTAGGCGTACACAGACTTTGAGGAGTAATGTGGATGAAATATTATTAAAACAATCTCTGAGGATATGACCAAACAATCGAAACCGGGATTGTGTCCAAAAAAAAAAAAAAATCCAAGCTGGTTTTTAACACTTGAATAGCTGAGCAGCTTTTTTCAATCTTTTTTTTAAAGACGTTTCTAATGATGGAAATACAGGAAGATGTTAAAAGGCTATTCTAGTATTTATTTGAGTATTATAAAGAAACTTTTTCAGTTACCTGATCGTTATGTTGTAAATGTTTCAAACCTCTTACAATGTTGTGTTCCAGCATTAAACTAACAAAAGAACGTGTATAGGATTACAGCTAGTCCCTGACTTACGAACATTTAAGTTGTGTGTATTGTATAAAAGAATACACTATTCACAGTGCACCAATACCAATATTTACAATTATAAACAATAGTTTCAATGTGTAGGTGAATGTATAAAATGTCTAAAGTCCGGAATATTGTATGTGTCAGGGTGTGGGAGAAATTAGTCGGCGTCATCTGTTTCAATGAATCAGTCCGGGAGCACGATGATAGGAAACCTCTGTCCTGTAAAGCTGTCCTGATGGTGAATAATCCTAATTTCGGAAAATCCTCAACAAAAAAGGGTTCACAGTCCAATACAGTGGAAAACAGCTCTGAGACAAAATGCTGTCTGAGATTCCCCTCCCGATTTAACGGCGCAGAGACAACATTGTTACATTTGACGTGTGAGAGATTTATTTCTGATTTTCTTTTTACGATTTATTTGCGATTACGATCTTTGGCCACATGATGGCAGTGTGTGGAAAGGAGACAAGTGGATCAGTATGCTTTACATTGAATATTCGTGTCAAAGGCGTATGTATAAGACTCACTTTCTCAGACTTAAGAACAAATCAGACTTAGGAACGTGCTCCCAGAACAGAACTCGTTCTTAATTAGAGGACTACCTCTGTAAGTATTTAGAAATAAAGATCTGTAGAACAAAGATGATTTACATCACCATATGGGACATTTTTTAAATACTAAGAATATTAAATAGACCTGATTAGTAGTAGTACATGTTTGGATTTCTTTCTTTTTATACATTCTAGAACAATACACAATTCTTTCAAAACTATGAAATAACACGTATGGCATTAAGTAATGAAGTAACAACAACAACAATAACAGTCAGTTGTTATTTTAAGACAGGAAGGTCAGCTGTTCTGTAACAGTCCTTGCAAGAACAGTACTGTCAAATGTGTTGATGAACCTGACTCTCATGAAGACTATCATGGGAAAGCAAGACCTTACCTCTGCTGCAGAGGAGAAGTTCATTTAGAGTCACCAGTCTCAGAAATCACCAATTAACAAACAGCATCTCAGATTAGAGCCGTTATGAAGCTTTACAGATCTTGAGTAGCAGATACACCTCAATATCAACTGTTCAAAGGAGATTATTGCATATTTTGAATGCCTTAAGAAATACAAATCATTAAAGACCATTGAATTAGTAGGTGTGTCCAAACTTTTGACTGGTAGTGTGTATTTTCAACAAAATTCATTACAAAGGTTAAAGGTTTTCTTTTCCCCTTTGCTTGTAGCTGGTGGACGAACTGGATGATACCTCTCCTCGCCGCCGTGATCGTCACGCTGATGTACCGTATATATACAGCTGAAGATGCATGACCGGTGCTCTCTCTCAAACACACACACACACACACACACACACACACACACACTTTTACGGGATTGTTGGTGTTCATTGTCACTGCTGTATGTAATTTTCTCAGCACACATTCTGAACTCTGAACTCCGATACCCATAACATTTCAGTTTTTTTTTCTTTTTTCTTATGTATCGTCCATCATAGCTACGATTTAATGAAGGTTTTATATATTTTTTTTTTATGCAACTTTCAAGTATGTCCTTTTTTTTTTTTTTTTTTTAAGATTTCCCTGTAAAAGGAATGAGATGTACAAGTATCCACAAGCGGAATGATTTGCTCGTAGACGCGTATGCTAAACCATATAAATGTGTAAACCTGAGACTCTTGTAGCTCTTGCTGTCTGATTGATGATTGTGTTATCTCTGTGTAAATATAATTATGGAATTAGTGTTGCAAGCTTCTGTGTAATAAAAATCAGCAGGGTGGCAGCAGCGGTGGAACGATTTTAAATTACATGTAGAAACCAGCTTTAAACATGCAGTTAGCGACGAGCATCATATTCCCACCCTAGGCATTATCCCTTCAGTGATTTTTATTTTTTTATTTTATTTTATTTTTATTATTTCTATCCAAAATATATCCATTTCAGTCCTTGAAGGCAATTCTTTCTTCACTTTATTCTAACATTTATGTCACAATTTTAATTTTAAGTGATTTCACACTGGATTACCACACAAGGTTTTTTTTCTTCTTCCCCTTCACTTAATGCTGCCGCTGTCTCACCTTATTGTACAGGCATCACCACTCGGATTAGGACAGGGTTCCCATTCTTTCTTAGTCCTACACATTTTACCATTTATAATAAGACGTACGATAAGACCCTAAACATATCCATCGTCCACTGATTTGGTGTTGGACTGGTTTAATTCCAGCTACAGTACTGTGCAGAAGTCTAGAGCCAGTCATCGTTTCTTCATATTTTGCTCCCAAAGAGAGATAGACACTGTCTTCTATTTCTAATGTAGTCTTGCGGAATAGTTCTCCAGGCTTCCTGAAGACCGTCTTTGTCTCTCATTTTTAGTTCAGTCCCTGAGCAGTTTCAGATTAATATTTTTTTTCTTTAAGCCACACAGAGCTTTATTAATCATTCAAAAACTATCTAACTTACGGCATGAACCAGTGATGCTGAGTGGTTGGAACAGACGAGAGGGGAGATGAGGTCGCTGCAGAGGTTGTTACATAAACGACCAGTTTTTTAATGGCATCTTTAAGCATTTTTGTCGCAGTAAAACATGAGTCCTCGTTTCTTTCATTTAATCTACATCATTTAATTTAATATGAAGAATTAAAGATGACTCAAGACTATTTATGCAGTACTGTATAGTTGTAGCACTTGCTTTTAGTAATCCGTCTCAGGTCACAAATGGCTTGAATCATATTGAGGACCACTGGGGTACCGATGGATAGAAACGGTGCTAATGTTCCTATAAGCTTTATACTCCTGAGTGTAAGTGGTGTATTATAAGAAAGATCACTACGCATCATGTGAAACACATCACTCTTCATATATTTTGTAGAACACCCAAGTATTCACGCTACTAACAATTACCTTTTTTTTTTTTTTTTTTAAACCCCTCTCTAATGTGACTCATAATGGACCAAAACAGAAATATTCCCCAACACACAAACACACACATTCAGGTTCTGAAACACAGGACGAAATAAAAATGAAGGTTGTTGACATGTTACAGGAGAAAAGCTTTGTGTGTAAGCTTCGATGTGACTGACCCACTCAGGAATAGCATTACAGTCCACAAAGCATGGTTTGAGTCCTTTCTCGAAGGAACAAATTGAGCTCGTGTGTAAGAGTCGATTGGAGTTTTGCATTGTCAAATTATTATTTTTTATTTCAATAAAGGATATACGAATTAACTAATAAACAATAAACTAATTATATTGAATTTTGTGTTTCTGTGTTTTATTCATACACCATCACAGGACAGCAGCAAAAGTCCTCCAGCATGAAAATTGCTCTGCAGGGACGTTTATTCACTTGGCAAATGCTTTTATCTAAGGTGACTTGGATTGCTTTCTTGCTACACTTCTAAGAATAAAGCTTAATACAAAGTGTAGGAAGAACAAAGCACTCATCCCTGTACTGGTTACCTATTCAGTTTAGAAACCTATTCAATTACAAACTAGCATTACTAACGTACAAGGCTCTAAATGGTTTAGCTCCCAAATATCCAGCCAGTCTTCTGATACGTTACAATCTAACATGTTCCTTAAGATCACAAAACTCTGGACTTCTGGTAGTTCCCAGAATATCAAAATCTACAAAAGGGGGTAGAGCGTTTTCATATTTAGCTCCTACACTTTGGAATAGCCTTCCTGACAGTATTCGGGGCTCAGACAGTTTCCCATCTTAAAAGTAGATTCAAGACGCATCTCTTTACTCTGGCATACACGTAATTCATCCCGTAACCACATACTCCATTACATCTATCCTGAATGGCGACTACGCTAATTCTTTCCACCTGCTCTTTATTTTCTACCCATCCCGAGGCATCTGGAGATTGTGCCAGCTTCAATAGACAGAGGCCAACCCTGCGAGGATCCTGAAGCATCCAGAGAAGAACCAGCTCCAGCTGGATTCCGCTTCATGATGGTTTGGAGCTACACATGCTGCTCCTGAGCTCCCAGTGATCCAGACCCCATCTGCACCTCTGCACCTGCTGACTCATCCCTGTGCTGAACTGGACTTCATGTTAATTTAAAGAACTTCTGTTATACTGAACTATCAGCTGCATAACACACATGATGTCGTTATATAATTCCTGTTATCCGTTATCACCCAAATGAGGATGGATTCCCTGATGAGTCTGGTTCCTCTCACGGTTCCTTCATATTTCCATCTCAGGGAGTTATTCCTTGCCACTGTCGCCGTCACCCTTGGCTTGATCATCAGGGACAGTCTCATTATCATCTCACACACATACACACTTCCATAAAATTTTCTTTTCAGTTTTGTGAAGCTGCTTTGGGACAATGACCATTGTTAAAAGCACTATAGGAATAAAATTGAATTGAATTGAACAAAGCGAGCGGAAGCTTAACATTAAAGCTGTTAGCCGGATTACCTGCAAGCACACACCGAAATACTCAACGGAGGCATGCGTTATACCTAATGCCACACGTTAGTACAGTCGATAATATGAGAATGAGAGGAAGAAATATATATATACACTTGGGAGACCAGGGCGTGAAACCAAACCGCTCCATCTGTTCAGAGTGCTGTTTTCATGCTAAGTCCAGTTCAGCATTCCTTTCGGTCTGTGGCTGATGTCTCAGCATTTTGTGCGCATACAGTATGTGGACACAAGCCCTCTCGAATGGCCTGCAGGAGAACCGGACTCAGAACACCTCAGAGTAGGGGTTCAATTTTTTTTTTGTGGATTTTTGTGGCTGCTTAAAGAAACAAGAGAAAAATATTACGATAATGGCTGCGGTTAGGTTGTACAGGACGTAGAGTAGCGAGGGAGCAGTGATTATAAGAATGTTAAAAATAATAAAGAATTTACTGTTTAAATCAAAAATGATATTATCTGTACTCTAGCTATAGAATGTCTTTTAAAAAAGATAAATAATAATAATAATTTCTCGACATCTTGTTTTTCAATACACTTTGTTCAATTGTCGTTAAGCTTTCGCATTCCTTCGTTAAAAAATGTTTTCGGCTGGGCTGCGAGCCACAAATGCACCGTCGTCTTCACATCTTCATCAGAAGTGCATCATCGTCCTCGCAGATCCTGTCAGTGGAGCAAAGAGGCGAACGTCTGATGGAGTGAGAGCAGGACTATAGAGAGGATGCTTTAACACCACGAAACACAAATAAAGTTTTTGCAGAGAGTCGACAGTGTGTGCACAAGTTTGTGCTCAGCCGTGGACGCGCCGTTGTGCGACCTTTTTTGAACTTCTCTATTCATTCTTACACACTCTTCCTTGTGACAAAAAGTCTTTGATGGATAACGGCACCAGGTACATACTCAGATCACACACACAAAAAAACTAATCATTGCACGCTCCTGTTTTGTCATGCAAATCACAAGTGAGACATCCGTTCTTTCTCCCGCTGCAGTTAAAACGAATTGATGTTACTCATTCAGGGACTTGGGAGACAGTATCCTTGGACCTAGACTACTTTAATAGGACCTCCTGTATACACCCCAGCGTCTTCATACAGTTGGTTCATACAAGATGATCAGCAGCACATTAACGTCAACTGCGGACACAGATGTACTGTAGAATGTATCACGAGTTACTGTACATCAAGTTCACATTAAACAGTGTCAGTGCTCTTTATAACAGTGGTGAGCTGAAAAGCATGGCGGAATACACAACATATCCAAGCTTGAGGTGGATGTGCTACAACAGCAGAAGATCACATCCGGTTCCCCTTCTGTCTGCCAAGAACAAGAGACTGAGGAGTACTGCATTAGGCACAGACCCCCTGAAACTCCATAGCTGAAGACAATTTTTTCCTTAATAGGCTGATGGATAATTGTGCATACAGTATGTACAGGTGTTCCAAATAAACTGGCCGGCTTGGTGTCCAGTATGTAGCGTGTACAGGTATTGTGTCTTCGTCAACCACTTTGTTTGTGCATAATGCAGAATGATGCTTCTGATACTCTAAGACATTTATTCATCTTCTATACCACTTGTCCCGTACAGGGTCATGGGGGTTTGGAGTCTACCACAAGGCGATTTTGGGCATAAGGCAGGGTACAGCCTGGACATGGTGCCAATCCATTGCAGGACACACACACACTATGGGCAATTTGGGAAACTTATATTATCAATCTGCATGTTTTTGGACTGTGGGAAGAAACCCACCAAGCATGAGGAAAACATGCAAACCTCGTGCACGCAGTCCAATCGAACCTGGACCCTGGAAGTGTGAGGCCACAGTGCTGCCTGTATTGTGAGATATTTACAGTATGTTTTTTTTTCTGGTTTGTTTTTAAACCATTTCGAATAATATTATAATCATACAGTACTTCTGTAAGAGAATTATTTTGAAATAAAAGGAGTTATTTCTACTCTTTGCTCTCATCCTCATAGATCTGATATTAACGTCTTAAATCTTCCCGTCTCCTCTTGCATCAGTTCCCACGCTCACCTTCTCATTCTCTCTTTATGTCTCTCCCTTTTTTTTTAAATCTCTCTTTGTCTCTCTCCCCCCGCCTCCCCCCGCCTCCTCCCCCCCCCCCCCCCCCCCTAACTCAAGCCAACACCTCCTGTCCTGATTCGTCTCCGGACAGACACCTATCTAACTTACACTCCTTTGTTCTTCAGGATCTCACCAGGACATTAACAATGGTTTATGTTCTTTGTAGTATTAGACGTCGATGGCACAGGCGTTTGGTCAAGCATATAAAAACCTTTAAAAAATCTTTTGCTGTTAATAAACAGAGAGCTTTCTGACAAACAATGTGTGTGTGTGTGTGTGTTTGACTGTGTCGCTCCTGGCGCCAGAAAAGCTTATCTAAGCACAGGAGACAGACAGAGCGACTAGCTTATTCTACTACGCAACTTTAAAATGTCTAAAAAAACTAGTCATAGTTTTCACACTAAGTCACCTCTCAGCTCATCCATAAAATCTACTGAACCCTCACAGTTGTTCTAGTACAGTACTTATTTCCCAGTGTGGTTCATTTAAAGGTCCTGTATACCAAATGCATGGTTTTAGACTCCGTGCCATGCCTTGGAGGCACACCAAGCTCCCCTGAGACCAAAGAGAATGAGAATGGAACAAACACTCTGAGGAGTTTCGTCTATAACTGGGACGCCTGGTTCTGATCCAGAGCTGTCACACTCTGGTCAGCTGGTAATTCCCAAGCTCAGCAGGGGACACATGTCTAGAATGTCAACTGGGGATCAGGTCAGCTTTATAGGCCAGGCTGAAGCCAGCAGCAACAGTGAGCCAGAGGGGGACATACTGTACATTCGTCAGACACATCGCGTCCCTTTGTCACACTCACATGTCCTGTATCATCAGGAGTGGTTTACACGTGCCAGCTGTGGACAATAGATAGATTTCTCGTGGTGTGTCTCAATTAATGCTAAAGGAGAAGAAGGAAAGCTTGTGTGTTATTGCTCAGGCTGCTGGGAGGCATCCTATTTGACCCTAGAGTTAAGGTCTGTATGTATGTATAAAAGCTTTAGCAATATTTCAAGACTAACGTGTTGTGTTGCTGCCATCTGGTGGCCAGCAATGGAACTCTGCATACAACTGTAACTGTTTGGATTTTTTTGTGGGTGTTTCCTCAGAGCTATACTGTACTGTATGTGTATTTCTGACTAGATCACAATCAGACCGGTAACAGTTAATAGAAAACCAACATGACACATCACGGTATAAAACACCTTTTATAATCTCTTATAGGTGTTTGAGGCAAGTGACCATGACAGTTATACTGTACCATCTGATGTATACGAGTCTTGCTTTACTTAAATCATTCAGTGAACTACCAGTGCTAAGACATCCTGGAAGAGACCACGGTCATTACGATTGAGATGGTTCATCAGCAGATAAAGCAAGAACTTTGTACAGGTGTTTGGTATTGTTTGTGTCTATAGAGATTATTATAATTATTATTATTTTTATTTTATTTTATTTTTACAATTAATATTAGTAAGACTGCTGCTATCCTTACTTGACTTACCTTCAACAAGGCTGTGACGCAATCATGGTCCCATGGGACAGAGCACGTGTCTCATGACTGAGTTTTGTTAAGTAAAGAGAATGTCATAAAGCTCAAGGCCAGTAGTAACATCATCAGAATCCCATCTGTGACGCTATTACTATACTGACTGTCATGCAGTGACATCACTTTTATGTCTCTCTCGTGAGGTAGTTCGGTTAATGTGGATAAATAATAAGTGGTGTGGTAGTATTTTTGCATTATATTGCAAGTATTACTGCATTTTATTATTGGTACTACAAAAATTGGCACACACACACACACACACACACACACACACACACACACACACACACACACACACACACACACACACACACACACACACACACACACAATGCTGATACAGTGATTTGTTGTTTGGATGATGTAAAATAAATAGAATTACAACTGTGTTGGGAGATTACTATTAAGTCCATCATTAAATATAATATAAGAATCATTCACCTACTCATCGTCTATACCGCTTTACAGGGAGATTGGAGCCTATCCCAGGAGACTTAAGGCACAAGGCAGGGTACACCCTAGACAGGGTGCCAATCCAGCGCAGGGCGCACATACATATACACACTAAACTCACATGCTCATTCATAGACTAGACGCAATTTGGAGATGCTAATTAACCAAAAATGCCTGTCTTTGAACTGTGGGAGGAAACCAGAGTACCTGGAGGAAACCCACCAAGCACGAGGAAAACATACATACTCTATGCACACAGAGATGGGAATCGAGCCTGGGCAGGAATCGAACCCGGACCCTGGAGGTGCAAGGCGACAGGGCTAACCACTACACCACTGTGCCACCTTATATAAGGACTATATAAATATAAAACACTTGGCTAAAATTAGTGTTTAAATGTCTGGTCTTTGAAGAATTAAAACTGGTAATTGTTCTACGGTTGAAATTAATTGATTTTATAATAAACAAAATAACAATACAGTGCATCTCAAAAAAGTGAATATCATGCAAAAGGTTGTTTTACTCACTCACTCATTGTCTAAACCTCTTTATCATGTATTCCAGGAGACTTAGGGCACTTAGGGTACATCCTGGATGGGGTGAAAAGATTGTCTGGTGTAATTTAATTAAAAAAGTGAAACATCTCATATATTCCAGATTCATTACATTTTTCCGTCTATTATTAAAATACTTCCTAAGATCAATCAAAAAAAAGTTTAAGTTACCATATTGAAATGTCCAACTTCTGAAAAGTATATTAATTTATGCACTCAGTACTTGCTCAGGGCTTCTTTAGGATCAATATATGTAGCATGGCATACATGCGATCAGTCTGTGGCACTGCTGAGGCGTTATTGAAGACCAGGTTGCTCTGATAGCAGTGTTTAGCTCGACTGTATTATTGGGTCGGGTGTTTCTCATCTTCCTCTTGCCCTTTTGTAAAAGGAAACTGGCATCTACATAAAGCTGTCCAAGAGAGAGAAACATAAAGTGCTCTAACATCTCCTGGTATATGGCCGCATTGACTATGGGCTTGATAGCCCATTATCTGAAGACGTCTGCGCATGGTGGCTCTTGATGCACTGACTCCAGTCTCACTCCACTCCTTGTTTGTTTTCCCAAGGTCATGAATTGGCTTTGCTTGACAATCTTCTTAAGGCTGGGGTCATCCCTGTTGATTATGCTTTGATTCAACTCTCTGTGAATAGCCAGCCCTTCCAGTAATGACCTTCTGTTGCTTACCCCACCTTGTAGTGGGTGTCGATGATTGTCTTCTGGACAACTGTCATTTTTTAAATTAAGCTGTAAAAAAAAAAGGCTTGAAATATTTTACTTTATATGTAATGAATCTAGAAATAAACTCTGAGAAACTAACATACATCTCATTGATTACTGTGTTAATGACTAACAGCTTTATAAAATCTGACCAATAGGTTTCCATGGAAACATGCTGATTAAATTGCAGTGCATTGCAGAAAAATAGATAAAGAGAGCACAAGAGAGAGCGAGAGAGAGAGAGGGAGAGAAAGAGAGAGAGAGAGAGACTCCTTCATGAACAACCCATCACTAGGCCTACTGCTCTGAACTACAGGGCATCCAAAAATCTCCATACATAAGGCAATTAACCCTTTTCAGCAAAATGTAACTCGATAAAAACAAACAAACAAACAAAAAAAACACATAATTGCATTTCTTTGTAAACACACAGAGTCATCTCTCCCACTCACAATGAACTTGAGTTACCACATCTGGTGTTACGCATATAATTGTCCTTTGAATTGCTTGCGTATGCAACTTTTTTTCCTCCAGCATAACACCAGAGCTGCAGTTTTGGAGTTGCTCTGACCCAGTCCTCTAGCCACCACAGTTTGAAACTTGTCAAAGTCACTTAAATCCTTATGCTTGCCCATTTTTTCCCCTTCCAGCACATCGACTACTTGCTGCCTAATATATCTGCCTGATATATCCCACCTACTGTACGTCCAGTTACCATTGTAATACTGAGCTATTGAAAATGAAGCTACTGTGACAAGGGCCAAATTTTGATGGCTAGAGGACTGGGTCAAAGCAACTCCAAAAGTGCAGCTCATGTGGGATGTTTCTGGTCTTCAATGGTCAGGACATACCAAAAGTAATCCATGGGAAGAAAATCACTGAACTGGCAACAGGGTCGTGGGTGGTCAAGGCTCACTGGTGCACATGGGGAGTAAAGGCTGATCCAATAGAAGAGTTACTGTAGCACAAACTGATGAAAAGGTTCATGCTGGTTCCAGTAGAAAGGTGTCGGAAAACACAGGTCACTACTGTTTTTGTGACAATTGGTGGGGAGACCTACTCCATATTAAGCGACTGATCAGTATATACAGGATGGGTGAAAATCAACTAGACAGTATTTAATGGCTAGTATCACTGGAGTCATCATGAAAACAGTCTCACCCCATTTTGCACTTATTGTGAGTCTGTGGTTAGACCAGCATTTTCCAGGAAAATGTCTGGGATGATGTGGACCTCATGAATGTCCTCTGAGAAATTCACATCTCATTCCATGTGCTTTTTTTTTTTTTTTTTTTTTCGTGGTGCTATGTGAAGGAGGAGGTGTACAGGACAAAGCCTCACACACTGGAGGACATGGAGGCACAGATTCAGTAGATTCTCAGCAATATCCCAAACAACTTTGTTTACAGAACTGTGCATTCCATCCCTATTTTGAAATGTAAAGATTTGCTTCCCCTTTCCTATTAAATAAAGTCCAATAAATTGTTTCAATAAATGTGTATTAGAAATTTGGACTTTACCACCAATTTTACTGCCTAGTTACTTTTTTCACCCACCCTGTATACAGTATATATATATTGATCTATATATATTGATTCCAAATTGCATTTTGTTGCTGATTCCCTGTATTTACCTGAAAGAAAGTTTACCAGGCATCCAGGATTCTTAGCTCGAATGGATAGGCTGAGTGATATAATACATAACACACCATGTTTTCGGGAGCTAAAAAAAAAAATCTTGTTTTAAAAGTATAGCTACAAGAATGTTTTGGATACTAAAAACCTTGTTTTAAAGAAATGGCTGCACTAGGACAGCTTTAAATTTATAGACATTCAATGTGCAATACAAATTTAATGTACAATTCTGCGAGGGTTTAATGGACATTATGTGACCATGCACTTAAATACATACATACATACATACATACGTACGTGCTCATATATACACGCAGGCACACAATGTGCTTTCTATCTATCTATCTATCTATCTATCTATCTATCTATCTATCTATCTATCTATTTGTCTGTCTGTCTGTTTGTCTGAAGATACTTTTGGACACCCAGGCAGGTCAGGTTTGGACACATGGGCCATTTAACATTTTGTGAAAGACACTGAGTTAATAAATCATCAGTTAGTGACCAGCTGAACGGAAAGGTGTAGAATGAGACACAGGCCACGAGTGTTGTTTAGGGGGGGGGGGGGGGGGGGGATGGGTCAAGTGCATTAACCTGTCAGTCCTCACACACACACACACACACACAGTTAAAATGCTCTATCCTCCTCTGTATGGCCCCAGTGACTGACTCTGGACACACTCTGTACTCCTGTGTGTGTGTGTGTGTGTGTGTGTGTGAGTCTGTCTCTGGATGATCAGACCGGCGGTCATGGCGCACCCTTTCATCCCTCCGGAGTTACAGAACGGACACGGAGATGAGGACGACCTCGAGCACGAGCACGTCTACCTGCGGGACCGGCGCAGGGCCAAGTCGTTACCGGCGTACCCCGAGCAGGCCAGCTTGTTCAGCCACCTGTCCCAGCGCTGCAGGAAGCAGGTGAAGTTCGCCGACGCGCTCGGGTTGACCCTGACCAGCGTGAGGCACTTCAGCATCGCCGAGGACCCGCAGGTCCCCTCCGAGGTGTTCGCCGCGCTGCGCTCCAAGCGCGAGCCCTGCGCCGCGGCGCCCGCGCGGGAGTCGCGGCTCGCGCCGGAGCACGCGGGGGCGCGCGCGAAACGCGGCGGGGTCGCGCTGGAGACGGCCGCGCTGTCCGGCTGGGCCGTGCGCGGGGTCATACTCGCGCACGTCGCGGATAAAGCCTGGACCGAGGTCGGGGTGAGGTACACCTTCAACCGGTGGGCGTCCTTCGCGGACGCGCCCGCGGTGCCCGTGCCCGGAGAGCGCGCGCACGCAGACACCCAGGCGTTCTCGTTCACGGTGCACACGCCTCCTTTCCGCGAGCCGGACGCCGGCGTGCACTTCGCCGTGTACATGAGGACTGATCGTGGCGACTTCTGGGACAATAACGACGAGCAGAACTACCGCGTGCAGTGTGGGCGCGTGCTGTGAAACGCCAGCAGGGCAAGACGTCACACCCGTACCCATGCACATGGGGACACAAAGTCAAATCTCTGCGTGTAGGTTTGTGCACTTGTTGGACAGAACTGCTTCATTCACTGCACAAAGACATCAGGCTTCATGCATTATTTATAATTCCCTGCAGAATATATTGAGAGACATGGACTTCTCTGTGCATCCTTGCATCACTGACAGACCTGACCTTAAAGCTCCAATAAGCTCTTACTCAGAAGGTGATTATTATTATTATTATTATTATTATTGGATTTACAATACATTATCACTAAGAGAGCAACTCACCTACCCACTAGTCTGGGTGCAGTCCTGCATTTACAAATGTCACATGACTCTCACCAGCCATAGGCTTCATTTTCCAGGGGTAGTATTGGTGGTGGTGGTCTACCGCCATATATCATATCATAATGGTGATTAAAATGAGCATGATGTGGTTGGCTTTCTCAAATTAGCAAGCAACGAATAACATTCACAGATGTCCCTGTATGAAACACTGAGGCGAACTGAGGTGGGAAAAGAGTTGAAATTTTAAGTTGGGCAGGGGTAGCTCAACGGTTAAGTCGATTGGAAGATCGAGCACCACCAGTTTGTGACTGTTAAACCACTTGAAAAAGGCTTGTAGCTTTTAAAATTTTATTTTTATTTTTTTTAGTAAACTTATAAGAAGCTCATGATTATGCAGTACAGAGAGACATTTCCTTTTTTTCAGCACAACTTAGGCAATATGATGAACTGAATATTTTGTTCATTCTAACCAACTACCCAAACATGACTGAGCAAAAAAAAAAAAGAAAAAAAAAAGTCATATAGTCAAAGAAATAGCAGAGATATACACAATTACATGTTTTTCTGTTTGTTTCAGTGGTTTCTATGACCAAAAAATAGTAATAATATGCTCATTTTGATAGTTCTATACATATCTGAAAACTCAAATGCAAAGTTTGAAGTCTGAAGCCTCCCTGTTAATACACACACACACACCAGCAGGGCTTCCATATAAGCAAATATATATTTTTGTAATCATCATTGAACTATGCTCTGTCGCCGGCACAGATCTGCACCACTTATGTAAACCCTCAACTGCTCAGTTGTATAATGTGATGAAAATATAAGTCATTTTGGATAAGCCAAATGCTGTACATGTAAATGGAAAAATCTCTTTCCAGCACTAATTCACTAATACCGGAACATGAAAGAGCGTTCACACAAAGTGAATGATCTGAGGCTATTCAGCTGCACTAGTTGGGTATATAGAGCATGTTGTTTTGATATGTCTCACGCTTTTAAAATTAATCTCTATAATAATAACAATAATAATAATAAATCCTGTGAGCTCCTCATTGTCGTTGGGCATCCACTACATGGGCACATCCCCCATGTTGAACCCAACATTACACTCTTGTTACCAGCACGTTAGTCATGAGAATTTTGCCTGTCAAATCTAATGCTGCATTTGACACTAACTGGTAAATCTGAATATTTAAATATTTTTTACTTCAGTCTAGACTTGATAAAACCAAAGATACTGCACCTTACAACTACGAATTCCTGCTTGGAAAGGCTAGAAGGTCCCTCAACCCTCATATCAACATAGCAGCTCTTTAAAGTTCTTTTAAACTTGAACATAATAATGAACAAAGCTGATTATATTAACCTAAGTAGGCAGTGCTGTTAAAGCACCCTTAAAACTTAAAGAATTTAATATTAGATCAGCCAGAGAACCTATTATGTAGGATCTTGTTTCGATCTGTAATGTTTTTTTTTTTTTTTACATTTTATTATTATTATTATTATTATTATGTCTGTACAAAACAAAGCAAATCCTGAGTTAAAATGATTTACAACCAAATGTGTTGTTTCTGTTGTAGAACCATTGCCACAACAATGCACACATATTGTCTTGCTATAACACTCTGTAGTCTGGGATTGCTTCAGGTCACACTTTAACTGTTCTTCAACGTTGATATGTTTGGTGGATTTCATGGACTTTATATCCTCACACCTTTTTATGCTGTTTCCATAAAGCTGGACTTTTAACTTTTAATATCTTATATTATCTTAGATTTGTTTTTACAAAGTCTGATGAAAGGTCTGGTTTTGAAATGTATGAACTGTACATATGCTTCAAACTGCATTTTGTCAAAAAGGGGGGAAAAAGCGTGGTATAAACAATGATGTGTAAGACTAGTCTTGCATATTTAGTGCACATTAGAAAGGGCCAGGAGCTGCTCCTCGTTATCAGCAACGAATGTATCATTGTGAAGTAATTTGTTCTGAAAGCTTGAAAATTAGTTTTGCTTGGATTCGTTTGATCCCTGTTAATTTTATTATTTTGATTTTCCACAAGCAGCATTAGTGTGTGTCACAATTGATATGGTATTATTGTATGCATGTAGTTAACCAAATGAGGACCTTTAAAAATATTAAAATGAAATATTTGAAAGATTTTAATGTGTAAGACTTTCTTGCTCTGATATGATAACCTGACAAAAGTAGGTATCAGACTGTGGGTATGACCAGTCAAAGGGACTTTTGAAACAATTGCATGTGATGCATTTAGTGTCTACGTATCAGGGTGCCAACTGAAAAATAAATAAAAAAATAAATAAAAATAAATAGGTATACCCTGCACTATACCACTGGTCAGAAGCCCGTATAAAATGAGATGGTTACATCAGGAAGGGCATCTACTGTAAAACCTGGGTCAAGTTGTTGTGCAGATCAGTTGGTCTACTCTATAAGCAGAGAGACCGCAGATCAAGTCAATGTAGGTGAACCTACACTCTAGACTGGAATGTGGGTGGTTTTGGGGCACGTTTTTTTAATGTTATGTATGACATTATTGGTCATTAATGGCATTAATTCATATATTTAACATAATATTCTAAAGGAAAAAAAAGCTAGACTCTAAATAAAATGGTGATGATTCCAATAGAAAGTGTGAGATTGAATATCCTGTCCCTCGGTATCCAACACGACAGTGACCCAAAGCACACAGCAAAATTGACCACACAGGGGTTAAAGGAGAAAAAAAAAAGGTGAATGTCCTTGCATGGCCTAGTCAGAGCCCAGACTTGAACCCCATTGAAAAATCTGTGGAATGACTTGAAGACTGTAGTCCACAACTGGTCACCATCAAATCAACTCGACTTGAGCGGTTCTGCGAAGAATAGTTGGAATAAACTGGAAAGTCTACATGTGCAAAGTCGTTTTTTGGAAGCTTTTCCAAATCAGTGATCATGTTGTTTTTTTTTTGTTGTTTTTTTTTGATACGACATATTTCGGTGTTGTATCCTTCACATGGAAGTTGAAAGTTGCTCTCTGATCTTAAATACAACTGCATAAAACACATAAAAGACACGTCTGTCTTCATTTCAGGCTGCAAAGAAATAAAATAGGATTATTTTCTATATAATCCCATATTTTCTATGGTTTTAAATCGCTACTATCCAAAGGTAAAACAGTTGAGCAGTGGAGTTTAGAGATAAGCGTTAAAAAAAAAAAAAGACTCTGGGAAGAGAAACAAACTATGGTGCAATATCTGTCCAGCTGTTCAGGGGAAAAGTTCATTCGGACAAAACCAGAGCTCGATCGTCTGATTAATGCTGCTTATAGAGGTGGAAGAGAACATGTCTCAATGGGCTTATGTTGTTATACATGTTAAAACAAAACTTTTATCTCTCTCTGAACAATAAAATATTAGATGTATTTGCTTGTGATTGCACAGGTGTTCCTGCTATGCTTACAGTCCTGAAACCATCAACGGCTTATTGGTTGATTTCCCCGCTTCTTGTTTCAGCTCTAAGTGATGAAATGTCCTCACTTAGCTAACGAGAACGGATGTTCCTGAACCGTCCATCATGCCACACTGATTTATCCCGACCACTTTGATGCTCACAACTTTCAAGCTGCATTTGCTAATCTGAAGGAGACATGAATAGCTATTAGGACGCCGTTTCTTCTGCCAGAATTGTAGATGATGTGGATTTGAAGCTTGCTTCTCACATGCAGTATTGCAACTGACAGGTTCGTTACCCATTATGCCGTCCGAGACGTCGGATGCGTCATTACCAATCTGGATTACGGCCCAGGCTAATGTAGTTTATTCAAGCTTGATGGTGGATGAGCATCTGATATAGAGTTTACAGTCAAGTCTATGCTATAGGTCTCTTGTACGCTTAATACGGGTTTATACCGAACTTGTGTGTGGATATTGCAAAGGTTTTGTCTGTCTCTCAAACACAATCTTACGTTATCTCCAGGTTGCTTTCAACGTGTTTGATTTTCACTATATTTTCAAGGTTTCTTATGTCAGTTAAAACAAATTGCATAAAAATGCCCTGGCAATGCTTATTCACATTTTTAAACGTAATCTCACTCATTGTGTGTAGACTTTATCCTGCCTGCAGGTCTCTGGAGACTTGGGTACACCCTGGATGGGGTGCCAATCCATTGCAGGACACACTCACACACTCATTCACACACAATGGACAATCTGGGAATGCCAATTAGCCTAATCTGCATGTCTTTGGACTGTGGGAGGAAACCGGACTACGCAGGGGAAACCCACCAAGCATGCAAACTCCAGGCACACAGACGCAGAGGCGGGAATCAAACCGAGACCCTTGAGGTGCTCATTGCTAAGCCGCCTTGCCGCCTAAATGCAATAAAAAAAAAAAAACGATTGATGTTTCCGAAAGAAAGACAGGGAAAAGTACAGCAACACTGGTTTATTACAGTTTTGTTTGAGAGTTTATAGCTTAGTGATGTTCAGCAAGTCTTCATTTAAAAAACTCATCAAAGAATGGTGATGAGACTGAGCATGATGGCATTAAAACCCCACTGCCACCTAGCGCTTTGGCGATGTATTTGCAAAGTGACACACCCCAGCGAACAAGTGTAAATGTCCACAATGCTGAAGCCTTGGCGCAGGCTTGACTAGGCAGCACACATCAGCCTTTAGTATTTAGTAAGAAAGGTCAAAGTGTCCTGAGAAAGAACTCTGACTTTTTAGATGGATGTTAACGCATACTGACAGCCTTAAATTACAGCTCTGTCTTTTTCTCTTGGTGAAATGGCTACTAGATTGAGGAATCCATCCATCCAGCTTCAACCGCTTATCAAAAATCGGGTTGCGTGATTGAGTAATCTAACCAGATTATTTACTTACCCTCTTCATGTTGTAGTATTACATAATATTTGGATTAATTATCACATGTTACTTTATTCACCCATAAATGCAAAGTAATTTGTATATTAAAAGGGCCCTCATGTATGGTTACTTGTTTCTGTGAAGCTGCTTTGAGACAATGACCATTGTTAAAAGCGCTATAATAATAAAATTGAATTGAATTGTTGCATATAAGTGTATACAGTAGCTGTTGCATTTTTTTTGTAATTAGAAACAAATGAAGAATTTATTTAAAAAATTACTTAAAAAAATAGATGTGCCAGCTTTTACAGATGACTCTCCATTATTATCGTGACAAAACATCCTGAAAGCGTGTTTATTAAATTTTAATTCCATATCACTTATCCTGTATTCTGGATGTTTTTGGACTGTGGGAGGAAACCGCAGTACCTGGAGGAAACTTGAGGTGGGAACTGAACCCTCAACCCTAGTGGTGCGAGACTACTGTGCTAACCAGCTAAGTGTAAGTGTAAGTGCCGGCTAAGTGTATTTTTAAGTCGTAAAAATATAAAAACATTATTATTATTATTTGAATTTTATAACTCTGGAAATTTTTGTTCAATTTGTGTTGTATTTTAGGATGTCGTCTAGTTACAGCATTTCATTTTTAAACTATAGGGAATTTCTCATCTGTTTTTGGCATAGACGTTTTTTTTTTTTTAAACCCTGAAATCAGGAGGATAAAAAATTATGCACACACCTAATTCTTTTTCAAACCTGGCATTAAATTTTGCATGAACGATTTTGTCCTTTCAATGCTTTAGAAGTTTTGAGCACTAATAGAACTAAAACCCATTTCAGTATCAAGGGGAACCCAGTTAAATTTTTTAAAAATATTTAAAAAAAAATTTTGTCCTCGCTCCAACCCTGTATTTATCCTACTGCGTTTAGAATTGTGCAACATGATCTTTAGACCTTATACTCGAGCTCACTGGGTCATCCGTGCCTAAAAAACTAACAAACTAATCTATTTTAAATCTCTTGGCCTTGTAGGAAACCTTTAACCCCAACACACAATGTCACCACGTTCCTTCACACGTGATACTTAGATGCTGTTTACATGATTTACTTATCAGGAATTGTCCAGCTCGTGATGTCTTAAACTGACATCGCTTTAATGAAACAGGACAAATAATACATACATGACATTTATCTACAAAAAAAAAAAAAAAAAAAAAGACTGAGTGAGCTGTAACAACAGGGTGTGTGTGTGGTGTGTTTGCGTTGCTGTATTTGCCCTCGGTGAAATGTGCATGTCAGCACGGTTGACTTTATAAAGAGCCAGTAAGGGTGTAAATGGTCTGGGAATAGTGAACGTATACAGCGGGCCACTGCTTGAACAGCATCATGAGCATCATTTGAGCTTCCTGAAAAGCCATGGTTCTTCCGCACAGAGGGCTCTCGTGTCCAATTAGATGAATTTCTTCTGCTTGGATTCCACTACGGTCCGTTGAACCTCGTACATCTTTCCGATGGCAACCTGTGTGTAAAGAAAAAAAAAGTTGAAAATGGTTAAATGTTGTAATTTTTCACTTCATTACCTCTTTCTTCTCATTATAGACAGACATTAATGAAGTCCAGATGCTGTAAAAAAAAAGTGGTATTTTTACAGTAAAACCCTGGATTGCGAGTAACTTGGTCTGCGAGTGTTTGGCAAAATGAGAATTTTAACTCGATATACAAGTAGTACGTATACACTTTTTCTGCCAAGCATTATGTGATTGTGGGTAATCGTCTTCCATACTCGGTCTCAGTGTGCGTGCGCCATTTATATAATCAACATTCGGGCATGCATGTACTGTTTACTACCACGTGCGAGAGTGCGCTTTTTTTTACCTTTTTTGTTCAAGTGTAGCGACTGTTCTTTAGTAAATGTCCTGAAACAACACCCCCCTCCCCCCCGTGAAGAAAAAAAGTCTGTAGCACAATGCGAGGTCACATTTGTGTGGAATCCTCAAAAGGAGGCAAAAACAAATGAGAGAGGTTAGGTTATTAGAGATGTTCACTGTCGAAGTCGCACAAAATGCACTCATCTTTTAGAGATCAGTGATTCTCTTAGTGTGTGTGTTTGTGTGTGTAAAGTTAAAACATATTTCAGACATGAAACTCCCTATTAAAGAAGCACTATTTCAGACATTTGACCTTGCTGTGACCTTGAACCTGTTTGAATCAATACCAAAATCTAATAATCTGGGATGGTAACTCCATAAATACCCTACAAAGATTGAATCGCTCGGTTTTGAGATATCATGTTAATGAGAATCTCAGACAGATGCGCAGACAAACTGATGCACAGACGACCAAAAAAAACAGCAAAGGACAATGCAGTCCAAGCACAATTCTTTTAGATTTATTAATATACAGTATTTAAGCCATCTTCATGGTGGTTTTCCTAAAGTGTGGCCCATTACTTGATATGTTATTTAGTTATACGAACTTTTATTAAAGTTTTCAACTCAAAAACCCTTATTAATGCATTAATGCACTTATCCAAGCGTTCCATTATTGCTTGGATACCATCCAGGTAGAAAGTCTTCTCAGCACAGCACACCGGGACGCCAGCAATTCAGACGTGTAACAAGCGGTCTGATCAAATGTAAAGACCTCCCTTACATGTGGAAATGGCTTAGAGTGAGGTCAGAACTGTATGGGGGATGTGGCTACAACTCTCAGCCGAGTTCCGGTAACGTGCAAGTGGTGTTGGTGAATGATGGTGTGTACAGTTCCCCCACACAGATGCGTTTCCTCTGCAAGTTGGCAACAACTTATCTGTCCATTTTCAAGGATCAGGTGTTCCAGTTGTTGAATGTTGTGGCCCAGAGCCACTTTTGTAATTTTTTGTATTGAAATTTAACTTGGACGCCCCTTGTAGTATCCAAGACTTATAATTGTATAAATACTCTATGTGAACATTTAGAAACAAACAGCAAAAACTCTTTAAGGACAGAGACGAGCAGTGTAAGGATGCCTTTTGGAGAAAAAAAAAATCAGGAATGTCATTCCACAAGGAAACCAAAGGTGCACAATGCAGCGCTGTAAATAAACATCAGACTAATATTGAAATATGTCTATTTCTGAATCGATGCTGGTCTGAATCACCTGATAGGGAGTTTGGATTTGACATTTTTCAATTCAAACCTGATATTATTTAATACCTTCAACATAATCGACATAACTCAAATCATGCACAGGACAAATCGCTGAAAAAAAAAAAAAGGGCTCTGCTTTCAAAACTGAAAGTGAGCCAGATAGATCAATGATTCCCCCAAAATACAATTTCATAAGACAAAGACTTTAATATACAGGCTTAATAATTCAGTCTGTAAACCATTATGGAATATTGTTGATGTTAAAATTTTCTGAATATCTGATGCATCCAGATTTCAGTCCACATCCACATGAAAATCTCTGAAAGCTGTTCAGATTGCACCCGAGTGTTACAGTTCTTTTCCAAACATTTTTACACTACAGAATGCCAATATTTGCATTAGAGCCAGAGTGGACAAAACCGATACGAACTGTACATTTCTGTGAACCGTGTGTGTATGTGTACACCAGTGGCATAGTCCAGGGGTGTGTTGCAATCTCAGTTTGACGGTAAGGGTTTACTGCTGAAGCTGTACAGTCACATGGTGGGCTCAGTCATGTGTCAGCAGGCACAGAGTGTATGTGTGTGTGTGTGTGAGAGAGAGAGAGAGAGAGAGAGAGAGTGGCGTGTGCATGGAAAACACTCTGTCACACACACACCTCTGGAAAGGAAAGAGCACTGACCAGTAGACTCGGGGTAAACAGAAGACTGCGTGCCTGAGACCATGTGGCTGTAACATGCCAGGGACTGGAACTGGGACAGAACATCATCCAGTACAAACACCACTGTACACGTAGACGCGCACACACACATTCTAAACGGTTATATAATAGAACGTAATAGAACAACAAGTCAAAATGATATTTGTTTTCGAATCCATTCTTAAGCCTCACACCAAGCCCTCATTACCTAGTATGAATTTATTTTCAAACAGTTTCTTGTACAGTTAAATAAAATTTTTCATAAATCGTCTTAGTAAGGACGTTGGGAACAGCTTCACGTCAGTTCTACACGTCTCTGGAACACCAAAAAAAATAAAAAATCCTTAGAACAACAGGGCCCTCACACACTATGATGACATTGGGCTGATGTCATAGTGCTTGGGCCCTAATAAATTGTCTTAGTAAGGACATTGGGGACAGTGGAACAGCTTGATATCAGTTCTACACCTTACTGGAAGACCACTGGACCGATTCTTCAAAAAGATATTCTCTCAGCAGGTGTTTTTTAATGATGTTGATGAAGAGCACAATCCAACACTTTCACCTCCCATACTGTACCTGTCCAACTGGTATGAGAGCTGATGAGTGTGAAGGCCGCAGCTTATTTACATCAGCTTATTTACATCATGTTCGTCCTCATCAATCAATTTTGCAAACTCTGAACACATGCTGTGTGAATGGGGGTGGAGCCACCCCGACAGAAACAACTCCCATCAAGAATCGATGGCGTGTATATGTCGCATAAAGGACCCATAAAGGATCGGTTGGGTGTGAATGCGTGTGTGCTCGGTGTTTCAACGAAACTCTGCCTCGGGTAATGTGCTTACTGAAGATGAATAAACTGATTGGATAAATGAATTTATTATTTATTTTTCCATCTTCTATAGCGAGTCGGCACTGTGGCTCTGTCGCCTCGTACCTCCAGGGTCCGGATTCGAGTCCCGTCTCTGTTTGCAGTGTGTGGGTTTCCTCCGCATACTCCGGTTTTCCTCCCACGGTCCAAAGACATGCAGATTGCAAATTTGTCCCGTGTTGAGTGAGTGAGAGTGTGTATGTGTACCCTTTGATAAATTGGCACCCCATCCAGGGGGAGAAGTTGCCAATCCGTACCCACAAACTGAGAACGCCACTTAGCCAGATCTGTATGTCTTCGGTCTGTGCGAGAAAACCGGAGAACCCGAAGGAAACCAAGCATATAAAACTTATAGCCATAATCATTAGCCAATCTGAGAATTTTAATTTTTTCCCCCACATGTAGCTCAGCTCTTATTCTCAAAGCTCTACCCTGCGATTTTTACCTCAGAGTATGCCCAGGATCCATACCTGAGTCTTTTCCTTCAGCATTTCAGTGAAGAGATGCTGCTTCTGCATTGCTCACAGACTCGAATGTGGGTTAAACAATGCTTAAAACATTGGAGTCGCTGTTACTGAGAATGCAAAGCGTCACGTTTATTCTCTGTAATTGTCAGTGCTGGCTGAGGAGAAGCAAAATGTGCAACATTCGCACCCACACCCACGGACCGGTAGAAGATTACAGTATAATAAAGGAGAAAAAGGGTCGCAGCTTGGTTGTTCGGCATCTCTGATTCACGCGAATGTTACTAAAGGAACGCGACACAAATACTTCACAACGCTCCAGACAACTCTGTGACTGATGCTCTGACGAAACGCGGCATGTGGCCACTCTATTAAAATGCGCTTCGGGACGAGTCATGGAGCCCATCCGTTACGGAGACGGTCTGCGGCGTGAAGCGAATCGCCGCCCCGTGGTGTGAGAAAGAGCACTGGTGCTAGGAAAAGATGCACAGTTAGCTAAGGTGCTGCAAGGCTTCATTTTTCAAACTCCAGTGAAGAAGAAGAAAAAGAGCGTGGAGGTCCGTTTTGGCACGCGCGTTAGCCTTTGTAAATACATCCTCCGTTTGCATCACCAGGACCATCTGTCACGTTGAGCAGCTCGCCTTGACACCTGCCCATAACCTCCAGTTTAGAGGAGCTGCACAGACCCATGAGAGGGGGAAAAAAAAAAGCACAGACCGATGGAGGTTAAACAGAATGCTGACGGGTAGAAAGGATGAAAGCTGAGAAGAAAAAAAAAAAAGCTGGTGCTGCGTTTATAATTAAGATGTTCTTAAATATATGAAGGGAGCATTCTCACCTCGGTTTAGTGCATTCTAGCGCATGTTTAGTGTTTTACGGTTTTCATCTGTACATTTTATTGCCGCTTGCTCGCCATTAGTGTCACTTTCGGGACAAAACAAAACGAGAACAAATGCCAATTAAATGAGAAAACTTATAACAACAGGTGTTCCACCGAACACCTAAATCTGAACGAGCGCTTTTTAACTGCGGCTCCGAGATCGCGCAAGCTTCGATTGATGCTTCATTAAAGGCATTACAGTTAAGTGGAAGTTCGAGATCTCTCAGCCAGATCTGTCTCAGTTTTAAACATCCACCATCAGTTAACCGAGCGCTTCAGTTTAGCCTCCTCCTGCTTAAAAAGCTCTCACTTATGAGTCCTGTGGGTAAACGGTGCCGCTTCATCAGAACCGGTACCCAAATGACGCTTTGATACTTTAGACGCTGAGTAAAAATGATCGTCACTCTGTGGCTGTAGAATCTATTTAAATTTACTTTTAGACAAGACAAATGCATCATTTTTTGATGTGAGAAATAATATTCTTGCTTTTCAATACACATTTTGTCCATCTGTTAATACGCTTTCGTATTCTGAGCTGCGAGCCATGAATGCACCGCTGTCTTCACGTCTTCATCGGGAGTGGATCTTTGTCCTCGTAGGGTTGCTTTCAACAGGTCAAACAAGTCAGATGAAGCAAGGTCCGCGCTATAAGGAGGATGCTTTAACACCTCAAAAAGAAGTTTTTGTAGTTTGTCAACAGCGTGGGCAGAAGTGTGCAGATGTGCATCGTCAAGCAAGATCCCTCATGCAAAGCCCTTAGACAGACGTCCTGTACAAAGTTTTTGTTGAACCTTTTTCCTGATAATGATTTCCAATGATTTCCAATACTGGCCTTTAAGAATCCCAGAAAACTGTAAACATTGATGAATTTTCCAGCTGATGGTTGACTTTTGCACTTTTTCTCGGTCGTCGATTGAGCATGTTTCCGTTCCAGACTCTGCCGTTCACTCTCAGGGTCGTAGTGATGAATCCGTGTCTCACACACTCTCACAAGTGGGGCAACCATTTTTTTTGCTCGCACTGCAGTTACAAATGAACTGCTTCAACACGTTCACTGGGAGACAGTAGCCTTGAACGGAAAACACAGATATGACAGTGCGGCCAAAAGACGTTTTAATACAAGTGCAGTTAATTTTTGACTCACCCTCATGAACGTGTTTTTTTGGACCATCCTTAATTAATTCTGTTACCAGAATGGATCATGTTTTTTTCTTACCAAATTGCACTGAATATAAGTAATGTGATAAAGGATAAATTCGGTTTATAGATCCAAAAAAAAAAAAAAAAAAAAAAACAGTCTTCAAAACTGACGTCTAAACCTTGTAACTGGTAATGAACATGGACAGTGACATCATGTTCTTTCTTTAAATGTCACTAAAAACCACACTTCATCCAAAACATAGCTCTGCCAGCTCCATGTGTGTGCCCGGTGATGAGCACGATCACGTACACAACGTCCCCGTGCACTCCCGTAAACCCCCCCCCGCCACCATACAAACAAACACACACACACTGTTGTGCCTCTGATGTTTTTTTTTTTTTTTTTTTAACTCACACTCTGCTAGCCAAGATGTACATATTCAGTTGCAGGAATCATTCGAACGAACAATTCGGTAAACAAGACTCCCAAAGCCGAATTTGCCGCGTTTATACCGAAACTTCGACTGCTTTCGCTTCGTACCACGCAAAAAACTCTCGGGAACACCCCAATGTCATAACACTGAGGAAAAGTACAGCGTCAACAGCACATGGCCAGGCTGAGAGCATCTCTGTGTACTCAGCTAACACAGTGCCACCGTAGCCCTTTTTTCACCTGGCATCAGCGGGCATGCAGGATACACGAGACCCCAGGGAGGCACCTGTACAAAACACAACAGAACCTCTCTCTCTCGCTCATGAAAAAACGCTTGACGCTGCATTTTAACTCATGCGGATCACCTCTGTCCGAAAGCAAGTGTGCAGGAAACACTAGTGAGCTGCTGCGAGGAGGAAACAACAGCTCGACAGTTTAACAAGGCACTACAACACAGAGAGAGAGAGAGAGAGAGAGAGAGAGAGAATAAATATGCAGAGTGCATCAGCGTGCAAGTTCTTAAGTAGCTTACTTCAAATGATGGCCTCTAGACTGAAATGCGGGGCATAATCATTATACGCAGCATCCTTTACATTACAGCAAAAAACGAGGAGGAAAAAGAAACTGTTTTTTCAGAACAGTCATCAGAACAGCATGGCTGGATAAAATCACCGGCGTGTCTCTCTGGATCATTAGCAACCTGATAAGTGTGCGGGGAAAAGGAGTGAGGAAGAAAGAGCAACACTTACAGTACTTTCCCTGGTTGAACTGCGACATTTAAAATTTGGTCGATAAGTGATGTGTTTTTTTGTTTCTGTTGTTATTTACAGACCTTACAGGGTGCTAGTAAGTACACATACCTGTACATACACACACTCCTTCACACATCACAGGCAATTTGGGGACGCCAATTAGTCTAATCTGCATGTCTTTGGAATGCGGGAGGAAACTGAAGTACCCGGAGGAAACCCACCAAGCACGGGGAGAACATGCAAACTACATGCACACAGACCTGAGGTGGGAATCAAACCCAGAACCAAGAGGTGCGAGGCGACAGTGCTACAACTGAATTGAATCGATAATTCAAATTTATAAAACAAGCTTCAATATACTGTAACCTTTTTTCACAGATGGCAGATTCTTTTAGTTTCAAAAGCCCTAGTCGCCTCCTATACAGCTACCTCGTTAATAAGAATAATTTTTCCTAACAAATGACCTTTTTGTAAAACATAAAATAAATGTAATTAAATGTAAAAGTGGCAGCTCGGTGGCGTAGTGGTTAGCAGGATGTCCTCGCACCGTCCCCGTGGATCGACGGTTCGGGTCCAGCCTCGGATCTGTGCGTGCTTGGTGGGTTTCCTCTGGGTATGCCGGTTTTCTCCCACAGTCCAAAAACAGTGTGTTTCCAGTGTTTTAGTGTTTCGAGAGATTGCTCGTAGTGTACGAGTGAGAGTGTGTATGCTTGTGCCCTGCAATTAGAAAATCTAAAAGAAAAATTCTTGCTTTAAGTTCCTACTCTTCAAATGTTACTGGACTTTACAAGCTGCATAGAGCTGATCTTTCTCTGAGACAGTGAAATACTCCTGTGACATCGAAGAGTCACTATTATGGGAGGTATTATTGCACCTCCTATTGAATCTTTCATGAAACCGCAGCTGTGCAGGCTAGACTACTGTAGTCTGTCTTAGACCACAATTAACATCAACATCAATCAACGCATCAATAATATTTAGCTAAAGGATTTTCCACAAGTCATTACTCCACGAGTGCTCTAAAAACATTCAAAACTGAGAAGCAATCTTATCTAAGTCAGAGTCAAATCTTTTGCTATAAAAGGGGGAAACCAACCAAGAAAAGGGAACATGGGTGCTGTGCAGTACTGTACATACACAGGTAACTTATTATAAAAAAAAAATTACCAGCTGCGTCTACTCCAAGGCTGTATGTACAATATTGATTATGGGAATTATCTAATGATTATCACATGTTCCAAGTCAGAAAAACAGACAGAGATCTGCTTCAGACTTTGTTTCAGAGTTTTTGTGACATCTCAGATTATCCACTGGATAGATCCTTACACTGGGTTACTACAGTAGGTTACTAATTAAGTGTCATCAGTCACACACAGTTGTGAGGGTTGTTTTTTTTCTCTTTTTTTTGTTTGGGAGATTAACCCAAATATTAAAAAAACAGATAGGTCTTTAAAGATAGTCAGTGACTCGGCTGTACGTGTGGCATCTTGAGAAAGTTCATTCCACCACCTGGGTGCCTGAACTGAAAACAGTCTAGATGCATGTCCCCCTCGATCTCGGTGATGGTGGGACCATCCTCCTGCGCTGGAGGATCGGAGGAGCCAGACAACCTCTATGAACCGCACAAAACTTAAAAAATAAAAAATCATTGTGAATACCGGGAGCACATACTTTGGAGTCAAGATAAATTACTTTGACTTAGATGGGGTCCGGCACATTTTGACGAGAATCTGGCCAGGACTGGACACATGAATTCACAGTCCTGAGAGGTGGCACGGTGGTGTAAGTGTAAGTGTGATGATATAACGCTTCAGGTGTTGGAGGAATTACATTTATAGACGGTCGCACAAATGCCTGCGAGATGACTCCCAAGCGTGCAGGAACTTCGTAAAGGAAGGAAAGTCCAGGGATCCAAGGTTTTCTTTCTAACGCCATGAAAAACAAAGACCACCAGTCCTCACTAGGTTTCGCGTTCGGCACATCTGAGGCCGTAACCTGAGCTGAAGACGAAACCTGCACGAGCCTGGGTGTGACTCCTAAGAGAGCCATGACTCTACACGATCCCGCCCCAAACCCCCCCCCCAGCTGGTGTGAGGACAAGATGACAGCGCGACAGCTGGACGTACATCAAGGTGAGGAAACACCTGAAACCGAGAGAACGTACGTGTGTTTCTCTCTTAGATGGCACCGAGAGAAGTGTGGATTTCGCTCCATCGCTTGAAATCTGTGTCTTCGATTCTCACCTGCAGCCCTCCCCCTTTCCCGTTCACACCATCTCTCTCTCTCTCTCTGTCTATATATATATATATTAAAAATCTATCTCCCTCTTATATTTGTTTTCCCTTAATGTTGTGCCACTCTGCATTAACACCTGAACGGTCCATACGGATCCGTAAACAAAACGAGCACGGTGACCCTCCACTTGAGCAAACACAGCTGGAGATGTGAATGAACTACGTTTAAGCACGAGTGTGTGTGAGGAGTGTGGGTTCTCCGTGAAGCTCCACTAGAGAGCAGCAGTGTCTTGTATTAAAATACACACACACCTATATATATATATAGGTGCAGGTGGGTGTGTCTCTGTGCCCACTCATTCCAGTTGTCCACTAGTAGAGTGGGCGGGGATAAGGAAGGAGGTGGCACGCTTCTCAGCCAATCAGTATGCAGCAAGCACATTCATGTTAATTGTTGCGGCTGCAGCAGGCACCCCGTGTCACACTGCAGATCCCCCTAGTGCACACACTCGGAGAGGACGAAATAACAGAAGTATTACAAGTCTTTATACACACACACACACATACACACACACATACACATTGCAGAGAACATCCAGACATGTGGGTGAATGTGCCTAGAATACTGTATAATGTGTCTACACTTAGCAGAAGAGGGCAGACTTGCAGAAAAAAAAAAAAAAGTTCCACCATGCTCTGAAAAAAAAAAAAAAAAAAAGCATGCGTGAGTGCGTGTGCGTGTGCGCACGTCGTGATCGGCCCTCGCGTCTTCCCGCCCCCGAACGATTCTGCATTCCAAGTGTTTGCTCGCAACCGTAAGAAATTCTCGGTGTGATCTTTGAGCCTGTACACTGGCAGAGAAGCTGATCGAAAAGCCTCCTACTATCGCAGAAGACGGGTGCCGCAGAAATTAGAGAAATGGTGATAAAAATCCAATTCCTTTCTCGGGCCTGGTTTTTCCACTGGAAGACGGAACAGGACGAGCTTTTTATTCATTTGGTTTTAGCACCTGGCACTCCGCGTGCCGTAATAATGAAGAGAGGGAGCGAGGAATAGATCGGCATCCACATGCTGAATAATCACAGCAGATTGAAAAGCACTTGTGCATGTAAACGCGTACAGCTCGGGGGGCCTCGTGCGTATTTGGGTTTTTTTCTAATTATGTGCACACGGTCAGGTCGCTAGAGATCTCCTCGCGGCGTAATTCAAAACAGACCTAGCTCTTTTTTTTTTTATATCCCTCCTAGGAGTGACTTTTTCAAAAATATGATACTTAAGATGGCTAGAGAAGCAGGTCTCCAGCTGTGGTTCGGCGAAGGTTACTGTGGAAACGACATGCAGACGCAATGAAATCCATGCGAACAAACAAAAAAATAAATAAAAAAATAAAGATTTGCTTGGTAAAGCTCTCTGTTCATGGAGTTTGGCACGGGGCTTTCCCAAGCGGCCCGCGTGATGCCAGGAATAAAATGAGGTAATGCCTACATGTCTGTGAGCGCCCGTGTCCGTTCTTTGCCAATTTTCTTTCTCAAACCCACATCTGACTCCTACCAGATCAGTCTTAACCGCGCAGAGAAATCCGAACCTTCCCTACAGTAAATGGTGCAGGAAAATGACCCTGCCTTTATTCCCAGCTGGGCCGAGAGTGCTGTGCTGAGCGCGTAGGAGAACATCAGGATATCCCGCCCTGACACAGAAGAGCCGATTAGCGCTGCTCTGGGGCTCCTCAATCTGCTCTGATTACCGCTCGAATCTTCTCTTACAGCAGCACTGCACCAGAGGAGGCTGTGCCCTTGAACCAAACACACAGGCAGAGCAGATCGAGGGAGGATCATCATACACGTACTGTCTGCGTACACGCCTAATAACGGGACTCTGTCTGCAGCTGGTCGACCCTGCACCCCTTGCGATCCTGCACCCCTTGCACCCCTGCACTTACAAGTTTGCTTCACAGTGATGCTCTACTTCGTAAAAATAAATAAATAAAATACGACAGATAAAAATGTCACTGCATGAAATTTGTTTAAACGTGGCATGGTTTGCACGTGCTCATCATCACTACCGTGCTCATCATCACTACCAGGTTCTGCTAGTACGGCAACATGCAGGGATTTAGTTTTTTTTCCTACACTCGAGTCCTGGTCAGGTTTAAACCTCTGTCACAACCTGCACAGATACAGATAAAACCAGGGTCTGCTGAAGCCCACAGACTCATGAGGTTTATTTATGTATTTGTATTTATATTTCTGACTTATTTACTTTCGTCTTTTGTTTCTTTATTCATTCCATCCATCAGTTCACCAAATATCCATCCATCCAACTGATTTATTCATTAATCCTATATTCAGGGTCGCCGGGGGGAGGTGCGGGGGAAGGGGCCTGGAGCCTATCCCAGGAGACTTAGGGCACGAGGAGGGTGCCAATCCATCGCAGGGCACACACACTAACCAACATGTCTTTGGACTGTACCTGGAGGAAACCCACCAAGCATGGGGAGAACATACAAACTACATGTACACCGAGATGGGAATCGAATCCGGACCCTGGAGGTGCAAGATGACAGTGCTAACCACACACATAGCATCTTGCAGGTGATGGAGATTTGTGGGATGCACATCCAGGGCATGAAGCTCCCGTTTCACCACATCCAAAAGACGCTCTATTGGGTTGAGATCTGGTGACTGTGGGGGCCATTTTAGTACAGTGAACTCATTGTCATGTTCAAGAAACCAATTTGAAATGATCCGAGCTTTGTGACATGGTGCATTATCCTGCTGGAAGTAGCCATCAGAGGATGGGTACATGGTGGTCATAAAGGGATGGACATGGTCAGAAACAATGCTCAGGTAGGCCGTGGCATTTAAACGATGCCCAATTGGCACTAAGGGGCCTAAAGTGTGCCAAGAAAAGATCCCCCACACCATTACACCACCACCACCATCAGCCTGCGCAGTGGTAACAAGGCCTGATGGATCAATGTTCTCATTCTGTTTACGCCAAATTGTGACTCTACCATTTGAATGTCTCAACAGAAATCGAGACTCATCAGACCAGGCAACATTTTTCCAGTCTTCAACTGTCCAATTTTGGTGAGCTCGTGCAAATTGTAGCCTCTTTTTCCTATTTGTAGTGGGGATGAGTGGTACCCGGTGGGGTCTCCTGCTGTTGTAGCCCATCTGCCTCAAGGTTGTGCGTGTTGTGGCTTCACAAATGCTTTGCTGCATACCTCGGTTGTAACGAGTGGTTATTTCAGTCAAAGTTGCTCTTCTATCAGCTTGAATCAGTCGGCCCATTCTCCTCTGACCTCTAGCATCAACAAGGCATTTGAGCCCACAGGAATGCCGCATACTGGATGTTTTTCCCTTTTCACACCATTCTTTGTAAACCCTAGAAGTGAAAATCCCAGTAACTGAGCAGATTGTGAAATACTCAGACCGGCCCGTCTGGCACCAACAAACATGCCACGCTCAAAATTGTTTAAATCACCTTTCCTTCCCATTCTGACATTCAGTTTGGAGTTCAGGAGATTGTCTTCCATGCAACTTCCATGTGATTGGTTGATTAGATAATTGCATTAATGAGAAAGTGAACAGGTGTTCCTAATAATCCTTTAGGTGAGTGTATTTCCTTCTTCCTTCTGATCTTTCCCTCCTTCCCCTCCTTCGTACTTTCCTTCATTCCATATTACTTTCTTTCCCAGAACACCTTCTTGCTTCCTTCCTACATTTTTAACTTCTTTTTACCTACATTTCCTCCTATATTTTTTACCTTCTTCCTTTTTTTCTTCTAACATTCCTTCCTTCCTTAAATCGTACATCCTTCCCTTTCTTATTCCTACTGCACTTTATCACCGTCCTTTCTTTTTTCCATCCATCCATCCATGAATCTAATAAATCAACAAAATATAATGTATGTAAGATGGCACAGTGTTGTAGTGGTTAGCACTGTTGCCTCGCAGCTTCAGGATCACGGGGGGGGGGGGGGGGGTGTCTGTGTGCATGGAGTTTGCATGTAAACCCCGTGCTTAAT
>JAAGKR010000169.1:52700-62700 GCA_011419295.1 Clarias macrocephalus
TCTCCTCTGACCTCTAGCATCAACAAGGCATTTGAGCCCACAGGAATGCCGCATACTGGATGTTTTTCCCTTTTCACACCATTCTTTGTAAACCCTAGAAGTGAAAATCCCAGTAACTGAGCAGATTGTGAAATACTCAGACCGGCCCGTCTGGCACCAACAACCATGCCACGCTCAAAAATGCTTAAATCACCTTTCCTTCCCATTCTGACATTCAGTTTGGAGTTCAAGAGATTGTCTTCCATGCAACTTCCATGTGATTGGTTGATTAGATAATGTCTGTGTGCATGGAGTTTGCATGTACTCCCCGTGCTTAATGGGGGCGGTCCTCTGGATTCTCCGGTTTCCTCCCACAGTCCAAAAGACATGCGGATTAGGGTAATGATTAGGGCATTCCCAAATTTGCCCGTAGTGTGTGAATGAGTGTGTATGCACCCTGCGATGGACTGACACCCTGTCCAGGGTGTACACCCAGCCTTGTGCCTGAAGTCTCCTGGGATAGGATACTCTGTACAGGATAACTAAACTTGTCCTCACTTCTTTTCATGTGTCCAATCATTCATCTATTCCTATCCAAAGAATGCATTAACCGCTAATTTGCTATAATGATTTTTTCCCCCTTATATTACAGGTCATACAGTTATTAGGTTGACTGACCACCTAAACTGAAATCGAGTCATTCCAAAGATGAGTGTAATATCGCATCATTAAATGCCGTTTTGAATTTCCATGCAGAAGAAGCGGTTTCCTAATTCACAATGTGCTGAAGTCTTGAGCAACCATTCGTCTCGTCATATTTTCCTTCCAAGGAACTAGTATTTTCAATTCAGTCTTGAGGAATAACTCTCCAGGCTTCCTGAAGGACTTTTTTTTTTTATCTCTCATTTTCAGTCCAGTCCCTGTAGCTGAGCAGTTTCAGAGGAATGTTTTTTGTTTGTTAAGCCACACAGGGACCTATGAATCATCAAAGCATAAAAAATATAGATATATATTGAGAAACAGGTGCAGATGATATGGTACACATGATCAGGCTGGTGGTTAGTATACTGCCGAGTGGTTGGAACAGACAAGAGGGGAAACGAGGTCGCTGCTGTGGTTGTTACGTAAACAAGCAAGGCTCATTGCAGCCTGTCGCAGTAAAGCATTTGATCTACGTCATTTATTTTTATTTAATATGCAAAAAATGAGGCGCACAGTAACTGTACATTTTAATACACGGTTACTGGTATGGGTTTTATGGTTGGTAAATACTTCACGAGAAAGTTCTAATGGCTAATAAATAAACATGATGGTTCATAACTGCGAAATATGAGTAAGGGCCGAATATCTAGCTTGTTGCTCATGAAATAAATCTGTGGTGCAATCTTTTTTTTTTTTTTTGTATTTCTTTCTTTCAAGTAAATAGGGGTGTCTGGGTGCCGAGACGCTGGCTGCTATATTTCAGCACTCCTAATAACATGCAGAGATAAGGAGAAGATTCATGAATCCGGTTTAAAAAGACAGTCTATCCACTGATGGAGCGGGGACCTGAGCATGTCTCTCCTTTGACGGTGGCGAGATGTATAGATGCGCATGAGGGTAAAAATGCAGCAATATGCTTACACAGAGTTTCTGACAAAATGACAAATATTTCTCTACAGAGCAGGTACAGTGCCTCTCTCTCTCTCTCTCTCTCCCTCTCTTTCTTTCAGACACACGGTCCTGATTTAGGCACTGCATGTTCCACGTCGGCCTGACTTGTGTGTAAGAGTGGAGGCTGCTGTTAGGACCTGAGGCTTTATACACACGTGGGCTCATTCCAGTGGTCGACCGTGGCATTCATTACAGTTTAATGATGTGCTAGCAGTGGCCTGTTCGAACACTAAGCCTTGCCATTTCCACTGGAAAAGACAGGCTAATGGGATTCAGTCGAAAATGCCTGCAGGCTATAGAGCTGCGTGTGGGATGGAAGCCACCTACACACACACACACACACACACACACACACACTCGCACACAAATAAAAATATATACAAATTTCAAGCATGTACGGAGGACACCAACTTTCACAAAGCACACCGAGACTGATATCCCGACACAAACCAAAAACCATGTTTATACAACGGGAAGGTCGGTGCAAGGTCAAAACTCCATGCACTATTAGGGCTAGGGTTGGGCGGTCTGACAAGGTACATCATTATTCATGAATAATGATGTACCTTACACGACACTTATATCACGTTATATAGGTTTAACCCAGAGACCTTCTTAAGCAGGGGGGCCAACACAGCGAGTCACGTTCCCACCACATCTGCAAAAATTTTTTAAAGTTGTACAACTAAGCAGGAATGCAGTAGAAACCTTCATGATGTTGTATCGTCGTCATCACGCTTTTTTTGGACATGTTCTAAAAAGCCTGGTGAGGACACTGATACTACGAGGAATTCAAGGAAAGTTAAAATTTTCTGACTGAGTTGTTATTTGGATGTCGCTGCCTTGTTGCTACGTCAACGGAGTCCTCACATTGGCTTGTGTTATGACCATGGTACCGTAGGTCATCTAAAAAGTTCATATTATGTATATCTGGTGCTTACCACTTTCATAGCATGCATGCAGCAGGTTATCAGCACGCGTCACTCACTCATCATCTATACCTTTATCCTGCGTACAGGGTTGTGGGGGTTTGGAGCCTATCCCAGAAGACTTGGAGCACGAGGCGGGTAGACCCTGGATGATGGTGCCAAAGCATTTGCACACTCATTCACACACTACGCACAATTTGGGAGCGCCAGTAAGTCTAATTTGCATGTTTTTGGACTATGCAAGGAAACCCGGAGGAGACCCACCAAGTACGGGGAGAACATGAAATTTTCAGGATGACTTGGGAAATGGTCTTCGTCTAAAGCTAAAAATAAAAGCTAGGTTTGCTATTAGCAATTAGCAATGCCTGCTTATTAGCCCTATTTACTCTATCTTTTAAAAACGGAGCTCAGAGAACACCAGAGCTGGACAGAGAAGAGGAACAAGTCGGGGTGAGAGTCTCTTCATATATGAGATCACAAAAGAGAAAGAAATCTAATCGCTCCTTGTTTAAGCCCAGGCTGATACAAAGAAATTAAATAAAACGGAACAAAGACAATTAACAGGAAATGTTTTCTTTCCCTCATAGTTTTTTTTTGTGTCTTCATCCACAACTAAAAAGGTAAATTTGCACATTAGGTGCCCTTTTAAAGATGGATAAAAGAGATGAGTAACTAGAACTCCCTTCTGTTCTTTAGATATGGTATCACTGTTGATTTAAAATAAATAAATAAATAATACAAATGACAAATAATTACAAATGTCATTGTTTTTTTGTTATTCACTAGGTATTCTCTGTGTGTATGCATGAGACAGTTTCTTTTAGCCCTTCGAATTCAGCACCACCGATTGAGCATCCGTCTCGACCAGAGCATTATAGCCAAGAGCCGAATCGCTGCCCTGCTTATTTGTTTTTATAGTCTTTGTTCTGGTGGCTACAGCAGAGCCCAGTAACCATAAAAAGGCTCAGTGGTCCGTTCTGTGTTGGTTTTTCTAAAAGCTCCAGAAAGTAGTGGATTTTCAGAGGTCAGGTTAAGGCCATGCATCTGTCTGGGAAAGAAGGAAAGGCACTTGGGAGCGTGGGATAGGACAGCTGAGCGTAATGTGTGAGGGATCGAGGGAGAGAATGCAATGATGTGTTTGTGTGCCTATGTCTGCATGTGTGCAGTGAGGTCACTGTCAGGATAAAGCCATCAGAGTTTTACTGCAGTACAGAAAAAAGCAAGTCGATCATTTACTGTATATGTAAGACTGAATTTAATAATTTAAATAAATAATAAAAGTTGTAAATTTTTCAGTCTAGTCTCAGGAGTTTATTTTAGTTTTTCCTAAAGTTTGTAGGTTTTGCTCTGCTTGGTTTTACTGCATCAGTGGTGATGTTTCCCAAATATTATAATTAAGACAAGAGTAGAGAACTTGGTACAGAGCCTTGGGGAACACCAGACAGACATCATAGCATCCAGACAGCATTGGTCCGTATTCCTATCCCTGACCTCCTAGACAGAACTGCCGTCTCTGAGCACCTTAAAGGTGAACTATTATGCAAAATGATTTTTTTTGGTCATTTTTAGACATTTGGCTAGATCTCCAGTGTGTATCAACAAAAAAATGGTCACCCCATAAAAGGTGGCACAGTGGTGTAGTGGTTAGCAGTGTGGTCTCGCACCTACTGTACATAGTTGAGGGTTCTATTCCTGCTTTGGATCTGTTGTGTGTGTGTGTGGAGTTTGCATGTCCTCCCCGTGATTTTTGGTTTCATCCAGGTACTCCGGTTTCCTCCCACAGTCCAAGCCTCCGGATCAAGATGCCCAATTTGGGGCAAGGAGGCCCCATATGGCCTGCCTTGCAGTTGTTTTGGCCCCCCATTAAATTAAGATGTTTGATGTTTCAATTTTGCTCTTTCTCCCCTGGATTTCATTTGAAATATTTAGTTTCAATATAGCAATTTTACACCAACAACAGAAGCAAGTGATAATTGTAAAACGGAGGCTATTTTTATATTACTTTTACACTTTAATATAATGTAATTTCACAAAGCACAAACATTTAGTTGTTGCCCATGGCCCTCCAACGTGATTCATTTTTGTCCCTTGATATGAAAGAATTGGGGCAGCAAGAGTATGGATACTTCTCTGGGGGCATGGCTAAGCAGTAGCTCATTTACACAGTCAAGAAAATGGCAACGTTGTAGGAGGAGTGAAATGAAGGGAGTTTGAGGAATAAATGAGTGCATTGCCTGAGGTGGGTATTTCAGCTGGAGCAATAACAGACAAACACTTCAGGGAACCTCTGAGACCTATTTTAACTTGTTAAAGGAATAGCAATATATGGGATTTTTCACAGTTAAATATGGTGTTCCTCAAGGCTCTGTACCAAGTCCTCTACTCTTGTCTAAATTATAATATTTGGGAAACATCACCCCTGATGCAGTAAAACCAAGCAGAAAAAAATCTACAAACTTTAGGAAAAACTAAAATAATAATGTAAAAAAGTAGATTTATGATATAGTACTGATACAGGATCACATTTGTCTGGTCAGACAAAAATATGCTGTAAGTGTATTGGTTGTTCTTTTGTCTTAAGTACACTTGTGGTGTGAGCTAATGATTCAAAGCTTGTCTCTCATTCTTAAAAAGCAGAAAGTAATGCATTAAACTTATATGTCTCATTAGTATAAGCTTTGACACATGTGCACATCTCTTTTCTGTTCTGGCACCTAGGTGGTGGAATGAACTTCCTCTAGATGTCCGTACAGCAGAGACTTTAACGATCTTTAAATGACGATATGTTTCGCCAGTACTTAGACTATTTGGAGTACAGACACGTCCACATTAGAGTCAAATTAAAAAGTCACTTGGAATTATGACGGGCAAATACGTTCTGCTGAAAAAAAAATCTAAACTGAACAATGTGGCCTGTAATGTGAACGTAGCCTTAGCGACCCTATTAAATGTTAACATCCATACAGAGGAATGAAGTAAATTTCTATGTGCAAGAACTCAGCTTTGGGAATAAAAACCTCTACACTTCTGTTATACACTCACTGTGTAATTATAGCAATATCGCCAGCCTTGTGCGGACTTCTGTTAGAAAGAATGACACAAGAAACGTTCACTACCAGTCAAAAAGTTTGGACACCGCTTTTAATTCCATGGTTTCTTCTGATTTTTATTTCATTCTACTTTGTAAAACAATGCTGAAGGCGTCCAAAATATGCAATAACCTCCTTTAAACAGTTGATATCGAGATACTGCTGATACTGTAGCAGTAGTTGATACTGCTAATTATGCTCTGTAAATCCTTCATAACGGCTCTAATCTGAGGTGCTGATTGTTAATTGGTGATTTCTGAGGTTGGTAACTTTAAATGAACGTCTCCTCTGTAGCAGTGGTAAGTCTTGGTCTTGCTTTCTTGGGTCTTCATGAGAGCCAGGTTCATCATGGTGCTTGATGGATTTTTTTCTTGCTGGAACACTTGATAATACTGTTCCAGCAAGAACCTGAATTAGAAGGCGTGTCCAAACTTTTAACTGGTACTGTAGATACCTAGTGTTTTTTACTCCTAGTATTCACTCACTGGATTGTAACTGTAGAAATGTCACCAGTCCTACGCTGACTTTTGTTAGAACGAATGAAACGAGATAAATATATAATACATGGTTTCTTCTGCTTTAAATACAGGTTGTCCCAAAAGTCTCCAAATATTGGGAAAATTAAGACTTAGTAGACAAATGTAACTCAATTTACAAAGTGTCCTGTCCATGTTGTCTTTGTAAACAACAGTAGAACCAGAATCGTCTCTTCCACTCATAATGAACTCGTCTTAACCTCTATGTGTAAACCTCTAGGTGTTATGCACTGTATTTCACTGTAATTATGCTATTTATTTGAAATGTATGCAGACTTTTGGGACATCCTGCACTTTAAATCTGGCTAGTAACAATTTTTGAGGAAGAACATATACATGCCTTATCACGCTTACATGGATAGATTGTCCATGTTTTTTCCTTCTTCACTTTGTAGCTTGAACGTTCAGACGTTTATTTCCGTTTTCTTTTTCTTTTTTAAACTAAATACTGTATATAATTCTAAACACGATGTAAAAGCACGCAGCGGAGTGGATTTCCAAGAAGGATGTTTTTTTTTTGTCATTTTTAATCACCCTCAGTGATTTAATCCCCTCATCAGCCCTCATCCCGTCAGAAATCCGAGCTGAGTATTTGTTTGATGAAGTCCAGCTGCTCTACTAAAGGCCCTCAGCCTCACCCGATCCTGCGCAAAGCTGCCTAACAGCTCCGTGTTTGCTGCCGCATTGTTCCACAGCGACGCCCTGCAACAGGGCAGCCTGAAGAGTCTCTGCGCTGCTCAACAGTGATGGATAACAGGAAGGCAGCTTGAGTGAGCTGACAAAAAATAAAAATCTATATCTCGCTTAAAAGTCAGACTTGACGCGCTACCAAAAGTGTCGGCTCAGCATGTGGAGTGGATTAAATGACCGTCCTTTTCTGGCATGTGAAAAGATCACAGGCGACAAAATGTGTGTCCGAAATGAGCCTCACACACACATACACACACTCGTAGAAATGCGCTCACAAACACACACACGATAAAAGTGATTTAAGAGTCATGGCGAAAGTAAGGTGCAATTTAGGGGTGCGCAGAGAGGCAGTGGTGAAAATCGTTAAAGGGACTCTTGTTAAGTCTCCCCTCATTAAGCCCCTCGCTCCTGTCCCTTCACCTCTCCGGCTTCACACACACACAGACGAGTAATGGGGTGCACGCTTTTATCCGCTGCCTCAGCACGGCCTGTAAAGAAAAGAAAAAAAAAAGGCCCAGCTCTGATGAAGAATAAATCGTCCATAAATGAGGTGGAGAATAAGGGGCTCGTCCCTGCACTTTACTCTTCCTCCGCTCCAGCTGCAGCACTTCAACACCTCTGTGCGGCGCTTCAGCTTTAATAACCGCCACTGGGACATAAAGTTTATAAATATGACTTCTTTAGGATTAAAACCTGCGAGGAGAATTTAATTCAGAGCGAGAGATAAAGTGCAAAAAGAGTCATTGCGATGATGTGTTCTGTTATTAAACTGAAGGAAAGGGGAGGAGGAGGAGTTCACAGGGTTGCCCATGGCTACAGTTTGCATTTTCAAAAGGCTCACAGATTTTCTTGATCGAGTAAAACTGCGGGACGTTTGTGCCGCTTTGGTTCTTTTTTTTTTTTCATCTAAACATCCATCATTCAACTACTCACTTCTGCTTCAACGGATGTCTAACCAGTCCTTCTTACTTTCTTTACCATCTCATTTTCCTGCTTTCTTTCCCTCGTTTTTCCTGCCCTTCTTTCTTTCCTTCAACTTCCATGTCCATCGGCCCATCCCTTCTCTTTTTTTCTTGTCCATCTCCCTCCTTTCTTTTTCCTTCCTTCTTGTCCCTCTGTCCTTTATTCATTCTCATCCATCTTTTATTCCTTCCATCCTTTACCTTCTATGTCCATCAGTCCTTTCTTCTTTTGTTTATTTCTTGTCCATCTCCCTACTCCTTTCCTTTTCCTTCCTTGTTTCTTGTCCCTCTTTTCTTCCTTCCTTCTTGTCCCTCTTTCCTTCCTTCCTTCTTGTCCCTCTTTCCTTCCGTCCTTCTTGTTCCTCTTTCGTTCCTTCCTTCTTGTCCCTCTTTCCTTCCTTCCTTCTTGTCCCTTTCCTTCTTGTCCCTCTTTCCTTCCTTCCTTCTTGTCCCTCTTTCCTTTATACTTTCTCATCCATCCTTCTTCGTTGTCCATTTTTCCTTACATTCTTTCATTCGTCCTTTCCTTTTCCTTCATTCTTTCATGTCCTTCCTTCCTTTACCTTCTTTCTCATGCATCTTTCATTTTTCTTCATTCTTGTCCCTCTTTTCTTTTTTCTTTCTTGCTAATTTTTCTTTCCTCCTTTCCTTTTCCTTCTTTTCTCCATGTCCATCTTTCCTTAATTCTTCCCCTTTTCTTCCCTCTTTCTTTGTCTTGTCCTTACTCCTTTTTTCCTCATCCCTCTTCCTTTTCTTGTTTGTCTGCATTCTATTTCCTTTCTTCCTTCCTTGTTGGATGAAACAGTTGCCTTACGGTGTGTTATGACGAAGGATACAGAATTAGGAATTAACAGTTGAACAGGCTCTCACTTCCAAAGAACTATGATTAATTTACTTTACTGGAGAGTTATTAACTTCACTGTGCCGTCTTACTTCTTCTAATTTACTGAGCACCGTGTGTTCCCTGGCTGGCAGAAACACACTACAGTCTCCGAGGCAACGATTATCACACTTATAACATATGCTTCAATTAATGACTATTTGAGAAGATCTACATTGTTTTGTGTGTTTGAAATTGCATGTTAGTCTGGTACGTAGTCGTGTTTTCAGCTCACAAGGAGGTGCTTCCCGGTGCTTAAATCCACACTGGGAACTTAAATCTCAGTGATACAAATTACATCACCTACACACTACCTTTACTTGAAAGCAGTTAAAACTAATCGAGAAGTTAAACACAGAGTGTGATCCTGCAGGCTTATTAAAATACCCGTTATAATCACAGCTGCAGTTCGTGTGTATAAGAAAGTGCATGTATTAATTTCTGCCAGACTGCATTAACGAGGGGACTATACTTTAAAGGGACTATACTTAAAAAAAAAAAAAAAAAAAAAAGTCTTCAGCTTCCACAGTTTAGTTCTGTAATTAAAACAATGTGATATTAACATTAGTTACACCTTCAAATCTTTCACTATCATGGAGACCACAGATGTACACAGGAATATTTTTGTGTACATTGTGTATTGAAAAGGTGGCACTGAGCACTCCAGTGAACATTCAGAGAGTGGAACACCTGATCCTTAAAAATACGAAAAGACGCATCCGTGCATCAGTGAGCCTCGGACACCCATGACCCTATCGCCAGTTCACCGGTTGTCCTTCTTTGGATCATTTCTGGTACGTCCTGACCACTGCAGACCAGGAACATCCCACAAGAGCTGCAGTTTTGAAGTTGCTCTGACCCAGTCGTCTAGCCGTAACAATTTGTCCCCGTCAAAATCAATCAAATCCTTACACTTGCCCATTGTTCTGCTTCCAGCACATCAATTTCAGGGACCAGAGTTTCACTTCCTTCCTAATAAATCCCACTTCCCCACTTCCAGGTGCCAGTGCACTGAAATATTGTTACTGTACAGTAGCTACTGTGGGAGAGACCAAATTGTGACGGCTAGACGACTCTTGTGGAATGTTCAAGGTCTTCAGTGGTCAGGATCAGTGTTGGGGAAGTTACTCAAAACAAAGGAGTCTACTTCAAATGACTAATTACTGCTTTAAAATTGTACTTTGATTACATTACTGATCATTACATGTAAAAAGTAATCAGATTACTAATCACGTTACTTTCAGGTTACTTTGAAAACATCTGTCACGGCGTGTGCCTCAAC
>JAAGKR010000169.1:64346-171066 GCA_011419295.1 Clarias macrocephalus
GGGCTGAATCTGTAGTGGACGCCGATAAGCCGCCTGATTCCATCACAGAGTGAGAGAAACAGGGCGAGTGTGTTAAGCAGAGAGAGACACAAGCGAGAGCAATGACCTATTTGGAGAAACGGTGACGAAATAGTCAGGAGAAAGAAGAAGAGATCAAATATGTTAAAAGATCATCTGTGTGTGTGTGTGTGTGTGTGTGAGAGTGAGAAGGGGGGGGGGGTGAGTAAAACTGAAGTGAGAGAAATCTCAGCAGATGTTTCTAAATGAGCTTAACGAGCTTTTGACATGAGACTGAGAGTGTAAACTCTTGAACAGCTGCTGAGCGAGTGCAATTAGAGGAAATGGAGGAAAATAGTTCCTTATAGACTCAATTTTTTTTTAAAATAAATAGTGCAAGCACTGTGTGTGAACTGTTTCTTTTAGCCCAAGATGTAAAACCCTTAACCTTTCCCAGCTTTTCTGACCTACAGGGACTGGAATCACTAGAGATCACCTGATATGATGTCATAAATATATAGAAAAATACAGGAAGTCCCTGACTTACGAACAAGAGCACGTTTGTAAGTTGGATTTGTGCTTAAGTCTGACAAAGTGAGTCTTAACCGCCTTTGACCTGGATATACAATGCAAACCATACCAATCTACTAGATTCTCCACACTGCCATCATGTGGCCAAAAACCCTAACCACGCCTAAGGAAATGAATCTTACAGTGAAATCTGAAATGTAACAGTGTTGTCTCTGTGCCTTTGAATCGCGAGGGGAATCCCGGACACCATTTTGTCTCTGAGCTGTTTTCCACTGTATTGGATTATTTACCATAAGGACAGCTTTACAGGGCCGACATTTTCCATCTTCATGCTCCCAGACTGATTTATTGAAACAGGTGAGACCAACTCATTTCTCTCGGCGCGCACACACACACACACACACACACACACACACACACACACACACACACACACACATAATATACCAGACTTTTAATACATTCACTTACACACTGAAAATATCGTAAATAATTGTAAATATTGGTATCTGGTGCAGTGCAGTGTCTATGTTTTGTACAATACACGCGAGTTACTTCCGCAATTTGTTTTCATAGATGAATGTTCATAGAACCTCGGTCCGTTTGTATCTGCGGATATTTCGTAAGACGGAGACTACCTGTACATGAAAAAAAAAAATTACATTTTGGAGGTAGTGTGGCGAGAAACACAAAAGAATCAGAATACATATTATAACTATTTTTTGTTTACCTCTTCTTTACTAGTGTAAGCCATTTTTACAGAGCTACACAAATAGACTAGATGCCAGATTTGCAAAGCGCTACAGGCATTACAGTATTTTATTGCATTACAGAGTCCTCATTAAAAGTAAAGCAAAAAAACAAAAAAACAAAAAAAACATAACAATTCACACCTCTGTCACTCTGCGCTGATGTCCTGGAACTGTTTCACGATTTCTTCTAAAAACCTTTTCAGGTAAACATTTCATCTAGTGTGATTATCATGTTCACAGCACCAGGATAAGTCCTGTTTTTGTTTTTGTTCTTGTTTTTTTTTTATTTCCATATTCAGAGAATTCAGGCATGAAAGTCATACTAAGCCAATCTGGACACAGCAACATGACTTTGTGTAGCGCATGCTGATTAATCACATATTAATCACCAGCAGTAATTATTCATTTAATTAATGTTAGGAGTACATTGATATGATTAGGCTTTTGCAAAACTAACATTTTCATTTGATATGTAGCTACGTATAGTATGTTTAAACGTACTATGATATGGAGTCACATTTAAACTTGATTTATGAGTTCATGAGGCTTTAACACAAACAACAATTTTTGTTTTTTGTTAAACTGAAATCACAGAATTGCATCATGGAGCGCTTGGAAAACTTTCCAAGTTGGAGTTATCAGGGGTACCTCAGTGGTTAAGGGATTGGATTACGGTTCAGAACGTCTGGGGTTCAAACCCCACAACCACCAAGTTGTTCTAAATCTCCCATTCTCATGGAGACTTCCTACTTGGACTATATTTTTCCTACTTCTAAGTTCCAACATGATCATAAACACAGCACAAGCATAAGGCTGTGACGGTAGTTCTGGGATTTGAACTCAACCTTCAGGTGATGAACAGCCAACTTTAACCTAGAGCGACAATTGCACTTATATCCTCTGGTATCAGTCTCACTCCTGGGTCTGTACAAGACAAGAGAAACAATGTTATGTAAACCAAAACCATCCAACTAATCAAGGAAGGAGGTACGTATCTCTACTCACATGTCAATCATTCAGCTACGCCTTTGATACTAATATTTAGGCGTACTAATCGAGGAAGCAGATGGCACGGTGGCTTAGCGATTAGTTCTATGGCCTTGCACATCCAGGGTCCGGGTTCGATTTGTGTGCACAGAGTTTGCACGTTCTCTTGGTGGGTTTCCTCCCACAGACCAAAGACTACCCGAAGGCTACCCGAAGTGTGAACGGAGTGTGATTGGAGGTCCTGGCCTACGCGGTCCCCCTAATTGGACTACTGAGGTTTCTGGGTGGATGGATGGATGGAATCAAGGAAGCAGTTTTGTGATTTTGTGGTCAGAAGAAAAGAGAGTTATACTTAGCAGAATTTTTATTAATTAACAAATTTTATTAATTAAATAACAATGTCAAGATGAGCCACAGAGATAATGCGAGGGGACTAGACAGAGAGCGAGAGAGAGATGTGCTGGAGTCTCATAGCTTGAAGATTGCTCAGCAATGGCTCAAACCATCTAAACTGAGCTTACTCATTAGCATTCATTATAATGTAAATAATAATAATAATAACAAATACAGTTGCAATCAACGATGACGGGCCCACCGCACAACTTGCACACGTCACACACTATATAGGGCTGATGTCAGTTTAGGTGCGAGAGAGAGATGTGAGTGTTAACATTTGTGATGTGTGTTTGTGCGTGTACATGTGTGCGTGTCTGTGTAAGTGTGAAAGTGTTAACATTTGTAATGTTTGTGCTTGTGTCTGTGTGTGCGCGCGTGTGTTAACATTTGTGATGTGTATGTGTGTAGAATAGTCCGCAGATGCTGGGGAAAAAAAGCATCACACTATGATGTTACTCAGTGTGATGTCACTGAATGTGTCACTGAATATAATGTCACTCAATATAACGCCACACAGAAAGTTATTAACCACTTTTTAGCGCAAGTTTAAGGCATCGTCACGGCTGACCTGTTTAAGATATCAAAAATCCCTCTACAATTTTGCATCCGCAATGTCTTTAGATTATATCAGCCAGGTTCGGTGGTATAAATTCCCTAGGAGGAGTATATCAAAATCCATCGGGGGTGTTTTTGCAAATGACCTAAAATAACTGGCCTTCTGTGAAAGTTGTTCGGCTCAATGAGCTCTAAATGTGTACCGGGGTTCATGTGCATACGTGCAAGTTTGTATGAGCTAGCAGCAAAATCTCTTGTGAGGGCCCCTGAGGGCCCGAGCCACGCCCATGGCCCAGACTCTCAGGCATCCTAATAGCAGCAGATTCCAACCTGTCTGATAATTTTCATGAGTTTTTGAGCACGTTAAGAAAAATCCTTAGGAAAACAAGAGGGTCCTGCGCACCCTATAGTGCTTGGGCCCCAACAACTACACCTTCAATCATACAGATGATAAAGCAACAATAACAATTGAAACACTAACAAATATATCATATGTCTTTAAGAGACTTCGAGTTAGACCTCGGATGATGAAATCTTCATAAATCAGGGAGAGACGAATAAAAACTTGAAGAGGTGAATTTGGCCCGGCTCTTGTTAAGGAAGAATTCTCAATAACGGCCTTTCCCGTCTCACACACTGATCCATGCCTAATACAGATGTGTGCAAACATCTCTTCATTAGCACACAGCGCAGGGCTGAACGCTGCACTGCTATCCAGATCCGGCTTTCCATTCTTACTGGAATCAGTATATTAAAAAGAGAAAGGACTAAAAGGCACAGCGGGTACTGATGCTGCCTGAGGGATCAGGGTTCCCCTACAGTGAATCAGAGTGTTTAAGTTGGATATAAAGTGATGAAACCGTCTACTCGCATAACCTAGCCCGTCAGACTTTGGAAATCGATGAGATCGGAGTTGCTCGGTTTGATCTTGAGCTCGGGTTTCTGCTTGTGGAGTTTCATGTGTCATCCTGGAGTCCATGCACGTTTTCTTCATCTTCTCCTCTATCTCCCAAAATATCCAGGACAACACAATGGGCCCAGGTTAGGCCTCGGATCCATTGTGAGCCTCTTCTTCAAGATAAACCGCTCACTATGCACGGATGGATGGATTGAGTTCGTTACACTACACTCTCATGTCAATCGACAATCAGTGACACCACGCAATCATGGGCGTCTGTGAGCTCGTGCAAGTGGAAGGGAAGGGATGCCGCTTGTTAAAGCAGATCTAAAAGATGTGGTCGGCTAGCATCAGGTTATAGTCGTCCCCTCTGTGGTTGGCAAAACAAAGGATTGAGTGGATTATAAGTGTAAAACGTGGATGGGAAAATATTTAACATGCTACCGGACATGCTATTATAGCCAACAATCGCAAGAGCATTAAAAAAAAGGTCACGTCATGTTAAATTACACATTCTTTATTTGTGGTGTAACTGGTAGGGATGGGAACCCCTAAGGGCCATTGATACGATATTATTACGATACCGATAGGTGCTGATTTGATTTGTATTGCGCTTCTGTAAGCATCAAGATTTTATAAATACAGCGGCGCCTCTGCATACCAATTTAATTTGTATTGCAGGTGAGTTCGTGCTGCCTTAGGTGATGCAGACTTATTAACTCCTAAGGAAAGGGCCTAGAATTCTATAACCACCTATGACGTAATGTGACGACCTGACCTCAACTCAGGTCACACTGACACTAGATTATTAACGCCTGACAGTTTATGATGTCCTTTTTTTTTGTAAGCTGAGGCATTGATACACACTGGCATGCATAAATGAGTCTCCCTCTGCAAACACCACACTGCATTTACATGCAGATTGCCAATTTAATTATACAGCATGTTGTATGGGACAGATTGAACACACACGCCGGTTCAGAAAGTAAATGCCAGAGTACACTCATGACATCAGCAGAGGAACTGTCCCACCAGAAGTCTAGCTTCAGAGGCAGCCAGGGCTATGAGCGTGATTAAAGCCCAAACACCAAGCAAATCTGTCCGACACACCTGATGATTCATGAGACTTCTTGATTCAGTGCTGCAAAATCAATAAGCTGAGATGACTCAAACTCAGAAGGGAGACATGAGAGAGAGTACAACTTGATATATAAAAAGAAAAAAAAAGAAAGTGAAAGAAACTTGTGGAAGAATACAAGGAAAGAATGTGCAAAAAGTAAGGGATTTGTGTACATGACTGAAAAAAAGAGAAGGAAAGGAAGTGGACAGGAAGGGAAGAAGTAGGAAAAGAAGGGATGGGAAAAGACACAGGAAAGTCAGGAAGCAGGTGGGTGGGAAGGAATTGAGGGGAAACAAAGGGAATGGAAAAAGAAGAAAAAGGGAAAATAAGGGAAGGGACGAGAAAGGAATGAAGGGACATGAGGGGACGGAATCAAGATAAGCAAAGGAAAGGGGAAAAGAAGGGAAAGGAAGAGAAGAGGAGGAACAGGAGAGAAAAGAAGAAGCGGGAAAGGACCCGAAGGGAGAGTGACAATTGAAATGAAAGACAAAGGGAAGAGCAGGGGAGGAGAGAAGAAGTAAAGGGACTAAAAGACAATGTCCCTTGGAAGGAGGGAATGGACAGGATGAGAAGGAACATGAATTGAAAGGAAAAAAAGGGATGTGCAAGGAGGAAGAAAGGGACGTTATTGAAAGGGGAGAGAAGAGGAAAGAAGGAGAGAGGACAGAAAAAAGAAAAGAACATAAAAGTAAAAAAAGAAAAGAAGGGAAAGTGACAATTGAAATTGAAGGTAAAAGAAAGAGCAGGGGAGAGGAGGGGAAGAAAGGTTAAAAGAAAAGGGAAGGGAAGCAAAGGAATAGGGAGGCAGATAGAAGGTACTGGAAGTAAAGTAGAGAGAAGGCAAGGAAGGCAAGTTGAAAGAAAGAAAGAGAAAGGGGAAAGAATGAAGGGAAGAGAAGGGAAGAAAGGAAAAGTTAAAAGAATTGAAAAGAAGGAAAGAAAAAGTGAAGAAGGAAGAATGGACAGATGGAAGGAACAAAAGCGAGAAAAAAAAATTAAGATGGGAGCTGTGTTCAAAAAAGGAATTGAAACAAAGGAAGGATAGAAGCATGAGGTAATGCTCAAATGTGGATGTGTACCTTCGAAAGCAGAAATATTGTGATCGTCTGAACAATATTCAGACAGTAAGCGATTCATTTTCACAGCTCCACACAGGTGAGACAGAACTCTAAGAATAGCTGAATGGTGTTAAAGAGAGAATGCTAGAGGGACAGTGTGTGTGCGTGTGTGTGTGTGTGAGAGAGAGAGAGAATCAGTATGCATAAGATGAGCCGGGAAAGCGCTGAGAGAGAGGAAAGCCTGCAGAAAGAGGAAATCCGGTACACCGAGGCAAATAAAACTGAGGAAAAAAAGAAAAGAAGCTGTAAAGAATATAAAACTGGTGCGGCTTTAAACCATTGAAAGCACAGAGTCAGGGTCGATCCCATCCATCGAACCGACGCTCTTCTTTTCCTCATCGTCACCATGAAAAGGCCTGGAGTATTTTATCTTCTTTACATTAATAATTAAATGCAGTTTGCTCAGTATGACTGGTTATGAGAAGTCATTAATAGGTGTATAGTGAGTTTGTTCCGTTTCCCATGAATAAGAAATGAAATAACAGTGCAGCAAGATGAGCAAACAGATTATTTAAATGCTTTTAATAATAATAACAACAATAACAATGGGCCATACCGTAATAATAAATGTGGTTTGCATTAATATGGGATGAGCTATCAGAGACTTGACAATCCCCTTTTCCCCCTTATATCCACCACATACATACATAAATACATACATAGAATTTCACTTCTTCCCCTGTCCAAAACTGACCATTATAATCTTATTTCTGAATTTGAACAGGCAGCCCTTCATCACCACCAGATGACGCAGGATCATCGCTGTTTGCCTCATGACACTTCATCATCATCACCGTCATGACTCCGAACCACCAAGAGCTTGCAAATCTGACCTAAAGAACATGACTAATTTCGCTCTTTAATATCAGTAGCAGTAACTACGTTATTTAAGATATATTTATCCAGTCCACTTGGAAATAACACTTCCCAGAGCTGTAGTGCTCTCCGTGTAAACATTTGTCACAGGGTCGAGGCTATTTTCGAGAATGACGGCGGTTAATCTGACTGACTCACCAGCCCTGCTTTGTTTTAAGAAGAGACCGAACTGATGGTGTGGCATAGAGTGATGTAATTAGTGATGCCACAGACACAGCCCTGCTGTATAAAGTATAAATAAAGTTAGGATGCATTTTATAGATTCGCTTTACCAGAATAAGGAAAGAAACAGGAGATCAGTCGCGGATGATAACATGGATTGGGTGTGTTTGGGAACTGTGCCTTGAATATAAATGAGTAGTTGTAGTCGATATAAAACGGTGTGAAAAATGGAAAATGTACTGTTTATGCTGCTCGTTATGACACATAACATACCCTCCTCCTAAGTACCATTCATATAGATGGGTCTAAAATTAAAATCCTCATCCACCAGGGAGTATATAAGAGCAGAAACATTTCACTCAGAACCTGATTTCTGAGTTTTTTTGGTCACTTCCACGATTTCGCACAAGAAGCTAGATGGTGATTGTGGGAGTTGAGGAGGCTTTGCATTGTATATTAGATATGTTGGGGGGTAAAATGGGAACATAACCAATGCAGATTACATTTTATCTCATTAAACCAACATTGTCTGAACAATTAAAGATCGATACAGGTAGTCCCCCTACTTACGTTACTTGACACAAATATATAATGTAAAGCTTACCAGTCCACTTGGCTAAACCTGCCTCCTTTCTCCGCACCATGTCAAAAACTGTAATTTGGCCTAAGGAAATGAATCTCACATGTGAAATCTAACAGTGTTGTCTCTGCGTCTTTAAATCTTGAGGGGAATCCCGAGCACCATTTCGTTTCTGAGCCATTTGTTTTCCACTGTACTGGACTGTGAACCTCTGTTTTGTTGAGGATTTTACAAAATTAGGATTATTCACCATCAGGACAGCTTTACAGGACATATGTTTTCTAACATCGTGCTCCCGAACTGGTTTATTGAAACCGCTGAGGCAGACTCATTTTTCTCCGGCTAAGAGTTATTGCCACATCCCCCGTATAGTCTTGATCTCGCTGCAAGTGATTTCTACATGAAAAACAAACAAACAAACAAACAAACAAAAAAAACCTTCCCGAAAGTGTTTGACTGATGGTACTTTGTTAGTAACCTGGTAACCCAGTGTAAGGATCTATCCAATGATGGAAACCTTGAAACACAGCGTCTGCCGAATGCCTAAATGTAAATGTGAAGGAGTTCCTGGGAGGCCAGCGTTTCAGACATGCAACAGACAGTCCGATCATGGCTCCTGCGTACTGAGTAAACTTTCTACTTTGTTGCCTTACAAGCACTAGAGAAACTGGGACAACGACATGAGTGCAGCTGAAGATTGTTATATAGAGAAATACGGTAAAGGGAGTTTTAACTCTCATAACTATTTTCTGCACAATCAAAATTCCCAGTTTGACTTGAACAGCCCTTGTAAAAACACCTGTTGATTAAAAAAAAAATCTATAAAAATGTTTAACAAGCTTTTACTCTGATCTACTCTGAACTCAGAATTAAAAATCAGATATATCTATGTTTCAGATGTTTTTTATTTACTAAGACAGCTTTCCATTATATGATGAGCATCTGTTAATTAAAAAACTTTCAGAATCTCATGAATTAGGATCTTAAAGATTCAGAGACTAGAATACGTGATTGCTTGAAACGAGACCAGCTCGTTATTAGTCTGTACACTTGTGGAGAGTGCTACATCTTGGCCTTTTTAAAAAGCCTTGAGGGATTTTTCCTTTCTCCCACAGAATGGTCATATCCACTGGAAATCAAAATTAGTTAACTCTACAGTCACTCATTGGTTATACACTGATGGGTAGTAAAACGTCTAAGGCCTTCGGTCCAACTGCTGAAGCCACGACCAATGAATAACCTTAAATTTGGATTGGATCATTTTTCTTCTGGTATTTCCACACAAACCTCAACAGTTAAATACAAAACAACAAGCTTGATGATTCTGAGAGATAAATAGCTAATAAATAACCATTATTTTGGTATCCAGAAATGACCAAGGCTTTCCCTTGGCATTAAACTGGTTATATAACAAGGTAACATACTTACGCACAGTCCTTCAACTCTCCATGGCCAGATTTACCGCCGCTGCCAAAAGTCGAACTCGTTCTTGCTCCACGGAAATATACCGCCGCTGCTCCGCCGGGAGCGAGCAGCATAAATATGAATCAAAAAGGAGGACAGTCGAGACGACGTGAATCAATTAGACTTGACTCGCTGCTGAAAGCTCGGATACGCTCATGTTTATCGTGTTCTTTCCACACATTCTAGTGAGAATGCCTCAATTAAATAAATACACAACTCCGTCTGTCTGTCTAAAAGTTACAGTCGAAACTTAGGAGAAATCGGTGCTGGTAAACATGTCAAAATTAGAAAAACCATGGGTCAGATGAAAATACAGCAGAGCCTGATTGGAAACTGACATGAAGTCCATTAGGGACTCTATTTGGAGCAGCTTCCCGCTGAGATGCTCTGCTGTGGCACGGGCTGCTACCCGCGGCTGCAGATTTTTAGACTCGTTACGCTAACTAAAGTGCATTCTGAAAGAGCGGACGCATCAATATTGCAAAATAGCACACTTACGCTGTTGATATCCCTAGGCTTTCCTGGAGGGGGTTATCTTATAAATCATGAAGTGTTAAAGTGGTCGGAGCACAACGCAGCACAAGGCGGTGCTGCAAAACAGTAATTGCTTTGTGAACTGATAGCTGGCTAAGTTAACCACTAGTTAGAGTCTGCTAACCCTTTATCTCACTGGTCAAAAGAGAGAGTCCATCTGCCTTTTCCATGATTTAACCCGGTCAGGGTTTGTAGGTTGCAAAAGCAAGCCTTTGGGTCAGTTAGTGGGTCTTAGCTGCTCCCAACAGTGTTTGATTGATGGTACTTAGTTAGTAACCTAGTAACCCAGTGTAAGGATCTATCCAATAACAAAAACTTCAAAGCACTTGTCAAATACCCAAATGTAAAAGTCTTAGACACCCTGTGGAAAAAAGAAAAGTGGCTCCGGTAGCTAAGGCTCTAGGTTGTCGGTTTGGGGATCAATTCGAGGCTTGCCATCGGTAGGTTGCCGCACCCCGTACTATCCAGCCACTACATGCAGTGCCGGTCCCAAGCCCAGTTAAAAGAATGGGAGGGTCACGTCAGGAAGGGCATCCAGCGTAAAACTGTGCCAAATTGTGTGCCCGGATCGGATGGTCCGCTGTGTCGACCCCTTGCTGGGAGCAGCCGAAAGAAAGGTTCATTATTTCAGCAAATAATTATAATCTTGTAGGAAAATATCTATAGGCCAGAAAAGAAAGCAGCATATTATATAAAATCCACTTTTTATAAAGAGAATCCTAATGCATGAAAAACGAAGCAGGTGCAACAAAGTCGTCAGTAGGACTGTGTCTGGTTCTGCAGGGTGTTCGCTGAAACTAATCGGCTAATTTCCTGATAAAAACGCACAAATTGTACCGGAGACTAAACTTTAAGCAAAGAGTCATCACGCCGATTATCGACTTTGTTTCATTAATTACTGCGTTTATATAGAAACATTTTTTTGTTTTTGTTTTGAAGGCAGTCTTGCACTACAGCACTTATTTGCATGTACACAGTAATGGACTGACATCCCCTCCATGGTGTACTCCTGTCTAAAGCCAAGTGCTCCAAGATGAACCCAAGACTTTTGGATTCACCATTACCTTGAACGTAATAAAGTGGTAACTAATAATAATTTATTGTTAAAAAAAAAAAAAAAGGATTATTTCTAACATTTGACAAGCAGGTTACAGACCGGCTGTTGCGAGCATTTGTCAATCCTTTGACTGTACTGTATCTTGCTCCGAAAATCTCATTAAAAATAATTGCGCGGCAGTGTAGTGAGCAGTGATTATGGCCAGATGCTTGATGAGATGATCATCTGGGATCCTAGCGTCTTTTAGATTAGATGTATTTTCCTACAGAAAGCTTGCTGACCCGAGCGCTCCATGCAGCGTGCGCACGGTGGGCCTAAACAAAACAAAACGCGCCGTTACCGTTTCTGCCTTCTCAGTCAAATGCTTAATTAGCGAATACGAGAAAAATAATGATTGCTGAATATACAGCAGAACTATTTCTAGGACGAGGCTTCCGTGCAGCTTTTCGCGCTCCACCATCGACCCCAGTGTCGAAAACGTTGTGCCTCAACTACTGTACATTGTGTGCTTACTTTAAGAAACTTTTATTAACAAACCGACGACTTTATGATCCTAAAGAATTGACGTATAACCCGCACGTTACAGTTAGACCTGTCACATGACACAAAAACCATCACTGATTTGATCAAATTTCCATCAAGACTTTGAAGACAAACCTTCAAAAAAAATCATAAATCATATAACACTTCCTAAATAAATAACTTTTTTTCCCTTAAAGATATAATCTTTTTTAAATGTAAAAATGTGACATTCATGCTTGACCTATACTACATCGTCATAAATTAGCTACACCTTTGGCAAAAGAAAATAATCATATTCTTGACATTGGCACACACACTCACACACACATATCGACATGTACTCTTTTTTAAGAGCCGGAGGTATATTTGTGCCCATGTTGCCATGCCCTCTAAAGCACAGCGTGGGTAGAGGGTGGCATATGTCCTGGCACGGTCACGACACACAGCAAGACCCACATGCGTGTGTGTGAGGTGAGGAGACAGAACGGACGGGGCGTGAGGGAGACAGAGGGGCCCTGCTTCCTCCAGAAATTGCCGTGTCTGACTTCACAGCAAGATTCTGAAAGACAGCGGCGTTGCTTAGTGTACTGCTGAGCTCTGACAACAGGAGCGTGCGCGCCACCTACACATACTCCCTTTCCCTTTCCCTCTCACACACACACACACACACACACACACACACACACACACACACACACACACACACACAAAGCCTCAACAGATGACAGGAACACGCACAGAATACTCAGGACATCAGACACTTGTAGTGATGGAACGCTTAGTCACTGCAACTTGTGCGTTCACATATGTGCACAGAAACCAGAGAGGGTCTGTGTGACATTTAAGCGTGATTGGCCGACGCTGGGGAAAATTTCACGTATGACCCATATCTAAAACAGGACTTCTCAAATGTTCTTTTAGTCAGAGATCCTTTATATTATTAATATATATTATTACTAAATATTCCATATATAAAGCAATAAACTGTAACATATTAAAAAAATACTACTACCAATAAAACCACTTGTGCTGACTCTTAAATACTTTTTAATAAACAATAAAACATTAGGACTAAGATGCTTAACCTAATTATTCTGCACGCGATGTGCCTAAGGCTTAACGCTCTGCTTTAACATTATAGGACCTGCGGATATGTTTTTTTTAATCATTTAACAGCATGTTAATGTAATTATTGCCATATTTTAGTTTAGTTTCAGGGCCTATGTGAGAGTGAGTGTGTGTGTGTGTGTGAGTGTGTGTGTGTGAGTGTGTGAGTGTGTGTGTGTGTGTGTGTGTGTGTGTCCGCACTAATTGTGTTATTAGGCTAATTCCAATGTGCCTACAGGCCTACAGGTCAAGTAAGGTCGGGTCTCAGATACCAACAGTAAGCGGATATGCAACGTGAATTCCGGGAAAAAGAACTGCACATAAATTATAAGTAAAATATAGCACAGGTTAAAAATAAATAAATAACTAAACTGGATAAAAATTGATCTGCATAGTGGTGGGGGGAAAAACAGGTTGTAAATGACATCTTCATAAAGAAAAACACAAAAATGCATAAGGAAGACCGTGTTTACAAAAAAAAATTATTAAGGATTAAGATATGTATTAGAGATGTTATTTTGTTTATTTAATGTTACAGTGTGGAATAACTGCAAAGACCCCAAAACCCCATTCTAATATCTGAACTCACTGTGGATGATGTTTTTGTAGAAACAAGAAAAATCTGAGATTTGGTGAGAACGTTATAAAGTACATGCCAAAAGTAAATAAATTAATTAAAGGGACATAAATAGATATAAATCAACCAAGGCTTTGTATGCTCTAATTTACATAATGGGCGTACCTAATAACAATACTTTAACCTTATTCTATTCTCATCAGATGTCATTCCCGCGAACATTCAGTGAGTGGAACACCTGATCCTTGAACACTGATGTCGCCAACCTGGGGAAGAGACGCATCAGTCTGTGGGAACTGTACACGCAATCATTCTCCCACACTGCTCGCACGTTACAGGAACTCTGCCCTGATTTAATGCCACGTCCACCTGTACAGTCCTGACCTCGCTCCAAGCCGTTTCCACATCTTTGGGCTGTTAAAGGAGTTCCTGGGAGGCCGGTGTTTCAGATGTAAAGCAGGCAGGCAGTTTGATCATCAATCGATCTTTTGACCTTGATGGTATTCAAGCACTAGCTTAGCAGGGAATTATAGAGATGTAAAAGGAGTTTTTAACTCTTATAACAATCAAAAGTCCCGGTTTGATTTGAACATTTTGAAGATACTGATCCATACTGTGTCAGTCAGGTCAACCTTTTCACTTTTATATTTGCATACTTCTAAACAATATAGAAAAAAAAAACACCTCTCATGTTAACCGGTATGTAAATATTATATTTATAACTTGTTTTTAAGCCTGAAAGGTCAGACAGAACTTTATCATCCCAATTTCAATATATACAGCAAGAACTTTTTTCCCCCTACAGGCTAATTTCCTGACCTTTTGAGAGGATTTTTATATTTTTTTCTTTGGCAAATTAAGCACTTCCAAAAATATTCAAAGCCTGTAGGGAACCTGGCTATAAAACTGAAGCGTCGGTGATAAAGCAGACCAAACTCACAGAGGACAGATTGTAGGGATGAGTACGACATGAAGGTGTGGCGCAGGAAAGTAAGCCCTTACACCGGATTGGCTGGTTAAAAGGGACCGACAGGAAGCCCCGCCCTCGCTGGGCGAGCAATGCTTGTACTGAACGGACGCCCGCCGGGGAGGGGGACAGGTGGGACACAGCGGTTACTCATCAATATGTTTCTGAAACAACAGCAGCAGCCGTGCTAGCTGCTGTTAGATCCCTTCAGAGGATAGAGGGATTTATAAGGATTTGGAGAGAGAGCGAGAGCGAGCGAGAGAGAGAGCGAACAAGCGCTTTATGTCAGCTCGTACTGTGTTGTGTATATATTTATTCTTTATCCTCCCCCTTCTTTGGTAAAATGAGGTGGTACCTGTCTCTGGATGATGGCCAGATTGTCACGTGCTTTGTTCAACAGCTGCTCCTGAACCTTGGGGTCCTCGACACTGCGGTTCTCCCTGAACGCGTCACGTACCCGTCGCAGGGCGTACGTCCTGAAAAAGACATGAGACACAACACACGACGGCAGTCAGGACAGGCACCCGGGAGCGAGAGCGTCAATTATAAATAAATGAATAATAAAAACGCAGTCTCTACTCTACTAGTTTATATTAATAATGAGAATTTTTTTATTTTATTTGTTGATCCATTCTTGTGTGCTTAAAAGGAAAAAAATTAATAAATAAACCAACTCCTAACAAGACAGCGGTAAGCATGAAGACGAAAAAAAATCTAATTTTCAGTCGTCCTGATAGTCATTCTGGTACACAGTCACTTTCTTCTCAGCGTGTGGGATCAGTCCTGCGTGGACATTATGCTTTGCTCGAGAGGAACGCACTGCCTTTTCAGAGCCTGTTCCAATAATACAAGTCTCTACACTGACTTCAAGAGCTCCCAGATGAGACGAGACAAGAAACGAACCGGAGGATTGTGGGGAAATTAGTCCGGACGTGCTTACCCTTCACATGCCACCGGTCATTACAGGCGGAGCCGTGTATGGAGAGCACGGTGGCAGGCAAGAGACAGTAAATACAATGTTTATTGACTTTAGAGAGTACTCTGACGCATGTCCGGTACAGGATTTTCTTCCCAGATCCGCCCTGGTGTAGAAAAGACGGCATCGGAGCTCAGGGTCATCCAGGATTTGACTTCTCTCCTGTCTGAGAACCGGGACATCACATCACTCCTCTTTACATAATGGTGGGGATGGAGAAAATATAAATTTCTCCGGCATTTCCAAGGTACTGCACATAATTTTGCATTAAACAGAAGCCTTGAACGCCTCAATTTAAAGCTGGAGAGAAGAAAAGCGATAGTCGACAGCCAGAAAGATAGCCTCCACACATCGGAGTGAATCAGGAGAAGGAGACATAAAGGAGGGAGAAATAAGGAGGGGGTATGGGGGCAAGAAAGAGTGACAGACTGAAAGAGAGAGAGAGAGAGAGAGAGAGAGAGAGAGAGAGAGAGAGAGAGAGGAAAGACAGATGGTAGGCCTAATAGGTTAACGTGAAAGAAAGCACGAGTGCTCATGTCCCAAACACACAGACACACGCGGATTGCAAATTTTACTGTGTGCTGGAAAAAAAAATAAAAATAAAAATAAGGGAACCCAAAAATAACAACAACAAAAGAAAAAAAAAAAACCCTAAAGATGAAGGATGCAAAAACAGGCAATTGAAAAAAAAAAAAAAAAAAAAACCTGCAGCAGTTTGACAGATATAAAGCCAAATGTAAGTCATCCTGACTGACAGGTGGTTCAAAGCTACACGAAAATGAGCCAAGGGCTTTGAAGCACTCATCATGTGCATTTGTAAGGTCTGAAGTTCACCCGGTGTCAGCTCGAATATAAAACAGACCCGTGTCGCTGTCCACTACACTAAACGTTGTCCTAATTCGCTGTCGACCTATCTGAAGCACGTCTAATCTGTTACATCAGTAAATAAAATTCATTAATCGCTTTAGCTTAGTCAGGATAATGGCGAATTGATTCCAGACGCACACACCTCGGGGCGTTAAAACGCTCAGTCCACTAGAGCTTAATGTCACAGGTAGACTGTCGATTCGATTTGATTTTTGCGCACTGTGATTTCCGAGTCGATTGCATTCAATAGCACTAATGTTAATTGTCTGATTTGTCTCAAGCAGTGTTATTTCTCACAGGTTTTGGGCTATGTAGACTTACTAAATCTAGTAGAAATGGTGGGGAAAAAATTTATTCTGGGATGTATCCAGATTCTTTTGTGCAGCAATTGATGTACAGTAAGTCCCTGAAGTACGAACATTCGAGTTACAAATTTCCGAACGGACCGCGGATCTACAAACATTCGTAGATGCGAACAAATCACGGAAGTAGCTCACATGTATCGTACAAAAAATAGCCACTGCAGTGCACCATATACCAATATTTACAATTATATACAATAGTTTCAGTGTGTAAGTGAATGTATAAAATGTCTAAAGTCTGGTATATTATATGTTTGTGTGAGAAATTAGTCGACCTCACGGGTTTCAAAGAATCAGTCCAGGAGCACAAAGATAGAAAATTAAAGTTGTCCTGATCCCCAACAAAACAAAGTTCACAGTCCAATACAGTGGAAAACAGCTCCGAGACAAAATGGCGTCCGGGATTCCCCTCGCGGTTTAAAGGTGCAGAGACAACACTGTTACATTTCATGTGTAAGATTTATTTCCTTAGGTGTGGTTATGATTTTTGGCCACATGATGGCACTGTGGGGAAAGAAGAAAGAGATTTAGTCAGGTGGTTTGATATGCTTTACATTGCATATTTGTGTCAAATACGACTCACTTTCTCGGACATAAGAAATCCGACTTATGAATGTGCTACCGGAAAGGAACTGGTTCGTGAGTCTGGGACTAAATGTATTGTTTAATGGATTTTTTAAACGAATTTTTCAAATTTATACAGAGCAGCTCAAAAAATTCTTACACATGAAAAAATTGGATAACATTTGAATTACTCATTTTATATAAACATAAAAGGGTAGCTTTAAGTCATGTTGGTATTACCCAATCACATTAGGTGTTTTTTTTTTTTAAGTGGTCACCATCCAGAAGCACTTTTGATTTCGGCGATCTCCTGTATGAACAACATTGACTAGAGGGTCCAGAGGAATTGCTCCGCATGATACTTCAGTTTCTTCCTGTAGTGCAGCCAGTGTACAAATTTGCAATACCACTTCAAAATGATATTGCATGTCTCGAAATTAAACCGTGCCTCCGCTTGCCTCTTTTCTATGGGTGTCTTCTTACGGTCACATGATAGCATCAACTACTGACATTCTTACAGGAAACATAAGACTATACTGTACATTGTTTTCATAATTCAATTCGAGGTTTAAAAAGGTCACAGATAACTGTTGAAGTGTGTATACAGTTTTCTCTGTATGTTTTTCTATGTGCCTTTGAGGTGGTAAATTTAAGTTGCCATTCCTCAATAATCCTGCAGGTGGTGCACTCTAAACTATTCACACATTGGCAGGCAGCGCGGTACGCTGTGCGGTAGAAGAAGTTATTTATAGGTATGTTTTCAGAATTGTAACAAAAATTTTTATCAAATTGGCATATTTATAAAACCGTGATACTAACACAATCGCAATGCAAATCAAATCGGCACCTCGTTATCGAGTGGTCCCTGGTGATCCCCATCCATAACATCTAATTTATATGTAACATATAACAACAGATTTATGTGTAACATGTGCTACTGATTGTTTAAATGTCATGGTTTATACAAAACAATTATCTTTTTTTTTTTCCTGGTCAATCTTCAGCAGGTGGCGGTATATTGCATTCACTGCACATAAACTCAAAGAAGCAGCGATACTATTGCAAAACGCGAGTATTTTGCAGAAGACGGAAGCGGGTTAAATTTTCTTTGGTATATTTTTAAGGAATTAATCAATTTTAGACTTTTTAAACATCTGAAAGTTTACTCGAGTAATTTAAAACACGTGAATTGATTTCGAATCCAAAACTGACTCAGTGATACAATTAATTGAATTGATCAACAAAAGCTGGATTAAGCAGCATAAGTGATTAATTCACACAGCTCTACAGTCCACCTGCTGCCATATTTCCAGGAGGTACACCAGACAGGAGAAAACCAGAGCCATTGATGCAACCTGGAGCTGTGGTGCAGCAACGATATCCGCCGTGCAACCACGAAGAATCAGCAAACTTCAATTACTAATTACTTATTAGCGTTACAGTTTTACTATGTAATTAAGCTTACAATGCTTATAAGTTTGCAACAGTTTCAATGATTTTTAATACATATTAACTTTAATGATCAAAGATTAAATGTAAGTCACTTTTTTAAATAAATCATCAGTGACCGTGCTTGTGACGTATGTTGAAATTCATCACTTAAGGTCGAACCTTTTGTTGACCTCTGTTTGACAAAGAACAAAATTTCAAGTCCCGGATTGACTTGAACACCCACATACTATATAGGAGGAACCATATTCCTGTTGGCAAAATATGAGACTTTGAAATGCAATCTTGTGATTATGCTAACATTTCACACCATGTGTCTTCTGAGTCCATGTCCTAGTTGTTCATCATCAGCATAGCAATGCATCCTGATTCATCGGCTGCAGTGGCGCGTAGCCCCTTCCTCAAACAGGCAGACGTAATGCGCCTTCCAAAGAGCCTGGCTTCAGGGCGAGCAACATGTGCTGGACACATAAACAGCATGGCGTGCTCTTTGGAAACTGACCTACAGGCTTCTTAGTCAGCAAACGGAATTAGAGGAAGCGTGTTCGGCTTTGTCTTTAACAAACAGATTTGACATTTTCTACTCACTGAACAGCTGAGGGGTGGTGAGGAACACGAAGTGAATCACACGTATGGAATAAATAGTCGAATCTGCTATCAAACTGTTTCATCTGCGACGTGTTGAGCAGCGTAACCCGTGAACAGTTACACAAGCACAACAAATTCCCTACACGTGCAGGGCAGTGGCCTGACAAACAGAATGCGAGGTTCATCATTGTGTGATGTGATACCAATTAAAGCTCCTTAATATTTAAAAAGATCTTCAGTGGGAAACACACAAGGCATGTATTATTAACCAGACGGATTCTAGCCACTGACAGAACTCAAAGGCTACGTGAGCCGGGCAGGGTCAACGGTACTGTGGTTATGTGTGAAAATTGGCAAAAGAATAAAGGAGCTGGAGATGAGAACTGGAGGAGATCAGAAAAGACTGGAGGAGATTTGTATGGGGTAAAGATAGCTCTCTCTCTTTATGTAGTATTAAAAGAATTTGAATAAAACCATGCAAAATTATTTGATCGGATGTAATGACAACAACACGATATGTCTACAGTCAGGAATGATATAATTAACCAATCTCACATGAGAGGGAGTGCTGTTGTGACGAATATCAGTATGGCTGATATCAGCATATGGTCGAGTTGGCGTCCAACAGTTATTATACTTAACAGGAGTAAAAGTAGTTTTAAATTCATGCCGGTATTATTTAGCAATATCACACGAGAAGGAGTGCTGTTGTGACGAATATCAGCATGACTATGATCCGGTAGTAGGCACAAGGGCGCAGCCCGAGTTGGCGACCATCAGTTGGTGTACTTAACGGGGGTAAAAGTAGTTTTAACTTCTTTACAGTACTATTGAGCAATATCACATGAGAGGGAGTGCTGTTATAAGTAATATCAGAATGGCTGTGATCTGGTTGTAGGCACGAGAACCCAGCGGTAGTTGGTGACTGACAGTTAATGGGGTAATTACACTAACTGTGTAATTTAGTAATTTATCTGTTAGTGTAATTAACAGAGTTTTAAATTGTTAGTGGTACTATGTAGCCAAAAGGTGAGGAGAATAAACCATGGAGGTGACGGACAGTCCTGTAAAGCTTGTAAGTTTCTCTTTGTATTTCCACTTACTCCGCTTTAGAATATTAGCTCTGTTAACTTCAGAGTTCCAGGATTAAATCTCAAATAGGGTTAAATGAAAATCTAGTGGGCTAGAGCGCACAATCCGCTTCAAGTCCCACACATCAAGTAGAGCCCTTGATCAGGGTTTAGAGGGGGATTTGGGATTCAGCCTTGTGTTAGAGGCTACTTTGCATTCTAGGTCACCTTAGGGGTAAATAAAACAACATAGAGGTGCTTCTGAATGACTTAGAAGCCATTATTAAGGAGACAAAGTGTTGTTTAAAATGACATAACATTATCGGAAGTGCTTTTTGTGCTAAGATGCGTTTCCAAGCTGCTCTCTCCTCGGTACTGTGGACTGTACTGACCTAATTTCACCCAAGCTGCGGCCGACAGTTAGTGTAATTAACAACTCTTAGAACACCTGGGACACGGAGTGATATGTATAGTTAAAAGTCCCCATGACGTTACTGTGTATTATCAGCACTCATGGGAAACCTCCCGAACCATAAGGTAACTTGGTTAGAACTATTCATTGTATAATGAGAGATTGAAGGTGAGGAGAAAGTAAGGAAAAGAGATAAAAGATGTGAGGAGAGGCTAGAAAAAGAAAGAAGAAGACAGGACAAGAGAGGAGATGAAAGAAAAGGGTAGAAAAAGAGACAAAAGGGAACGAGAAGATAGGAGAGAAGAGGTAAAGGGATGAATGGAGAGGAGAGAAATGAAGACAAAGAGACAGGAGAAAAAAAGAGAGGAGAGGAGAAATGAGAACAGAAGGGAGAAGAAGAGAGAGAAAGGAGGAGAAGAATATAGAGGAGAAAAATTAAGACAGAATGGAAGAGGAGAGAAAAGAGAAAAGAGTAGAGAGGATAGGAGGAGAGAAATAAAAACTGAAGAGAGAGGAGAAGAGAGAAGATGACTGGTGAGGAGAGAAATTAAGGCAGAAAGGGAAAAAAGAAAGAGAAAGATGGAGAAGAGTAGAGTGGAGAGAAATGAGAGGAAGAGTGGAGAAGGGAGCAAAGAAAACAAAAGGGATAAGAGAAGAGATAAAAGAGGACAAGAGTAGGGAGGAGAGGAGACAAATGAAGATAGAAAGGGAGAGGAGAGAAAAGAGAGAGAAAAGAAGGAGAGTGGAATGAAGAGCGATGAAGACGGAAAAGGAGAAGAGATAGGAGGAGGGGAGGGAACAGAGGAGAAGAGTCGAGAGGAGGGGAAAGGTGTGGAGGGCGCCACAATCCCAGAATGCAAACTGGCGCGCGCGCACACACACACACACACACACACACACACACACACACACACACACACACACACACAGATTTGATCATGACTAGACCTTCAGGATCATGGGGGAAAACCAGCGGGGAATGGATAGAAACATAAACTCTATTAAAACCACTGAAGTCATTAAGGCCTCAGATGACGGATAAATAGAAACAGCAGACGGGATAAATGAAGGGAGGAAATTTCGAAGGGCAATGAGAATCAACATACTGCTGCTTCAGCTCCCAGCGTGGGGTGGGGGTGGGGAGGTAGAGGACTTCAGGTCCTGACTCCCTTCTCCATCTTCTGTCCCATGCCATATGCAGGCTTTATCAGAACTACCTGCAATATCCCTGCCTGATGTTTCTGTCTCTCAGACCTCACTCGAGGGTGGGATTAATATGTACATGCATGTGCTCCATCAGGACGCCTATGTATGTCATTATAGACACACCCCTAACATCCTTTCACATCCTCGTTAATAATTCTGAGGTAAAGCTTGATAATTCTGAGGTAAAGTTTGAATGATTTGGGGGGCGGGGCTGGGTATACATGGAGGAAAATGTGGACCGGATCTGATCGAGTCGCAAATCTCGCACGCACTTTCGTACAGCGTTCAAACAAATCTGATTTCCGTTGAAATCATTAAAAGCATGCGAGTGTGTTCTGTGTGGAGGATTTCTTTCCTGATGAGTTATTTAGGCGGCGCAGACATCTCGAGTACAGAAGCACGTGGCTCAGGGGAGAACGAGGAGGAGGGGAGGGTTTTTACGTAAGAGCTGCCCTACTTCCATGATTCAGCAGTATATGTAACATCGCTGAAGCCCATCCTTCTCCCTAGAGTCTCTGCATCTCTGTTTACGTCTCAGTTCACGTCTCTGAAGATCAGTCGTCTCCTTAACCTGAAACAGAATTCAGAAAAACCTCCCTCTCGCCGGCTTTCCATCTGTTACGTATCTCCTTCTGTCTCCCATTCACTCCGTCTCTCCTTTTTACGCTAGCACTGCATCATTACTATTTCTCTCTCTCTCTCTCCTTAGAAATCTAAGATATTCTGTTCACATCCTGTTGCCGGCTGATGCTTGAGGCTCCAAGCATGAAGGTAAACAACCCATCATCTGAAGGTATATCACGCTCTCCAATGGCTCCTCGAAACCCGTTATTTCCACCCAGTGAATAATGGCTCTGAATAATTTAGCAGATTTTACGACACAATGCGCCGGCTTCGAGAGCAGGCCAGGCCCACAGCGGGTTTCATCTCCTGGAGTACAGTAAAAGCCCGACGTGCATACAGACACTTCAGCAAAATGAAAATAGCTTTCATGACACTTCAAATAAACAAAACTGAAGATTCATGAGGAGGGGGAAAAAAGCTTAGTTTTATAAAATACTGTTGATACTGTCCTTTCTCCCCATTGACAAGCTGCAAAGGAAAAAACAAACAAAACAGGCCGAAAATTTAAGAACCAAACTGTTACATAATCAAATGGGGGTGTTTCATAATGCATGGTGGAGAAATACAGAGTTTGAGTTCTTCCACAGGGTTTGGGAATATTTTATTGTCCAGATACAAATCTTTCAGACTTTTTACTCTGGAAATCAAAGAGACAATCAGTCTCGTGATACACAGATTTCTGGCCTTGAGCTTCGGAATATTAAAGGTTGCACACTGATTCACTCTCAGCATATCCATGAGCTGTTTTTAGCAGAAAAATACGAAAGATTTCACATGCGTAAATGGTGGATTTTTAAGTGAGTCAAAGAGAAAAAAAAAAAAACATACTGTACATTTAGGGCAGGGGTAGCCAAGTGGGAAAGGACTTGTAATACTGAGCAGAAGGTTCTAGGTTCAATCTCCAAGCACCCCTCTGTTACCACTGTCCTGAGCAAGACCCCTGAGCAAGACCCCTTCTAACTTCTCAGATGTATAATGAAATAAAAATGTAGGTCGCTCTGGATAAGGGCGTCTGCCAAATGCTGTAAATGTGTACAAACGTAATTGAATTTTCTATACAGAAATCGCGTTCCATTCTCGGAGCACGATTGGATCGTAAATTGGATTTGTTCGTAAGTCCAACAAAGCGAGTCTTATACGCCTTTGACACGAATATACAATTTAAAGCATACCAATCCACTTGACTAAATCTCTGGCCCCTTTTCCCCACACAAAAACTGTAACCGCACCTAAGGAAATTAATCTCTCACATGTCAAATGTAACAGTGTTGTCTCTGCACCTTTACACGTGAGCTACTTTTGTGACTTGTTTGTATCTTTGAATGTTCGTAGATCTGCGATCTGTTTATATCTGCGGAAATTCATAACTCGAATGTTAGGTCGGGGACTACGTGTATCAAGTTAGGCAGAGAGTTCTCTACAAACTCCTTTCCCGTCAATGACGGGTACTAATGCTAGTTTATAGATGCACTGGTCAATCAACCAATAACTGGAATTGGCTGGTTTTCAGCTTGATCAGACACGACCGATCACTTTGGACATAACCTGTTCTGTGCAGAGTGCACAAGCTCCTGAGTAGAACAACTGAAATGCATTTTTATGCCGTTACATTATCAAGAATCGTGCACGTTAAAAGCTTTTAATCTGCTTTTTCTCCAAACTCTGTGAGGAGAAAGTAGGAGGCGGTAAAAATTCACAGTTTCTTTAGAATCCTACATGTGGTACACTATGAACTATTCACAAACTGGCATCCCGTGTGGTAGGAGTGAATTATTTGTTAAGTTTTTTTAGAAGCAATAATTTCATGACAGCTACGTGCTGCTCAGTAAAAATTTAGCTTTTTAAAATTTATTTATTTAATTTGAAGCTGAATGTTAAACTCTTGTATTTGAAGTTAGTGTGTATTGTTTAAATGCTGCGCTTGCTTTTTTAATTGAGAAAACAAATGTTATAAGGAAAGGGCTGTTGAATAAAACTAAGATATGAAACTTAAAATTTTTTTTAAAAAAATGCAATATCAGATCAGGACATTTTAAAAATCATGATACTTATAGAATCGCAATATTAATCATACTCAAACAATAATCGGTTAAATACTAACAGTAACCAGACATGCATATCCTTCTCAGTTTATTTTACTGAAACAGTTCCAGCAGCACAATCTCACTTTTTTTTACGCCGATTTGTTTTTGTATTAAAATTGACTTCCACATATTTTAAAATGTTTAAATGGTTAAAATCTTATTTAATTGTGCGCAGATCATTGATTCGCTCGGCCCCTGTCTCCTTCTCTCTCATGATAACCGAGAGACATGTACAGTACAGACCAAAAGTTTGGACACACTTTCTCATTCAAAGAGTTTTCTTTATTGTGTTCTTTAGCCCAAACGCGTCTCTTCTGCTTGTTGCCTGTCCTTAGCAGTGGTTTCCTAGCAGATATTCTAGCATGAAGGCCTGATTCACACAGTCTCCTCTTAACAGTTGTTCTAGAGACGTGTCTGCTGCTAGAACTCTGTGTGGCATTGACCTGCTCTCTGATCTGAGCTGCTGTTAACCTGCGATTTCTGAGGCTGGTGACTCGGATGAACTTATCCTCCGCAGCAGAGGTGACTCTTGGTCTTCCTTTCCTGGGGCGGTCCGCATGTGAGCCAGTTTCTTTGTAGCGCTTGATGGTTTTTGTGACTGCACTTGGAGACACTTTCAAAGTTTTCCCATTTTTTCAGACTGACTGACCTTCATTTCTTAAAGTAATGATGGCCACACGTTTTTCTTTACTTACTGCTTTTTCTTGCCATAATACAAATTCAAACTCTTCAAAAAGGTTTGTCCAAACTTTTGGTCTGTACTGTATGTCAGTAGCCCCACCCCTCCACACGTGCACCATTATGACGGTTCATTCTGCTGAACGGTCAGTTTCGGCCAAAGTGTTTTAGAACACTTTCTAGTAAGAATTTGTAATCTACCTAAAGTTAGAGTACAGTCAGGTTGCCATGGTTACCACGGCGCAGAAATGAACCCATTACATTTTTAGTCAGATAATTTCTTAACTGCGATTAATCAATTCCCAGATCAAAGAGCATTTCTAAACCATGCCAATGTGCTTTCACATTAGATTCATGTTACTCCCAATGATAACGTTACCTTTGTTTTCATACACACATCACACGTTAAAAATCGCACTCCCTCAGGTGGAAATATGACCAACACTTCCCATGTTTCTGCAGCTCAACATCGATACAGGCTATTTGCCAACCACAACATGCTGCTTCAGCAGTTATCGTCTGCAAGAACGCACACACACACACACATACAGGATGCAGACTCTGTTTTATGCGCACAAAGCAGCACCGCACACAGTAATAAACCCCGCTCGCCTGCCGTGCCAGACTATTTCATAAGCCACAGGTTATACAGAGCTATCTCTGCCTCAGCATGTTCATCTCTCATCTCACTCCAGCTCTGATTAATCGTCTTCTCCATGAGAATCTCGACAAACAGCGGCTAGTTTGAGTTCTCACCGTGCTCACGCTGCGTGTGTGGAGTACTTAATTGCCGGTTCCCTCATTTTCCACGCTTTCGTCTCGCATCCGAGTGTCGACTTAGTGGAACGCACAAGAATGGATTTTTAAACATTTGACAAGACGACGAATTCATGAACTAATTCAACGTGTGAGATTCTACAGGACTTTGCTTGCGAGGCGCTTGAAATGTTAATTTAATCTCTATTTGGATGCATAAAAAAGAACATTTCCACAATTCTAATTTTTCTATTGTACAGCTAGGTTCTTCTTATTTTTTTCTTATATTTTTCTTATATTATATATTTGTATTTTGTATTATACAGATATTTCATTTTATTCTTTATTAGTTAAATTTATTCCTTATTAGTTTAATTTACTTATATATACATATAATTTTTTTTTTACTTTCTGTTGTTCCTAATATTTATATTCTTTTTATTTCCTATTAATAGTTTTTTTTAAAGGTCACGGGCAGTCGTCTAAGAATTTCACTGCATATCGTCCTGTGTATGACTGTGTATGTGACAAATAAAATTTGAATTTGAAAATGTCTCAAATAGATTGATTCTCACACTCACCAAATACAGATCTGAGTTTATCTTTTAACTTAAGCTCTGCTGAAAGGCATACTCTCACATTTTACTATCAATCTCCAAAAAGAAGACTACTTAAAACTGAATGCCATATCAATGACATCTTTTCCACAATATCCTTACTAGACATCTTCCAATATGTTTCTGATGTCAGGTTAATACCTCTGAGCGCTTTGTTTCTGCTGTTGTAGAAGGTCTCACAGGGACACCTTAAAGATTCACGTTTCCTTAAAAGGTTATGCCTGAAGATCATCTAAGCCTTGTTTCAGAGGATAATCGTACCTTACTTTGAACTAGAACTATCGACATAATGATACCTCGATGCTGATTCCATCTGTATTAAGATTTGATAAATATCTCAACATTATTATTATAATTTTTCTTTAGATTTTGTTATAATTCTAAACAAACTTAGCAAATTATTCACTCCTACCACAGGATGCTGTGCTGCCAGCTAATGTCTGAATAGTTTAGAGTGCATCCATCAACACTGCCTGATCATAGAGGAACTCCAACATAATACCACCTCAAATGCAAACGTATATAAATTATGAATCATGAATCGATATGTGAATTCCCAGACAAAAAAAAATCACGCTACATCACAATTATTATTATTTTTTTTTTTGGAGCTACGGCTGTATTTCTGTCAAGCTACTTTGTAAAATTATACATTGTTAAAAGCACTACAGGATTGTCAGATTTTAGTCTATTTTCTTATACTTTCATTTTAATTTTAATCTAGCCTTACTAATACATCACATTATTATTATTATTATTATTATTATTATTATTATTATTATTATTATTACTAATATTCTTCTACAACGTGTGTGCTTATACCTCGTGTAATGGCTGCTGTAACAATACAATTTCCATTTGGGGTTAATAAAGATAGATAGATTTATCCATTTATCCACCTGTCTATATATCTGTCTGTCTGTCAATCAATCAATCAACCTGATTGTCTGTCTATCAACATCACACGTTCATGGTAGAAAAATCCAAAGGGATAGTAATCCAATAGTTTAAACCAGCGTCAGATTGAAGCCTTGGTCAGGCTGCAGGCAAATCCGATACGTTTCACAGATCTAATTTTCAGCCCTGACTGTCCACACTGTTATGTAAAAGCCTTCAGATCAGATTTGGCTCTCCTCAGACCAGCAGTCCAAATCTGACACAGTGTCTGAATTGGTCCCCGTGGTTACGATGCCAGGGGAGTGTGTTGTGCGATGTATAACAACAGACGGATAAGAAGATGACAGTTAATAAAAGAAATATCACACCTCACTCTTCAGGTCATATTCACACTGATCGTGGGAACTTCTGCAACATGTGACATGTGACGTTAGTGACAGTTTGAAATCTGATTGAATCGGTTAGCGCTTTCAGACTGAGATACGTCTTTAGGAATCGTATTTGAATCTTATTTCAAAACATCTCTGTATGTGGTTCTGATTGGATTTGCAAAAGCCCGATTTTTGACTGTTCTAAACATGACTAGATGAAAGCAATCAAAATTGATTACAATCTTGATTTGCCAAAGACAGGGCTGCCAGACTGATCAACGCCTAAATAACTACACAAATCTACAAAAAAAAAAAAAAAAAAAAAAACCACTACTGCCAGCTAGAATCCCTGTCACGTGACCATGACATGACAACATGAGCGTGCGTTACAAACACTGGGAATGTAAATGTCAGTGCATATTGTGCATTCAGGAAAAAACTAACCAGTCCCCTCAGATTAATGATAAAACCCTCTTAAACACCTTACTGATTTGAATTCTACTACTTTAATTTACCAACAGCTTCATACCCTTATCACCAAATTATCTCGTGCTATCTGTTTTTGCACAAAACGTCACTTATTTCACTACCTGTCACGGCAACAGAAACACTGTAATATATATTTGCAGCATTACCTGTAATTGTACGAAGGAAATTTGTAGCTTTCCCTCAAAAGCATCCGATATAGCGATAACACCTGCGTTCTGCCGGGCGCCGCCATCTTGTCTCGCTGTCAGATCAGGACCCCGGTATGCCTTCTAACACAGTGCCTGAACAAAATTATTACTGTTTTTATTATAAGAAATTACTATAAAGAGGAATACATTTTTATAAAACGTTATATTAAAAACCTTAGATTGAAATTTTAATTTATAAATAGAGTAACAAAATATTAATCATGAAAATATTTATAATAAACTTCAGGCGGGTGACTGGATGTCTGAAAAACACCCAGCTCGACTCTATAAGAGGTGAGTGTCTTAGATTCAGATCCAGTGCTTAAAGAGAGGGGTTTAAAGTGTTTTATACTTCAAAAATTTTCTTCTAAGAAGAAGATGGTTTAGTTATTGATGTAGTAATCCTGTGCATTGTTTTTTCGCTTTGCTGTTGAGTAAATGTGTGTGTTTGTGTTTGAAGTGTCCTTAGCATGCTTCTGTGCTGAACAGAGATACAGTGAATGCAGTGCATCAGGTGTATCAGGCACACTGTGCAGTGAAGGTATACTCTATATAGACAAAAGGATTTGACCAAACCTGTTAATTATTGAAATACATTTTTCAATCAGGCTCCTACATAAGTGCAGTGCATTCTCAAAAGAAAAAGAAAAATCACAGACATTATCTCATAATTATGACTTAATATTTCTTAATTATGACTTACTAACTCATAACTATGACTTACTATTTCATAATTGTCATTATCTCATAATTTTCACATACACTTTGCTTTAATTTGAAATTTTAGCTTTTCACTAGCATGGATCGTTCATTAATATCTCATAGTGAACGATCCATGCTGGTGAAAAGCTAAAATTTCAAATTATATACTAATGATTAGTATATACATTAGTATCATTAGTAATAATGAGATAGTAAGTCATAATTATCAAAAGAAAAAAAAAATCACAGAAATTATCTCATAATTACGACCGTGACTATAAGATAAGTCATGATTATCTTATAGTCTTTTGATAATAAGTCATGATTATGAGAGAATTTCTATGATTTTTCTTTTCATTTTTTGAATGCAATGCACTTCTTTAAGGCCCTTAATCCCTAGTGAAGGGCAGTCTTAATGCTTCAGCATAACAAGACATCTTGAACAATGCCATGCGTCCAATTTTATGAAATGACCGTTTTCTATAACCCTCTACATACCATCCCTTATACAATTAAAAATACACATTTGGATAGGTATCAGATAAACACTTTAGGGAGACACCTTTATCCTGAGATAAATCCGTTCCACCGTTAAGGCAGATTAACAACAATGAAATCAACGACGACAAAGGAGCTTTGCCTCAAACCAAGGCTTTTTCACATTAAGCGCGACTGATTTAAACCATGCAAAGTAACAATTGCACCCCCCCAACCCACACGCACCCCCACTTGCCAGCGTTCACATTATTTTTTCTCTCTGTTCTCGGGTACAGTTTTACCCTCTCCGATACAGCAGGTGGCAGTATTAACCAACTTGGTTTGTGAGCTGCCATTAAACATGAGACGAAGAGAATGAGGAAGTTAATCTTCACAGTGTTCCTAATATTATTGATATTTGGGGGAAAAAAATGTAAAAAGCAATGATCTCGCGTGCCTTCCTACTTCATCAGCTATGGATTTGTATAAAATCACCGATGACACTGATAAAATCACGTCTACTTCCATTCTCAGGTGCGAGAATCCGTGCCTGAGTACGCTGTATCTTGAGACCACTTTTTCCAACAGACTTGAAACTGAAACACTGGCCAATTTAGTGTTGGAGGTTTCATGGCTAAATTTCACCAGCCTGGTGGCCAATCTTCATTGATTGCACGTTTCACCAGTAAGAACAGAGTGTGAAGGTTTAATTAGCAGAGTAATAGCACAGTTTTGCTTAAAATATTGCAATGCACACAACATTATGGGTATCAAAGTGCAAAAGAGTATAAATTGTTGGTGCGTGTCTCGCTGGTGCATCTGTGACCAAGACAGCAAGTCTTTGTGATGTATCAAGAGCCATGGTATCCAGGGTAATGTTAGCCTACCACCAAGAATGACGAACCACATCCAACCGGAGTAACTGTGGACGCAAGAGGAAGCTGTCTGAAAGGGATATCTGGGTGCTAACCTGGATTGTATCCAAAAAACATAAAACCACAGCTGCCCAACTCACTGCAGAATTAAATGTGCACCTCAACTCTCCTGTTTCCACCAAAACTGTTCGTCAGGAGCTCCACAGGGTCAATGTTCATGGCTGGGCTGCTATAGACAAATTTTTGGTCACTCGTGCCAATTCGAAACGTCGGGTTTCAATGGTGCCAGCAGCGAAAATCTTGGCCTGTGGACAATGTGAAACATGTATTGTTCTCTGATGAGTCCACCTTCACTGTCTTTCCCACATCTGGAAGGTTACAGTATGGAGAAGCCCCAAAAGAAGCGTACCACCCAGACTGTTGCTTAGAGTGAAGCATGGGGGTGGATCAGTGATTGTTTGCGCTGCAGTATCATGGCATTCCCTAGGCCCAATACTTGTTCTAGATTGGCATGTCACTGCCAAGGTCCATCGAACCATTCTGGAGGACCATGTGCACCCAATGGTGCAAACAATGTATCCTGAAAGCGGTGCCGTGTAATTCGATTCCCACCTCAGTTCTGTGTGCATGGAGTTTGCAATTTTCCCTGTGCTTGGTGGGTTTCCTCTGGCTACTCCTGTTTCCCCCCACAGTTCAAAGACATGCAGATTAGGCTAATTGGTGTTCCCAAATTGCCTGTAGTGTGTGACTGAGCGTACGCGTGTGTGTTTGCGTCCCCTGTCCAGGGTGTACCCCGCCTCACACCTTAAGTCTTCTGAAATACGCTCCAGGCCCACCCCCACCCCCACTTTTTATTTATTTTGGTCTGGGCCATTCTTGATCTGGAGACTATGCTGGGAACCCTGGGTGTGTGATGTTAATGCAGATCTGATGTGATGCTAGTCTATCTCACACTCACACATTCTTCCATTCAAACCTATGGGCAGTTTAGTGTGGCTAATTCAGCGTTTATGACATGTGCAGTATAAGGAAAACTTTGAACCTTGGAGATTCCCATAAACACACATAGAAGACATAGGCGCAGGTTAGGCAGGATCAAATCGCTAACCTCTGAGCTACTCACGTTCTGTCCTTACTATCGTCATTTTATCCAAGAATACTGAGACTACGCATTAAGAAAGGTTTCGAAATCCAAAGCTGAGATCAGGACCCTTAACCCCCTGCTCGGTTGTATTCTGTCCCAGTTGTACACGACTCTAACAAAATGACTTACATTAGTCCATAAATGAGCAAATGTTTAAAAATGTTAACCACTGACAAAAGGTTAGATGACTCTTGAGATCTGAAAGTTTAATACTGAAACATGCCTATTAGCTTCACCGGATGTCTCGCTGGATGTCCCGTGTCCATTTTAGAATAGAATTAGCATACACACTAATTTGCCCTGCATCAGTCCACTTTGTGATTTTTTTTTCTTTTCCCCACTGTACTCTTCATTTCCCAGACAAGGCCAAGCCTTATCAGCTTTATGAAAAACACAGAGCTGCTTTTCAATTGCTGTCCTTTGAGCACCGTGTCTCTTTACCGGTGCCAGTGCCGCTCAATGAACGGATTGTGCTTTGACCTGTGGAAATCGGTGTCGTGTTCATGATACATGATTGTCATGAGATGCATTTGGTGAGATGGAGGTGGAGAGATTTAAAGGCTGTGCGCTCTCTTCGGCTTTCGCTGGAGAAAGGTCACAGACGCGTCCTGTTTGCAGAAGCGCTGCCTTTGACTGGAAAGGTCAGAAGCAGCGGTGGGTCAGAGCAGTGAGTTGTGAAAGAGGTCAATAGAGCCAATTGATTGCTCATTTAGAGGCCCAATTAGCAGGAGAGATGATGACCTGAGTTAAGATGTCAGAGACTAGGAAAAAATACACTTGCTAAATAATGAATGATAATGCCGCCGACTGGGGATCGTTTGTTTTGCTATTTTTGGACATGTGGTTCAGATTTAGTTCAATGAAGAGACACCTAAAGAAAATGATGATGACTTTACATGATGCATATGCATGCATGTTAGGCAGAACAGTCTACAATTTAATCTGAGATCGCATTTCATCCATGTTAAATAGGTGACCTAGTTTGCCCGGGAATTAAAAAACACATTTTTGTACAGATTGTACGTTTTAATGGTAATTAGGTTCTTTGCGGGCTTCTGTTCATGTTCTGCTTTTAAAAGAGGATCTGCTTTATTATTATTTATAAGCAGTATGTTCTATTCAAAGTTCCTTACAGGTTTAAAGTGTACTTGGCAGAGCAGCACGATTTAGTTTGATTAAAGAGAGATTCAGCATTATTCATAATAAGGCATCCCACAAGGTTCTATATTAGGACCATTGGTGTTCTGTCTTTATATTAAACATGTACTGCATAGGCATTTCTTGATGATGATGATGATGATGATGCACAGTTATAATTTTAGTTTGGGTATATTGAGCAGCATGGCTATATATGAGGGTGAGTCAAAAATGATATGCACTCTGGCTGTGGAATTTATTTGAATTAACTTTTAGAAAAGACAAATTCATCATTTTAATCTCCTTGCTTTTCAGTACATTTTGTCCATCTGCCAATAGGCTTTCATACCTTCTCATTAAAAAATGTCTTAGGCTGAACTGCGAGCCATGAATGCACCGTTGTCCGCACTTGTTCATCAAAAGACCTGGTAGGGCTGCTTTCAGGGAACCAAACACGTGAAAATTGACAGCAACATCACAGCGCCCATAGATAGCAGTCCTCATAGTTTAATCTGAAGTTTTGGCTACAGCTCTTTAATAAGCATCTCACTGTAATAAGAATGTTGATTGCTTATAATGTTCCAATACTGGCCCTTGAAGTTTTGTTTGCAGATATCCAAATGCTTCTATTTATGCTTTTTCATGAGTTGGTTCAGCACCAGGTACACCCTCAGACCACAAAATAACTAATCACTGCATGCTGCTCTTCTTTTGTGCAAATCATAAGTGATAAGACAGTACAGCCAAAACAAGTTTTTATATAACCAGAGTGCTGAATTTTTTATTTTTTTTTACAGTAACTAAATGCATTCTAGAGCTTGTCAGACATGATTTTCTCTAAAATCAAAAGCTACATGATGAATGGCTGGCCTTTAGAATCTCCTTATTGCATCGCTTTATTTCACAGTCATAAAGTATTGTATTTTGGATGTAGAAATATTGCCAATGTAACGTAGGAACAAAACCATGTTTTTTTAATGAAGATCACTAGAGATCTATGTAGCGATGTCGCTATGTATTTGCAATTCTTTTGTGGCAAATCATGTATTGAGACACTGACCCCAAAACGAATTTTTTATTTATATATGCTTTGTGCCGTTCCATTATAATCCTACAGGTGGCGCACTCTAAATTATTTACACATTGGCAGGCAGCACAACATCCCTTGTGGTAGAAGCAAATTAATTGCTTAATTATTTGCGAAGATCACATAACAGTTATGTAGATACTTGCCGCTAAGTAAAAACTTTTTAGGTTTGTTTAATATATTTTACAGTTAAGTTACATTTTAAACTGTTGTTTAACCAGTCAAAGTTTTAAAATTGTAACAAAAATCAGGAAAATATATGCAGGATATTTACAGAGGTTTTATTTGTCATGTACACAACCATACACAGTATCACGTTCAGTGAAATGCTTATGCAAGCATACATGCGTGACCTAAAGAGAAAGATTTCTTTACGATTAAATCAATTGCAAAATAGAATTTTTCAATGGAAATTGAATAAGAATTAAAAACATTAGATTTAAATTTTTTATAATGTATAATCACCACTTACTGTAGGTATTGTGATTATATCATATCGGATGGTCCCTGCGGATGGCACAGTGGCATAGTGGTTAGCACGGGTGCCTTGCACCTTCAGGGTGCGGGTTCAATTCCCGTTTCAGGGTCTGTGTGCATCAAGTTTGCATGTTCTCCCTATGCTTTGTGGGTTTCCTCCGGGTACTCCAGTTTCCTCCCACATTCCAAAGACATATTAGATTAGTCTAAATGGCGTCGCCAAATTTCCTGTAGTGTGTGCCCTGCAATGGATTAGCACAGTGTCCAGGATATTTCCCGCCTTGTGATTAGTCTCCTGGGATAGGCTCCAGGCCCCCCTGTGACCCTGGATACAGGATAAAGCGATATAGACGGTGAGTGAGTGAGGGAGTGAATGGTCCCTGGTGATTTCCATCCCTAAACATCACACACTTAAAACAATTCATATCGCATATTCTCTCTCTCTCTCTCTCTCTCTCTGACACACATACACACACTCTCTGTTGTTAAATCTGATGGCTCTAACTAGTATTTTGTAAGCGTGCAGAGGGACAGTTGATCCATGTCTCCTGGCTATAGCATGGGTTTGTTGCTTGAGAGTGGGTGTGTGTGTGTGTGGAAGAGGCGAGAGGATGAGCAGTTAAGCATGAAAGCCACTTATTGATTTCCATTGCCGTCCTTGTTACGAGGATGTAGGTGCGATTTGTCTTGCAGTTAGTGAGGCATTAGGTCCAAAATAAAGTGCTGCCTTTAAGTGACACAGATGACTCCTAGAATTGGAGTGAGACCACAATTACTTTTAAAATGGAAAAAGTATGTTCTGAGGATTAGATGACAAAGTTTAAAGGCCTGAATAATACCAATAGTTTATCAGGTTAGGCTTTATTTTTAATATTATATTAAACTAACTATCACTTGACCATTTTTTGTTGATGTTGATGTCATAGCATTGCATGTTATTGCATCGCATCTGCAGATTTAGTTTGGAATCTTCTCTACTATCATATCCAAAAGTCCACCATTGGATTCGGATCTGGACACCTAAGTATCATGAACTCTTTATTGTATTCGTGGAACCAGTTTAATTCTAAGTTAGAGGTGTAAATGGTCATACAGGGATGCACAGGGTCAGGAATAGCACTTGGATGAACTGAAACATATCTCACGCCAAAGAACATAAAGTGAGTGTGCATGTTGGTGCAAATGACAGTAGTGTACATCACATATGATATTTTTCAAAGACTGTTTGTACACGAGTGTGTGAGTACAAGATGTGTTACAAGATATGTAACACCCGCCAACGTAATAACAGCCAAGAAACATAATGGAACAATAAACCTAAAACAAATCTGCTGCCTTTAATGTAATAATATCTTTAACATAATACATTTCATATTACATTGGTGGAAAGTTTAACAATTTTGAAAGCTGAAGTTTTTTACCTTCCCAACTTCCACAAACGTAATAACAACTGTTATTATTATTTTTGTGCGAAATACACCAGACAATAAAAATGTTCTCAGTGATGCTCTATAAATGATAATTTATCATAATTTGCCATTATTATGATTATGACTTATGATTGACATGTAGGATGTGCTCTGGTTTAAAAAATGGTTCAGTGTTAAAAAATCCCATGGCTTTGTTTCATTACTTCTGATTACTTTTCATAAATATTATACATATTTAATGTACTGTAAATATATACTAGTGCTGTCAGTCGATTAAAAAGTTTAATCTCGTTGATCACAGTCACAGGCTGTGATTAATTGTGATTAATCACAATTTTAAAATACTCAGATATATGTGTATTATAAACGTTCAATGTTGGAATAAAGAAATGCATGACAAACTGGTTAGAGGAAACAGATTATGCGATTTAATAATATCTAAAACATTAAGATGTTAAATTAAAATCTCTCGAATGGGACTGGCACTGCATGCAGTAGCTGGGTAGTATGGGGGTGTGTCAACCGACCGACAGCGGGGCTCAAACACGGATCATCAGCTCTGAAAATCGACAACCTAGAGCCTTAGTCGCCTGAGCCACCACTCCCACAGCTTACGTTTAATGTATTCTTGTAAAAATATTTCCCCATAAAGGTAGCTCGAGCCCACAACTTTGGTTTTATTCAAACTTCCACCTAGAAGCTTTTTAAAATGAAACTTGCTGTTCAGCACACCTGGTGATGTTTTCTCAGTCATCTTATTTATATTATATATTATCACACACAGCTGGGTAACCGCGCTGCAGTTATGGGATGCCATTAGGGTCAAACTAGGGTCATACGATAAACTTGTGATAAAAAATTGTAATGCGTTAAAATTTCTAGATTAATCACATGCATGAACACGGTAATATCAACAGCTGTAATATTTAATCATAAATATTTAATAGTATTTTAAAAATTATTTACCAAAATGAACATTGCAGTACCATAGAAGTACATGTGCAGTACCATCATGGCCCACCAGGGGGTGGGTCCACAATTTGGAAAACACTCCAATAATAATAACTTCATCTTCATCATAACCCCATCTTGCAGTAACAGCATCATCAATTATGTGAAAATGCTTTTATATAAAAAAATCTCATTTAGTATTTATCATAATTTGAAAGTAAATGATGAAGCGCAAAGATTCAGATATTTGAAAGCACATTCATTTAATGAATCCTTGTATGACTGAGGGAAATATATATGCATATGTTGGGAATGTACGAGTGTCACCGACACAGTAGTGTGTGTGTGTAGTTCAGGGTTTATCAGTGGAACAACAGTCCATGATTTGGGTTGATCCCACCACAGAGTGTGCAGCCGTCCTGTGGCTGTCCTGCGTCACTCCTGAGTGCCATGCTGTCAGTCACCCGGCTGACCAGTTTCCCAGAGATTGACATGTACAATGGAGTGTTGGAGCCCATTAGTCACAACCAGTAGCCGGAGCTCAGGACAAAACAAGACTGGATAAGCTGTCCAACTTAACAGAACCTTCACTGGTATACTGAAGTGTCTTCCTCATATGTGCAGTTAAACCTTGGACTGCGAGCATAATTAGTTCCAGAAGGGTGCTTCACTTGTATATCAAAGTGAATTTCAACATAAGAAATAAGAGGACTCAGATGTTTCCTTCCCCAACCGAAAAATGTTCATATAAAAATTATTAATGCAAAATATAAAGTAAAAACAAAACAAATTAACCTGCACTTTACCTTTGAAAATAATCGTTGCTGGTGTGAGACGAGAGAGAGGAGAGGAGGAGGATTATTGTGTAGGACGACTTTCACACACACGCACACTCACAGAATTACTGCTTTCTGCTGGAATCTTTTTCTTTTTTGTGCGTCTTTAACAAGGAACCTCTCTAATAACGCTTGCTTATGCCTCCTTTTGAGGATTTCGCGGAAATGTGACATTGCATTGTCGTTAAACGGATTCATCTACCGCACTGCTACAGCCCACTTTTTTCTTCCTGGAGGCCATTGTTTCAGTACATATACTAAAGAACTGTCACTCCACTTGGACACACAATTATAAAATGCTTTACGCACACACATGTGATCACGATGTTATAGTAAACAGTACACACGCGCACGGATGTTGATAATACGAGTGATGCGCACGCACTGTGACCGAGCATGGGAGACCATTACCCATAATCTCGCAGAGCACAATAGAGAAGAACCATTGACTCAGCTGTCACCACGTGACGCTCGACGGACAAAATGTATATGTACCGCTCATAGTGCAAAACCTTGCTCGTTTATCGAGTTAAAATTTATTTAAAAATTTTGCTTCTCTTCCCAAACGCTCGCAGACCAAGCTTCTCGTAATCCAAGGTTTCACTGTACCATCATTTTGTTCCTCATCATCATTTTCTTTGCAGCTTTCTGCACAGTTTTATACAGTATGGCCTTTTTGTCCCCCCTCGGTCATGTTGTTCCTCTTCGGTCATGAGTATCTTAGTAACTCTGCAGCTTGAAATTATCTCACGGATGAACATTTACCATGTCCTCTCATAGTCCGTAGTCTCCTATAAGAGGTGAATTTCCGGTTGTTCCTTAGGAAGGCTGGAAGGATTTGGGTCAGATTCAGGCCACATCCACAACCACAACACAAACTCGTATTGGCTTCTTCACGTCAAGACAAGACATGTCTGTTCACATTCTAGCCCAGTACGCCTTTGTGTCATAATTCCTTTCATTGAACATTGTATTGATTTTTTTTCTTTCCTCTGTGGTACTAATATTGTTGTTTCGTTCGATCAAAGGGAAATCTAGTGTTTAAGGTAGAAGTGGCTAAAAATTGTTCCATGATGATCCAGACCTCTCTCTGAATGCACTCGGGGGAAATAAGCAAAGACTTGTAGATCGGCGAGACATGTCAATCTCTCAGCCATTAGTGTCAGCGTCTCACACGGCTGTGTGGCCTATCTGTCCCTCGACAAGACCAGATTCTTTTTGCACGTTGGAGTCGGCAGAAGCAGAAACAACTCACTACGAGGCACTGGGGGAATGCAGTGCCCGTATTAGCGCAAACCTGGGTTTCTTAGCTCAAATTAAACCAGTCCATCTTCACCCTCCGTCCCGTGGCTCAGTCTGAAAAGCTCAAAGCTTCCTGTCGTAAGTGGGAGCCGTATGCAGCACACTCATTTAGGATAAAGAGATTTCTGCACATATATACTGTAGTATTATTATTATTATTATATATATTTTTTTGGAGTGAGCTTTTTAGCTCAGCTCGGCGGCCGCTCTTAGAGAACGTCTTAATGCTTTGTTCCTCTAATGACCAGGAAGGAGAGCACACTGATTCAGCAAACAAATGAAGAAGTGAGAAAAGTTAATAAGAAGCGGTAATAAGAATAGCTGGCGAAACCATGTGCGACGTGTCCAATTAAGACCGGAGGCTACCGGCTGATCTCGGCTGAGACCGTGTCCTGTAGATGAAGCCATAATGAACTGAAAATACTAATGAAGAGAAAGATAAAGTTTTCCACTGCTGCAAATAAACCAGTAAATCAGAAAAGCTGAAAATCTCCTCAGGCTGAGTATATTTTAAGCCTGTCATTTAACCACAGTAAGGTGCTAAAAGAAGACGCTGTTCCTGCTTGCTTAAGGTTACACGCCTAACACTTACTACATATCTATACTCGCTTTTTATTTCTTCCTACCACTTTTGCATCGAGGCTGTTTGAACCTCAGTGAATAACATTAATTTATTATTTGCTTTGTTACACGCTGCAGTGGATATTAAGCTCCCAAGTGGCTAATCTCGTAGCCCGGAGCCTTGATAAACATGTTTTTTTTTTCTCCCCCCGTTGTAGGTGTAACATGGTAGAAGTAAACGCATTAGCCAGCATTTTCTTGGTAATGACTTCGTATTGGAGTTGCACCATTTGTTTGGCTGTCTCTGAGACAAATCGGCCACCGCGCTAATTGTTAGAAATTGCTGAAGGTGTCCTGCGGTTGGAAAGGATCAAATTGCTCAATGCTTCACAGCTGGAACTTAACCTGGACCTTTCTCAGCCTAGAATAATGACTTTTATAATGATTAGCGTCATTCACTTTATGTGGCTGCTTTTATAATCTAATTTTCTTTAAAATTTCTTTTTTTTTTTATATTGTTCCTTGGACTTTTAATCTCCCCACCTAAAGCGTATCAACACATGATGTTTGTGCCCATTTGGGCTTTTTAATAAATTTTTTTTTAAAGCATCCCATTCCCAATTCAGTTGCTTCTTTAATCTTAGAATATCTTGCACTCTTCTGGGAAGGGTGAGGTCTGGGCTCTGTGCAGGATACTGGAGTTTGCTTTTGGGCGTTGTTACGGTGGAACAGGTTTCTAGTAATGAGAAATTGTAACGGTACGTCATACCCAGACATTGTTCATAGTTGTGGCAGCAGGTTGGACAGAACCCGCTGTCCACATACAGTATTTTTAACCATTTCCTGCTTGAACATATTGTCTTATTATTATATATTGTAAGTCCAAGGATCATCAGATACAATAATATAACGATACCCAGGTGGTGATACTATTTGTATTAGTGATGGGTCGTTCAGAGGATTCGTTCTTTTTGAACAAGTTTTTAATGTTACTCAGAAGAATGAGTAGTCTCAGAGAATGATTTGTTCATTTTCTACTGGGCACCCATGCGCAAAGCATCACAAAACCTCTATAGGTTATATACACGAAACAGAAATTAGTAGATACCGCTTGAGTCTCTTGGTCCGAATCGTTTGTTCTTTTGTCACGTGACTCCCATAGACACTATGCAGTGCAATAGATCTAAAAAGGATGACTAGGACTAGAAGACTCATGAGAAGAACCTCAAATCTGTTTCCTGTGTAATGCACGGCATAACGTCTATGGGAGTCACGTGACAAAAGAACAAACGACTCGGACCAGAAGATATGAGTGATGAGCTGCTCATTCTATATATCATAATATGTCCTTAGGTGCATTGTAATATTTTCATTACTGGAACTATAGCCAACATTTTTGTTTTTAGATGTGTTGGGGGTCTGTTTATTGAAAATTTTATATATATATTTTTTTTATTTCTGATCAAAAGAACAAAATGAACTAAATGAATCTAAAAAAAAAGATTAGTTTTTTGATTTTGATTAATGAGATTCAAAGAACTGGGTCACTAAAACTTCCCATCACTATTCTGTAATTATTATTACGATTTTATAAATATTGTGATTCAGTGTTAAACGTTTTTTTTTTTAGGTTTTGTAAAAATTCACATAAATTTAGCAAATAATTCGGTCCTACCACACAGGTGTTCCCTGCCAATTTGTGAATAGTTTAGATCGCACCCCCTGTAGGATTATAAAGGAACTGCAAAATATTGCTGTCTCTGATGAAAACGTATTTTTATTAGAAATCTATTTGTAAAAAAATTTTTGAAGTCAGTGTGGTGATACTTGAATTGCTACAAGAAAGAACTGCGTAAGACATTTGGCTCAGGTTGCTAAGGGTCTAAGTCATTGCTTTTTAACCTCGTAACCCAGTGTAAGGATCTATCCAATGACAGGAACTTCAAAGCACTTTTGCTCTGAAAGAGCATCTGCCAAATATCTAAATGTACTGTAACTGAAACAATTTCCCCCCATTTCTATTTTCATGTATGATTGATTGCTTCTTTGTTTTTTTTTCCTTTGTATTCTTGTATACTTGATTTAATGCTCAGTATTTAAGTTTTTCAATGAGCAGACATATTGTAGGCCCTGTGATGGTTCACATTCTTCAAAATTTGTTCTCACTATCCCAGTGAAAAGTTTGGACACTTTCTACAGACCTCTAATTCCAATAGATTTTTATTTCTAACTACACTGTAAAACAATGCTGAAGGCGTCTAAAATATTCAATAATCTCGTTTGAACAGTTGATATTGAGATGTGTCTGCTACTTTTGCTCTGTAAAGCTTCGTAACGGCTTTATTCTGAGGTGCTATTTGTTAATTGGTGATTTCTGGGGCTGGTAACTCTAAATGAACTTCTCGTCTGCAGTAGAGGTAAGTTTTGGTCTTGCTTGCCTGAGATGGTCTTCATGAGAGCCACAGTTTCATCAAGAACTTTTCCAGAACAGCTGAAGTTCATCTTAAAATAACTGCCCAGTGTGTCATTGTTGTCACTAATGCCATATGTGAAAAAATCCAGTATTGTTCCTGAATGTAAAATAAATTAAAAAAAACATTGGATTAGAAGGTGTGTCCAACATTTTGACTGGAACTATAGATTGAATCTGTGTATCCCTTCTATCTATCTATCTATCTGTCTATCTGTCTGTCTGTCTGTCTGTCTGTCTGTCTGTCTACCCTTCCGTCCATTTCTTTACCGTCCTCATCAGGAACCATACGATTGCGTTTTCATACATAATATCACACACCGTGATGCCGTTTGTCCACGGCTGTTTGCTAATACGCTGCTAGCGCTAGCTCCGTAGTATATGGCAAGCTCTCAACTCTAGGCCTGTAACACTGCAGGACTCTTCCATCTGCTCACTTAAAGCTCTTCCTGGCCCTGCTGGTCTTCTGTATTAAGCAGTACCTGCCAATATAGGCCAGCACAGCCGCCACGCAGGCCTCCTCGCTGATGAAACATGGGAAATTCCCCCCTGCCATCCCTTTATTCACTTCCTGTCAAGAAGGTGTAGGAGCGAGAGAGCGCTCAGAGTCGAGTATTGTTTGTCCATTACGATTTGTTTAAGCACTTTAATGCAGATTTCATATCCTTTTCCTGACAGCACTAAGAAATGCATGACAAACTGGTTAGAGGAAACGGAGTATGAATGTTAATAATATCTAAAACATGAATGTTAAATTCAAATCTCTCGATTGGGACCAGCACTGCATGCAGTGACTGGGTAAAGTAAAGCCAAAGTAAAGCCTTATTTTTTTTGTCACATATACATTACAGCACAGTGAAATTCCTTCTTCGCATATCCCAGTGTAACTGGGGTCAGAGCGCAGGGTCAGCCATGGTACAGCGCCCCTGGAGCAGTTAGGGTTAAGGGCCTTGCTCAAGGGCCCAACAATGGCAACCTGGCTGAACTGGGAATCGAACCGCCGATCTTCATCAGTAACTCAGTGCTTTAGCCCTCTGAGCCACCACTCCCACATCTTATATTTAATGTAGTATGGACGTGTGGCAACCCACCAATGGCGAGGCTCGAACCCTGATCCTCAGATCTCAAAATCAATAACCTAGAGCCTTAGCCCTCTGAGCCACCACTCCCAAATCTTATATTTAATGTATTCTTGTAAATATAGTTCACCTTATAGGTAGCTCGAGCACACAGCTTTGGGTTTATCCAACCTTCCATCTAGAAGCTTTTTATATTGAAACTTGCCATTCAGCACACCTGGTGTTATTTCGTCAATAATTCATCAATAATTCATCAAAAAATAGGAATGTCTTAAGATAAGATAAGTCTTTATTATTCCAGAAGGAAATTGTTTCTCCAGTGGCTGCATATTCAAAAGATACAAATACAATAGTATAAGAAGAAAATTAGAAAATAAAATAACAATAAAATACAATGTACTATAATTTCAAAAAAAGAGATATAAATAGAATAAAAATATATAGAAAACCTACAAAAAAAAAAAAAACTACTGACTGTAAAGACTAAAGACTATTAAAGTTCCTAGATTCATCACATGTGTTAACGTGTTAATATTGACAGCCCTATTTAAAATACAACAGATATAAACACTCATTCCTTTACCATTCTATCACCCATGTACACACAGACATTATTAATAAAGATATAAACGTGGGAGAATTTTCCTCTGCAATAAATTGATTGAAAATCTATTCAGGGATCTATCGTGATTCTTTTGTGTGGCAATTCATGTGCAATACACTTTTAAATACATTTTTTAGATACTGTATGTTTGCATTTGAGGTTGTAATTGCATTGCAGTTCCTCTATAATCCCTGCAGGTGGCGCTCTCTAAACTATTTGCACAGCGTGGTGTGTGGTAGGAGCAAATTATTTGCTAAAGTTGGTTAGCGATATCTGAAAAAACGTTTCCTAGCAAATCGAGATATTTACAAAATCGCGATACTTACAGAATGGCAATACAAACTGAATCATTCCTGATAGAATCTGTACGATACATTTCCCAAGGCTTAACCTTAACACATAACATTTCATTTTAGATGAAGCGCAGCGGTGCCCGTGTGTTGTTTTACTGAGAGACAGATGAGTCTTCTGTGTATCAGCCTCTCTTCCCAGTCTCATAATTGCCTTTTTGTTTGTGCTAATTAACTGGACTGGTGTGTTAATCTGGTTTGTCAGTTGTCATCAGTGTTTCGGTCTGATTGTTGTACTGTGCTGCGGTTCATTAAGGCCAGTCACAGGCAATCTTTCTTTTCAGGGTTTGTATTACACCGTACGGACAGCTTGTCATTAAACTGTGCACGCTGTTGGTAATTGGACAGCGAAACATTTTTTATTAGTTAACTTCTTGTACACAGGCGCATTAGAAATGAACTAATGATGAAACCGCACACTGTCAGCATGTGGATTTGTATGTATCTATATCAGGCCAGATGGTTTAACTACATCTGTATGAACATGCCTGGATGGAAGAGTGTTAGAGCAATTAGCAGGAATTTGTGTTAATAAAGAGTTTTTAATGAGAGTATTTTTTTTTTTTTACAAATAAATATATATATTTTTGGAGGTGAATAGGTTCATGGGGAGAAAAAGAAGAACGCCCTGAACAATACATACAACATCCAGTACTAATCATTTCAAAATCCTCCTTTTCTCCTCAGTCCTGAGTGTTTTATTAAAAAGTATAAGTTCTTTTAACGAAAAAGGAAGAGTTTATCTGCCACGGGGGTTTGAGCACAGCCTGTAAATCTGTTGACAGATACTATTGCTTTTATTGCGGCTGAGAGTTATGGTTTGAAGTCAATTCCCCAACAATGCAATATTCTTTGTAAAGTTCCAAGCCTGCGAAAGAATGCTGTGTACAGTTGAAACGTTTTAAAAGTATGGCTCTCGACTTTGGGTCTTTGTGTCTTGTCTTTTATTTAAAAAACAGAATCATAATGGTGTGACTGCCTTTGAATTAAATTCCAATGTTTTTGTGAAACAGTATGGCCACCCAGGCTAGATCCTCGCATTGTGATAAATGAAGGCTCTTTTTCAGACTCAAAGCCCTGGCACAGGTGGGATACATCATAACAAATGGCCTGTAGGGTGTGTGCTTGTGCGCATATGTGTGTGTTTGTGTGTGAGTGTAGAAACAGGAATACTGTAGACTAAGATTCGTTAGGAAACTGTATCGAGGAACTACCTTACACGAAATCTAATTGTATTAGTTGGTCGTGTTTCATCTAATTTTTCAGTATTGTGACATGTGATAGGTCTCACAAAGCCAGGAGTAACATTCTTGCCTGTTATACTGTACCGTCTGGATTAATTCAGGGCTGTGAATCATGGGTAGACTGTGACTTCAGTTTGATTAGATTTTTTTTTGTGCGTTGCGATTTTGAATACAGCTCCTTCTCGCAGCTGTATTAGTTTGTATTAAAAATGAAAAAAAAAACATGAATAATCCTTAAAATGCGATAATCCATAGAAAGCGATAATCACTTATTCTCTGCTCTAACCTCCAACTGCCTGTAAACTTAAAAGAAGACGATGATCTTGCAAAACATGAGTATTTGTGCAAAATAATTGTATTTTCTGTAGTCTATTTTCAAAGAATTTATAAATTTTAGACTACAGTGGAACCTTGGATTATGTGCATAATTTGTTCTGGAAGTGGGTTCGTATTCCAAAACACTCGTAAACCAAATTTTCAGACAAGAAATACTGAAAACTCAAATTATTCATTCCACAGCCCAAAAAAATAAATACATAAAAATAATTAATACAATATATAAAGTAAAAATAAAAATATTTAACCTGTACTTTAACTTTAAAAAAAGTAAAAATAAATCCTGACAGATAATTGTTTCAGTTTATGCGCGCAGGCGCTGTGTGTGTGTATGTGTGTGTAATGTGCATGCACACACAACACATATACACACGCACATAAGGGGGGGGGGGTTGTAAAGGAGAGAGAGAGAGAGGAGGGGGGGAGTATGTGTCAAATGCGCACACACATAGGACTAAGCTGAAACAGGGAGGGAGATGCTGATTATACCAGTAAAAGACGAGCACTAAGACCCATCAGGGGAGACGATTACCCACAATTCCGCAGCACAAGAGAGAGAAAACCCATTGGCTCAGTTGTGATCATGTGACGCTCGGTGTCAAAATAAGAAGCGCATGTGTGATACTCAGCATACATACTCAGTACTCGTAATCCAGGACTTGCTCGTTTTTCAAGTCAAAATTTATTACAAATTTTTGCTTGTCTTGCGGAACACTCGCAAAACCGTGTTACTCGCAATCCAAGGTTCCACTGTACAACACACTCACTGTGCTTCCTGATTCCTTGTATGGTAACATATCCTATAGCCTGTATCCAGACGAATATACGTACAAATAGCTCGTGTCCGCTGGAACCCTTTTGTTTAACTGGCAAATGCAATTCCTGTATCGTCTGTTGGTCTCCAGGTCTTTCTATAACTGACATGTTAATGACTGGGTCTTTTGATGCGCTGCATATCGAAGTGTGACGGATTCATCCCAGCAGTACTTCTTCTGCTTTTATGTTATCTCAAAAAGTTGACAATATCGGCACTCTAATGAATCGGCCAACAAAAGATTGCGTAATTGAAAAGAACTGTATAAAACACACTCTAGTGTAATAAGACTTAAAGAAACATTCCACCAGCCATTGGTTTATGATGTATTCAAGCAACTCTGGTGTAATATGGTTTGAATCTGCTATATCATTAGTATTATTGTCTGTTCTAATGTGACTGGTCAGAATGTGTTCATTACAATTTGTTCTATGATTACCTATTTGTTCTAACAAGAAAAACACAAAGACTTGTATGGTAGATGCTGGGGATGCACCGATCGATTGTCCCTGTGATCGGTATCAGCTGTTTTTTTCAGCTTTATTGGCCATGTCCTGTAATCGGTCCAACCGCCTGGGATATAATAAATTCTGTGCCGATCTCACACACACACACACATTCCCCGAATGGCACTACAGAAGCTCGTTTGGCCTGTGACCAGGAGATCGCTAGTTCGAATCCTGTTAAAGCCGACTGTAACTCGACAGCTCTCACATAAATCGCAGCGGCACTAGTCAATCACGTGCGTCTAACGGTGCATGTAAAGCTTGTGTCTCAAAGGACGCATGTGATGGACTTCAGCCTCCTCGTTCTTTACATGGTTGGCTTTTATCAATAAAAGCTCTGATCAGTGACCTAGAGAAAGTCTTGTAACGTTGTGCAGGGTTTTTTATTTTTTCCAAAAGTTATGTAATAGATGCTTATGCTTTATTATATAAACCTAACTGAACTTTTCAATAAAGTTATGAAGATGTTTTACGTATTCAGTGGGTTGACCGCGCAATATGCTCAGACTAGATCCTCTGGTCCACGAAGTTGGTTTGGGAATGCTGACACTAGTTTTAGGAATTGTTTATAGAAAATGTGGTGTCTACAGCTTTAAGGTTGTCATCTCATAATAATCACTTTAATAATAATAATAATAACAACAACAACATCTTAAATAGCTTCCAGTATTTATTTATTATTATTTGTATTAACTGTAATGACATAATGTGTACATGAGACATTGATGTTTCTGGCCACGCCCCCTTCGGTTTCATCCACAGTTTAGGTGACTTGTTTGATGTGTGTGTAATAGAGCAATATCCACAGTCGGTCTTCAGTTCTCTGCATGCAACTGTACTGTAGTTCTTACCTGAAGAAAATGCACCATTTCTGGCACATATTTGAAAGAGAATTGTATAATATACTGTACAGTTCTGCTCAAAAGTTTGCATACCCTGAAAGAATTTGTTAAATTGCCGTTTTTTTCGGAAAATATGACTGATAATGCAAAATATATATTTTTATGTAAGGATTGTGGTCATGTGAAGTCATTACAGGTAGTGCCCGACTTACGAACGAGTTCCGTTCTGGGAGCATGTTTAGAAGTCGGATTTGTTCTGTCAAGAACAGTGTTGTCTCTGCGCCTTTAAATCGCGAGGGGAATCCAGGATGCCATTTTGTCTCAGAGCTGTTTTCCACTGTATTGGACTGTGAACTCTATTTTGTTGAAAAAAAAAAAAAAACACACACACACACACACACACACACACACACACACACACACACACACACAATATACCAGGCTTTAGGCATTTTATACATTCACTTACACACTGAAAATAATGTATATAATTGTAAATATTGGTATCTGGTGGACTGCAGTGTCTATTTTTTGTACAATACATTAAAAAGTGAGCTACTTCCGTGATTTGTTCACATCTATGAAAGTTTGTAGAACCGCGGTCCGTTCGTATCTGCGGAAATTTGTAACTCGAATGTTCGTAAGTCGGGGACTATCAGTAGCTATCACATAGTTGGTTGACTCCTTTTTAAAACCTAATGATAACTGAAATCAACCACACACCCCTGATCAAAAGTTTACATATCCTTAAACATTTGGCTACATTATAAACACACATTTTGACACACACATATACACACAGGTTTAAATGGCTTTTAAAGGGAAGTTTCCACACCCGTGACTCATTGTAATTGTAGTTAGTATCTGTGCATTAAACAGTCAGTGAGTTTCTCAGCTCATGAGGTGATGCACTGACTTGGCTGGATACTGCACCACAGGGAAGACAAAAGAACTGCCAATAGACCTGCGTAATAAGGTAGTTGAACTTTATGAAGCAGGAAAAGGATATAAAAAGATAACTCAATACTTGAAAATGTTACTCAGTACTGTTCAAACTCTGATAAAGAGGTGGAAAATAAGAGGTTCTGCTAATACTAAGCCATGCTCAGGTAGACCAAGAAAGATTTCACCTGGTACTGCTAGAAGGATTGTTCGGCTTCGAGAGAAATACGGCTGCTCTGTAAAAAAAGAAAAGTGGTGTTGTTGTTTCAAGGAGCACAATAAGAAGGTACTTGAACACAAATGACCTGCGTGGTCGAGTCACAAGGAGAAAGCCGTTACTGCGCCCATGCCACAAAAAGGCCCGCTTGCAGTACACCAGACAGCACCTAGACAAGCCTCACAGCTTCTGGACCAGAGTCATTTGGAGTCATACTTACAACCGTAAATACCATGATCGGAGAGGAGTCAACAATGCCTACGGTGAAAAGTACACCATCCCCATTGTAAAGCATTGTGGTGGGTCTCTTTATGTTTTGTGGCCATGTGAGCTCCAGTGGAACAGGGAGGTTAGTCAAAATTGATGGCAAGATGAATGCCGCATGTTATTAGAAAATACTGGCAGGACAGCACGAAAGTTGTCATTTTGGATGCTCCAAAGCACAAGGCCAAGTTGACCCTCCAATGGCTACAGCAGAAGAAGGAGAAGGTTCTGTCCATCAGTCTCCTGACCTCAACATCATTGAGCCACTTTGGGGAGATCTCAAACGTGCTGTTCATTCAAGAAAATCAAAAAAGTTACAGGAATGTAGGATGTAAAAGAGGCATTTTGCCAAGAAGAATGGGCAGCTATACCACCTGAGAGAATTAAGGACCTTACAAAAGACTCCTTGCCATCATTGATGCTAAAGGAAGGAAATATGCAATATTAAGAATGAAAGGTCTGCATCCTTTTGAACAGGGATTAAGTTCTCATTTTCTTTATTGTCATGGTTTGTTTGCTGATTGTCCCTTACATATGAACTTGAGTCCTATAAGAAATTAAATAAATTCGTTTTGCCGTCTCACTCATGTTTTTTTTTTTTTTAATTGTCCACATTTTGCAAATTCTCTCAAGGCATGCAAACTTTTGAGCACAACTGTATATATTCACCTCTCCCAAGTCATTTGTGTTGAAACTAGTGCAATTTGTTTGAAAGTGCAATTATTGTTTCATCTTTACTTTTTCTCTTGTATTTATACACTTTTTTTATTTGCACAACATTTTTACTTTCCTCGCTACTGTAACAAAGAAATTTCCCTGCTGTGGGACGAATAAAAGGATCTTATCTTAGTGAAAGAGCAAGAAATTCTGTACATAACATGCTTTTATGCTCCTGTTACAAAAAAATGAGTCGGTAATCTATTAATAAGTCACTTACTAGCTATGCATCTGAACGATATTGGGTTAATTTCTGCATATTACATTTATCACGATATTTTGCATTCATTCATTAGCTTTATTCACTGGACACCTTCCCAATCTTTGGCACAACAGTCATTTATTCAGTTTGTATTCAGAAGTCAATGAACATAAATCGTACTTTGTTAATGCACAATCCAACATTTACCAAAAAAAAAAAAAACAAACCTCAAAGCACCTTGAAACCTGTGGTCGCCTTCTCCTCCAATCACACGCTTCCGTGAGCACAGGTCCGGGATCTTCGCCAACGTGATCCCGCCCACCCAGTTCTTCAAACACACCGTCTCACACAGCGCTCCAAGGATCTCAGGTATTTTTGCTCGGCTTCTCTTCGGCTTTTCCAAAAAGTCTTGAATGGAAGGAGAAAGTCTTGAATGGAAGATGTTCTTGTTTTTTGAATGGAGGGAAGCCTAATTTGGAATTTATTTACAAATAAAAATAATAACAAGGGAAAATATTTTAATGAAACATGACGGTGTAAAGTAAATATACAGAATAACTATTTTATTTGTTCAAATTTTAAAATTTTTATTTGTCACATACACAACCAAAAAAAAAAAAGGAAGTAAAAAAGGAAGTAAGGAGGCAAAATGCTAAGAGGACAAAAAAAATGTTACAATAAAATAAAGTATACAGTAGAAATGTAAAAAAGTTATTAGGCAACATTTTACTATAGTAAAATAGTTTTTTTTGCTATCGTTTCTATGGATAAATAGTTAAACTTTTCTCTGTAGGGTATGCAAACTTTTGCACTCAGCAGTTTATGAGTTATTGCCTCACTGACTCTATAAATAAACACGGAGTAGAGGTAGTAGGTTTACTATTTGACGAGTTAGGCATCACATCCTCTCTAATAAAGCTAAACTAGCATTGATGCTTAAATTCTTAATCAGTCTTCCCTGCTGTTTGGCTTTGAATCCTCACATGAAACGGAGAGACCCTTTGCAGACCTGCTGACACGCCACAGCACCGATACTTTGATCTTCACTTGGCTAACGATGACTGATCGTTGGATCTTTGGTGGAAATGGCTAAACGGACTACCGGATGTGAGGTGAAAGTATCACTGATGACAAGCACTTCTCAGAACCTGACTTCTGTCGAGCTCGGCTGAGCCCGTTTGGGGAAAAAGAGTCGCTTTGGACGCTCTGAAGGTTTATAGACTTTAACAACTCTGCCTTTCTCCAAACTTGCTGCCTGAATAGGGAGTCAAATCTTGTCATGACTTCATCTTGTCCTTCCATGTAGGATGTAAAGCTTATATCAACTCTTAATGAGGACCGCCGTGAGATGGATGCGGCGCTGGCGTCAGGGCCATCCTCTATGACATCTGAGAAATGGCCGGGCTTATTCGTCAGCCTCGTGCTGCTCCTGTTTCATCAGCGAGCCTGTTTTTGTGGCACAGATGGAGCCAGCTAAACAAATAGAATGTGTTTGGCCCCCGGGAGCCGCAGGAAGTGACTGGCACTGATGCTACCGGATAAAAAAGGACCACACACACACACACACACACATACACACACACACACACACACACACACACATGCACGCCCACACATACAGACACAGGAGAGGCAAATTGAACATGTGAGTCGAGACAGGCAAGGTCCATGCAGCGTCCAGGAGTCCTCCTGACACTCCTAATCGTTTATATCGTCGCTTGTGACTCTCACTCATTGTTCTGACAGCCGCTTTGGGCTTTGCTCCTAAAAAGCCTCTTTTATTGTGTTTTTATCCCTAGAAGAGCAGCTTCAGGACACATCTCTTTATGAAACTTACTCAACATCACTGTTTCGGTGGAAAACTAAATTAAACTCAGCCCTCACTAAAACCCATTGGCTATGAGTATATATTGGCTATGGTGTTTAGTGCATTATGGTGGTATTGTGTTCGGAATTCCGGGAAGCGTTCACAATTCCGTGTTATTCGAAGAGGACGCGAGCCAAATAAGGATTCACGGGCAGCGACCGAGCAGGCCACAGGAATTCAGTTATTTATTTATTTATGTATTTATTTATTCGTCGCGTGGGAGGAGCGAGCAGCTTTGGCATAAGCCACCGAGACACCATTGAGCGTGTGGGCGCTGGCGGCACTCCCCTGCGTTGCCGTAGAAACAGGGTGTCAGCCATGAGGAGTGGCACCTTTTGGACTGGCCAAAATCCCAGCACGACTCCTTGAGCCCGGCTTCCTTTAGGCGTAGTGCCTCTCAGTTTCCTGTGTTCAGCCCGTGGGTGACGGAGCGTGGGCTGACACGGACGGTATGTTCCCATCTCCCTCGGCTGCGTGAACCTTCTCCTTCCCTGCGTGAAAGCCGTGACGAGGGTCGTGCCGCTCCACATCGCCGACCTTATGGTGGGGAAACACCTTTCTCACACCTTCACTCCTGGTGGAATCAGGAAAGATCGAGAATAGCCCAGGGCTGCTACTTTTGCCTGTTTCAGCAGATGTGTCCTCCGTTATTGCCAGATTAGTCCAAGATTCAAGTAATTGGACCTGATTTTAGCAGCCCAGAAATCGTAAAAAAAAAAAAAAAAAGCCCTGAATCCAGTACATCAGGGAAAAGACATCTGACAGCACTAAATCCTGCCTTATCACACCTCCGAATTTATGCGGGGAGCTAAAATTGACAAAATGTTCTGCCTCGCCTTCCTAAAATCGATGGCCCAAGTTGAATCATTTCCAGACATTGCTCACCTCCAAGGTTGTTAGCTCTAGCAACGGTGCCATCTTCTCCTCCAGGACACGCTTTTCCCAAGATTTAACTCTGTCCTTTTGTTTCATAAGAAGTCCTGATGTGAAACACCAACCGATCATCTAACAACGGCGGTGCGATAGTAAACAACAAGAAATCAAAGGCAGGATGATGTTTTTAGTGACACGTTATTGAGGTGGATGATGTGAGACCGTCTAGTGGCAGCTATTTTTACCCAAAGGTTTTAAATTATGGATAAGCTATGACATGAATAAGAGCTTTTTGAATTTTACTCAGACTTTGTTTAAAGTGGTCGTATGACTCAGCTCGAACCTCGTCCATAGCTTAAAGTTTGCATTGTAACTCTGCTGTACTCCGAGTTACTCTACAGAAAGGTCTCTGTACTTACTTTACCTGAAACAGCTAGAATAAGAAAAAATGGCTCTGAACAACTGATAAGTAAAGAAAAAAACACATCAGGACTGTGTTTTGCCTCCAGGTAAAAGTATAAAAGTTTTTTTTATTTATTAAAGAACAACACATCATACTGTATGTTTTTTGCTGCACAATTAATCGCATAAAAATCGAAATCATGATATGGACATTTACGCTTATGGCTGTAAATTATTATTATAGTCTGAAGTTCATCTAGAGTTTGTCAATAATTTAAGAATGTGCTTTTTTATATATATGTACTGTGTATTATTTTGAGTTGATACATCCATATTGGTTTTAATAAAACACTGTCGCCTTGCACCTGCAGGGTCGAGGGTTCGATTCCCGCATGTTCTCCCCGTGCTTGATGGGTTTCCTCCGACTGCTCCCATTTCCTCCCACAGTCTAGAGACCTGCCGATTTGGCTGATTGGTGTTCTCAAATTGCCCAAAGTGTGTGAATGACAATGAGGCATCGAGCTGGCAACCCGACCACTTACAGTAAGTAACTGCCACTGAAATGACAAATATATCTCCATGGTGGGGAGTATCTGTCGCTCTAGCTGCCGGATGGCACTTAGACAAATCCAAATGACCAAAAATAACCAAAAGAATAGTTACATATGACAGCTTGAATCACAGTCACAATATTTGTCAAAAATAATTGCAATGTTCATTTTTATGATCTAATCAAGCAGCCCATAGTTTTTACCCATTTATAATCACTGTTAATGAAACAAAAAAAGTTCCTGTTTAGAGAAACATCATTACAGTTAGAGTAAACTGTCACAAACTCACTTTCTCTTGAAGAAAAAAATGGAACTTGTTACCAAGAAACAACAAGAATGCAATTTCCAATAACCGAAAACAGCTTCACTGAGGGCTGTAAAGTGCTGACACTGGAAACTCCCTCCATAAATATTAAATAAATCTTCTTAAAGACTTCTGGACCATATAAACAATTTTTTTGTTTTGCAAGTTCTTTGTTAACTTTTTGAGATTACATGGTGATTTTTGTCACGTAAGTCCAAGAGAATTAGCTATTATTATTATTATTATTATTATTATTATTATTATTATTATTAATAGTAATAGTGATGCATTAGTAAAAACCTGTAGTGTTGTCAGAGCTGCTGCTCTAGTAAGTTAATCAACACCTTCAGATTACTGTGGTATGAGATCTACCAAATGTAGACTCGGTTGTAAGTAGCTCTCACTCACTCACCATCTATATCGCATTATTCTGCAAACAGGGGCGGAGACTTACGGAACTTACACCTTGGACAGGGTGCCAATGCATCTCAGGGCACACACTCATACACTCACTCACACGCTCATTCACACACTACGGGCAATTTGGGAACGCCAATTAGCCTAATCTGCATGTCTTTGGACTTTGGGAGGAAACCGGAGTACCCAGAGGAAACCCACCAAGCACATGCAAAGTCAAAGCACACAGAGGCATATGACTCGAACCTGTATCCTTGAGGTGTGAGGCAACAGTGCTGTCAACTACGCTACTATGCCGCCTGTAAGTAAAGCTGTGTGATTTAATCAGTATTTTGTCGAACAAATTATTTGCAAATGTTAAGTTTCCTAAAATGTACCACAGCTTTGCAGAAAATACCCACCTTCCATCTTCCACAATCGCTCGTGTTTTTTGCCGCCTTCTTTTAGAGTTTATGGGCGAGTTGGTGCATTATTGCCCTCTACTATACTGGGGTGTGAAGTAGGACAAACAAAAAAAGTTTATCGCTTTGTATGAGACATGATGTTTAAACAATCGACAACACAAGTTGCACAGCATTTCAATGTTTTTTTTTTTTTGGATGGTTTTTAGCTTTTAATAACTTAATACCTGTACATACTGCATAGTAGATGTCGAATCGAAAATGGCAAAGCCGGGAAATCTAATTAAATAGAGGATTCACAGTACTAGTTGTAAGCATGAATGAATAGCATGTTTATCAGTGCCGCTCTGCGATTAAGAACAGTTAGTTGAACTCTTTACAAGCTATGTGGCTTAGAAGTAATGCTTTGATCTTTGTACTGAAAATGGCCTGAACTTCAGTGGCACTTGTGCGCGTCGCTGCTGCAGATACGAGATAAACAAGTCCGAGGAGATGAGATGGCGCTCATGGCAGTTTCTGCTCGGGTTCGACACACTTCCCTTCATCACTTTAAAAGCCTTCCAAAGGCCTGTTAAGCGGCTTTTCAGTCCGTTTCATTTTCCCTATTGTTTATGTAGAGGTCTGTGTTGTCTGGAGGGCCAGTTTCACTGAGAAGAAAAATGCTGCGAACAAAAGATGCGAGGCAATTAGACTGAGCGTTTTTTTTTTCCATTGAGAACTTGAGACCCCGTTTTCCTGTTGGTCATGTTTTCGTATTATCGCCTGCTTGACCTTGACTCGCCTTTTAGTCTGCTATTAATCTGTGTCCCGCTCCTTCAGGAATGCCACTCCTCCTCAAACCACTGCTGTGCTTGATTTATTGATGAAATCCCACACACAGCATGCTCTCTGAAGAGCTGTGGGACTGAAAGAGTGCCTCTGCATGCTTCATCTCACCAGAGTCTCTTCCCCGCTTTTGCTTTGCTTGTACTCCACTTTGAGATGCCACTTTTCTCCAGAGGAAACACATGGGTGGTGGGGGGTGTGGGGGGGGGGGGCAATTATATTGTAATACCAGTGAAAAATCCTAGTGCTTTATTTAGCATAATTATAGAACCTTCAGTAAAAACTGTGTGTGTGTGTGTGTGTGTGTGTGTGTGTGTGTGTGTGTGTGTGTGTGTGTGTATGTGTATATATAAAATTTATATATATAAATTTTAATGAATAGATGAATATGAAAAACTAGATTCACATTTGTTCCAGCGGGAGAATGTTTTTAATATTAAGAATATATACAAGATATATTATACATATATATATATATATATATAGTATATAATGTAATGTAATAATAAATTATATATATAAGATATACTGTAGATATATCTATAAATAAGATGTGACTAAAGTGTAGATTTCGAGGCTTTAAAAGTAATATTGCATTAACCATTTAGGGAAGAGTTACAGAATAAAAGGACTGTACGTGCAAAAATGCTCTTTGTTAACTTAAAGCTGAACGTCTGCAATTACATGTCGATTGCTGCGTTTGAAATCATTCGTGACGGCGCACGAGTATTTAAATTGTTTTCCATCCAAATACTTATGGCCCGTACTGTATAAATGACACGCTTTTGCACGTATTCATTCGTCGCTATAGTACCTTTATGACCGTGCTCTTGGCTTTAGCTGCATGCATTATGCACGACCGTTCATATGATCCCAGGCAGGAAATGGTGTAGTTATTAAAATAATTAAAATAGGTACGTGTTCCAGATGCCCCGTGGTGTCCTTGCCTTGTCTCTCATCCCGTTTGACCTTCTTCCAGTGCAGAGAACAGCCAGGGACTGTCAGAGGCCCTCAGTTAAGGGGAAGGAACATCGTGTGTGCTTTTGCCAGGAAGGTTAATGATTATTATAGACCTTAGTCTTCGAGGACATCTTCAGCAGTTCCTAATGGACTGTGTGGAAATTTCACTGTACCTAGACATGACTCAGAATACGTTTCTGAATATTACACATTTCAGTCTCTTGTCTTCAGAGAGCTAAAGGTGGGGTCATGTGTTGTGCGATACTGAACCGGTGTTTATCTACAGACGTAAAGCGCGGCCGCTGTAGCGGCTCGGCTGAGAGAAGGTCGAGAGCAGTCGCGATATTCATGAGCATTCGGAGCCAGTGGAGGTCATTTAGATTTTTATTTTTTTTTTAATGCTGTGACTGTGTGATGGTGTGGGCACATTTTCCATGGGTTCACTATGAGGGCATCACTACATAGGGAAATAAATAGTAACCAGTCATGACTACATTATCTGACAGTGATATTCGGAAATAAACCATTGCCACAAAGTGCAGCTCTTATAGAGGCTATAAGAGCTACCTGAGACCAGGAATGCTTCGTTATGCGAATGCCTGATGTGCTTTTGAGTTTCCTGTTTTGTTGTTTACTTTGCTCGGTTACTGGCAGCAACGCGATCCATTTCGGCATACAGAGACGATAAAGATGATCTGCTAAAATGTAAACCGAGCATCAGAATGGGGAAGAAAGTCGATTTAAGTGATTTTGAATGTGGCATGCTTGTTGGTGCCAGACGGGCTTGGTCTTAGTATTTCTGAAACTGCTGATCTGTTGGGATTTCCAACATCCCAACCATCTAGGGTTTACTCACAACGATCTGAAGGAAAGAAAATATCCAGTGAGTGGAAGTTCTCTGTGTGGGGGGAAAAAAATGGCCTTGTTGATGCCAGAGATCAGAGGAGAATGGTCAGACTGGGTCGAACTGATAGAAAGGCAACAGTATCTCAAATAACATCTCGTTACAACCGATGTATTGCGAAGAGCATCTCTGAACGCACAAACTGTCAAACCTTGAAGCAGATGTGCTACAGCGGCATAAGACCACACCAGGTGCCACTCCTGTCAGCTAAGAACAGAAAACTGAGGCTACAATTCACATGGGCTAACCAAAATTGGACAACAAAAGATTGGGAAAATGCTGATGAGTCTGTATTTCTGCTGCGACATTCAGATGGTAGGGTCAGAATTTGGCGTAGACAGCATGAAAGCATGGGTCCATCCTGCCTTCTACTGTATCACTGTATCAGGCTGGTGGTGGTGGTGTAATTATGTATTTTCCTGGGACACTTTGGGCACTTAGTACTAATTGAGTATGGTTTAAATGCCACAGTCTACCTGGGTATTGTTGCTAATCGTCTGATCATGTCATTCCCTTTATGATCGCAGGATAACGTGGCATGTCAAAAAGCTAAAATCACATTGGTGTAATGGTTAGCACTGTCGCCTTGTACCTCCAGGGTCCGGGTTTGATTCCCGGCTAGACTTGATTCCTGTCTCTGTCTGCATTTTGGAGTTTGCATGTTCTCCCCGTGCGTGGTGGGTTTCCTCTGGGTACACTGGTTTCCTCCCACAGTCCAAAGACGTGCAGATTAGGCTAATTGGCGTTCCCAAAATTTCCCGTAGTGTGTGAGTGAGTGTATGTGTGTGTGCCCTACGATGGATTGGCACCCTGTCCAGGGTGTGCCCTAAGCATCCTGGCATAGGCTCAAGGCCCCCCCCATCACCCTGAATACAGGATAAAGTGGTATAGAGGATGAGTGAGTGTATATAAAGCGGTGTCCAAATGTATTAGGATGGCATGCCACGTAGCGAGTCCACCTCTGCACGGTAATGGCGAAAAAAAAACAGAGAATTCTCAATTGAACTGAAAATTTCTGTACATGACTTTCAGGCAGCAATCGAGCAGCCATGGATCGAGTGAGTGACACCAGATTTTTGTAGCGCAGCAACCGTGTTGAATTTTAAATGCGGCTACAGTCTCGCTAGGCCTCTATTAACAAATACAAAGTGAAGTGAACATCTTGTGTTTCATGAAAGTGTCCTTATGTATCTATATATCGTAGTTCGAGTCTACGCTTCTGCCACTTTTCCAGTAGATTTTATTTAATTGTATGATTATATTACCGCCTCTGCTACACAGTTGGCTAATTTGCTAGAAATTTGCATGTGCGCCGAGATTATAGTGCTCATTAGCAATAAAATAGCAGCATGCTCTCATTTGCATAAGCACTTGTGTATAAATAATGTGACAATCTGTGTTTATAGTATGCTTTTGAGTGCAGTCGTTAAGAAATGGAGGATTTAATGCTGTACTGATGGACTCCATTGTGTTGTTCATGCTATCAGGAGGCGCTACTAGAGCTGTTGCACTGTACATGCACATTTATGGGTAATAGATCATAGGGTATAAGATATTATGAGGGATTATTATTATTATTATTATTATTATTAGACTATACATTGTCAGCTTTGATTCCTTATGACTTGGACATGAGGTACACAAACGGCTTGTCTTGTTTAAGTCAGTGTCTCTTCCCTGAAGCAGCCGTCTACGTACATGTTCAGTCTGGTATAAGCTCTAGAGGTCCATCCACACTAGTTTGAGTATAAGTGGCTGGCACCACTTTGCTCCGTGCCCACCAGAGCTCTCGCTAGGTCTTGGCAGATCATCGGGTCACAAACACACACGTTGCCCAACCATCCCCGAGCACACGATTTGTATGCCAAACCCTCTGAAAATAGCACTAGGAGAGTGGTCCTTGGGAGAGAAACACAGAGAGCGAAGCGTTCGAGCAGCGTTTTTCATGCTCCGGCATGTTCCTGCACACTACGCTGCTTTGATGGTGTGAAAGAGTGTTTAAAGGCAAACTCACAGCTCCTGCTTTGAGCTCGCTGTGTATCAGTGCACACTGTCCCTGTTCAAGCTGTCACACTTATTTACTTTTGTCCTGATGTCAGGCTGGTTATACGAGAGGGTTTTCTTTTCTTTTCTTTTCTTTTCTTTTCTTTTCTTTTCTTTTTCTTTTCTTTTTCTTTTTCTTTTCACCCCCATAAGTTACATGCTGTATTATAGAAAAGGGATTTTTAGTTATGCTTTACAAAATCCTTTGGCATGTGCATGGTCAGTATCGTGTTTTGTCATGTAGTAATCCTTTTGTTCTTCTTTTATCTTGTCTTTATCTTAAATTAGACAGCAGTGCATTTTGCACTGTATACGTTCTATAAGCAAGTATACTACTGTTTGTTTATTTATTTATTTTTTCACATTAACAAAAGTTTGACGTAAAGTTGCCTTTCTCAAGGGCTTAAATGGAATAAGTTCCAAATTCCTAAGCATTTCACTGCATATCGTGCTGTGTATGATTGTGTATGTGACAAATAAAATTTGAATTTGAATATTACAACCATATAATCATGAGCGCAAATCTTACTGTGAAGATAAATAAATAAATGCGAAAATAAACAAATAAATACGAAAATAAATAAATAAATGGTTATTCATTGATCTAATATTCATCATTCCGGGATTATTATTATAACTAATTGTAAAATAATTAAGATTATTTCTAGACATTTGATCTACTTTGTATCTTTATCTAATCTTATTGCCACAGATGCGTCTTTTTTCAAGAATTCATTTCTAGGAAGAAGCAGTCGGTTGAAATGAGAAATGTCTCGAAGTAGACTTAATCCTGGATCAGATACTCATAACGACTTTATCATTTTCTCATAATAAGGAATGTTCCGGTATCATCTGTGTTTTGTTGCAGTGTTTAACCTCCTTCGCATCTCAGTTCTTCAGATTTAATATAAGGCAAAATGAAAAACTTACAGTACTCACAGTTTAAAAAAACACCATGATGTGGGAGCTTTTCGTTCTGTATTTTGATGATATATAAATATATATATATATATATTTTTTTTTTCAGTCGTTTGACCATTGGTGTTGATTTGTGAATTTGCCTAATGTAATTATCAATAGGGAAACGGATATTAGGTGTGAGTTATGTAACGATGCATCGCACTGTGCATATCGGTAATGAATATTATACATCATAGTTAGGACACCAAGGCAAGAACAAGCAAAACAAAACACAACTGCAGATGTATGAGTGAGGGTGATGGGAGTGACGGGGTTCGGGATGTCTAAAGCTACGCCGAGGCAGTATGAATTGCATGCGATTTTGTACAGGTGTTCCTGATGAAATAGGCAAAGAATGAGTGTATATAATTTGTTATGCCTAAACACATTCAGATTGTGCCAATTTTATTTTTTTACACTAAGATGTTAAAGTAAAAAGCAGACACCTAAATAGCAGGTGGAGATGAGATAGTAGTACCAGATGTAAATTGCCTAAGTGTAAAAAAAAAAAAATAATTAAACAAATATCTAACTTAAGCTTTTAATGTACTGTATTTAACACAAGGATTTACACCTGCACCTACAAAGTCACAACTATACAATATATGCAGCTATTCATTACTAAAACTGCTGCCGACGCCATTGTGAGAAATGTCTAGATCACATTTTTAGCACAGGAATGACCAGACGGAATTTGAATGGTGTTATTTTCAGCACGCCATCTAGATGCGTTTTATGTTCTACTAATAATGTGAATAACAAGGCATCATGTAAACGCGCCAGAACTGTCTGACCCGATCCGGTCTGATTAGAATATATTTTCATAGTCGGACATGACATGAAAAGTGTTTGAACCTAAAATTCTGGCCAGTTTTGGCTTAGCTTCTTTAACACTATAAACTATATCATGGCTTTACTTGAGCATATAAGGATTATTGGAGACCGCCGGATTATTTTTCATCGTCTAATATACCGTACGCCTTCCAAAGTCATCTTTAATTTATTAAAGATAAATCATATTTTATCTTTATTTAAGATAAATCATATTTAATGCATAACATTCCTGTAGAAATTCTAAAAACACTGTATTTGTTTAGCATGTTAACCTGTAATAAAGAGTCTAGCGTGATGATGGAGTTACTTACGTATGACGTCTATAGCACAACAGCAAATGGCAGAAAAAGAACTCGGAGAGAGTTTCTGGATAGTTGCTTAAATATGGCAAGGTTGTTGTCAATGTATAAGGGGTGTTCAAGTCAAACCGGGACTTTTAATTGTACTAAATACTTTTATGAGAGTTAAAACTACCTTTATTTCGCTATATAATGCCCTGCTACACTAATGTACAGTACTTATCTCAGTGTATGAGTAGTGCTTGGACACCGTCAAGGTAGAAAGTTTTCTCAGTACTCCGGAGTATAATCGGACTGCCTGCTTCACGTCTGAAATGCTGGCCTACCAGGAACTCCTTTAACGGCCCAAACATGTGGAAATTGCATAGATTTGGCTCCAGCGTACTGAGAAAAATCTTGATGCTATCCAATATAATTCACATAAATAAATCACTAGTTCTGTAAATACCTTTCCTATCCATTATCAAGTATGAATTGCTAAAACATGATTGATTGGGGAATAAATGGAAACGTTCAGGGAATCCAAGAATAACATTAACTGTTTCAACAAATATAGTGATTGAGGGACAATTATGTTTTCCTATTAACTTGCTCGTGCTGTGTCAATCAGCGCGCCTTAGTCGAACGCTACTATTCCACACTTCTTTTAACTAAATAGAAAAAGCATTAGATAGAAAATGCATTATAGTCTGCCGACCAAAAAATATATACACAGATTTGGAGGAGCGACACATCGACTACTTTTGCTCTCTCCACAAATTCTTTCATTATTCATTCTGATTAGTTGTTCCAGATAAAAGAGACGATAATTTGGTTGACTGTTGACTGAAAAAAAAAAAAAAGGAAAAGCCTGAGGTATGAAAATGGATATTGATTGGAACAGATATAAACATTTGGGCTTCAGACTGATCTTCAGAGAATTTAATGTTTTCTAAAGAGACAGTGACAGAGCAGAACACATTTTAACATCCTGCTTGCACTGGTTCAAGAATAGATGAAATTCTCTTCATATAAACAGTAATATGACTTAATGGCTTGCACTCTCAAATGCTTAAAAAAAAAACATCAACTGATAGTTTGAAAAGAAAGTCAGAGGATTATTATGTGTTCTCAGTAGTGCGGAGAACTTAATCTTTAAAAGACCTTGTTTTCACTGTAACAAAACAGGAAACGTCAAGCTAATTTAAAAATAGTTGTGTACACTGTGTATACAGGCATGTTTAAAAGTTAATACCCCTTCTTTTAAATCAGGAAAAACACTAAATATCATAAGTATCACCTGATCATACTGGAGGAGGCATGGTGGCTTAAAGGTTAGCACTGTCACCTTTCACCATCAGGGTCCGGGTTCGTTTCCGGTTCGTTTCCTTTGGTTTTCTCCCACAGTCCAAAGACACGCAATAAGGCTAATTGGCATTCCCCCAAATTTTATTAACTGATCATCAGCAGGTGTGCAGATGCACATAAAAGCAGAAGTTTTGGCAGTTTGCTGGTCTGGAGTATTCAGGTGTGTGTTAGCACAATACCAAGAGGGAAAGACATAAACAATGGTCGTGGGGAAGTAATTATTGCTGAAAAGGGTTATAAAACCATTTCATTTCAACCATTTCTCATTACAGTGACAAAGATTATAAGTGGAAAGTATTCAAGACAGTTGCCCAAGTTCTCAGAAGTGGACGCACATTAACCCATAAGGTCTGATCATGCAATGCTCAGAGAAATACAAAAAAACAAAAACAACAAAAGAGCTACATCTACATCTCAGACCCTGCAATTCTCACTGCGCATGTTAAATGTTAAAGTCCATGACAGCACAATTAGAAGAAGACTGAACATGTACAGTTTGATTGGAGAGGTTGCCAAGAGAAAGAACATGGAAGCATGACTGCATTTGAACAAACAATTTCTGGGATCATGTCCTGTTTGGCCTTAATGCCCAGTGCCCTCTATTGCTGTGATTTACTTGGGCTTGTTTGACAGCCACAGGACCTGGGGATCTTGGGTAATAGGCAGCCACTGAGTCAACAGAGTATTCTAGAGGAAAATGTGAGGCCATCTCTCCGACAGCTAAAACAGGACAAGGGTAACTCTACATCGGAGTGGCTAAAAGTTATTAAAGAATCTTCAGTCAAAGTCCAGAGCTCAACCCAACTGAAATGCTGTGGTGGGAAAGCTGTTTAAATGAAAGCCCCCCCCACCAAAAAAAAAATGGACTGAAGCAACGTTGGAAATAAGAATGGGCCAAACCAATGTGAGAGACTGATAAAGTCATACAGGAAACAATTGCTTCAAGTTATTGCTGCTGAAGGTTTATCTACAAGATATTGAATCATTACTTGGCCATCCCCGCGGGCACGGATGAGCCGTGATCCAGTAGCTAGTTTACTGGTCTGTAGATGGTCTATAGGCCACTGGTCTATACCTGTGATAGTTGTTCAGTTTAGTTTATCTGTTGGTGGTGGTAATGGTATGGCTAATTGATTGTGCGACCCGAGGAGGAGAATATTTATTCTCAATTCATTCATTTATTTATTCAATAAAAATCTGCATATAAGATCTGAAAGCTCCCCTTGGCTGCAGATGGACTAGAAATGAGTCGCATCATGGGAGCTGATGCGTCTCCTGAGCTGGATTGGGAATCCTGGGTCATGCTCTCCTCAGCTCACTTCATTAATTACTCACTGTCCGCCTCCACGCACGCGATTCCCAAGGTGTCTGACATTGACTGACACTCGTTCCGACCGGCATGACGTGTGAGTGTGTGTATTTAAAGTGGCACTCCAGTGCCATGGCGATGCTGGCCGTCTGAAGCCGAGAGCTGTGTGAATTATGACTCCACAGAGAGTTCAGCCCAACTCCGCTCATTGAGCACACATCTACAGGAAAAGGCCAATCTAATTCTCACCATCAATCTCTCTTACACACACACACACACACACACACACACACACACACACACACACACATTTTAGTGTCCCATGCTTGGCTTCAGATCTTGCACCGATTCCTTGCATGCTGTGGATTGGAGTGAGTGCACCAAGCAGTGTGTTTGCTCCTTCATCCATCTCCCTCTCTCTGTTGTCCATGCATGCTGTTTAATCTCTCTCTCACTCATTTGTCTTCTACATTTTTGCATCAGCCCCTTTTCATCTTTCTCCTCTCTTACTTTCCTGGTCATTTATTTACTCCTTCTTCATCCATATCTCCATATTCGCATCTCTTTTATTCTCATCTCGCCTTCTGTCTTTGTCATTTCTCTTCTTTCTGCTCTCGTCTGGATTTCTCCGTCTACGTACATTCACGTCTCTTTTGTCTTTTTAGTATCATGATCCCCCACCCCACCTTAACATGCTTGTCCTACTTTATTCCTGCATTATTGTTAATATGCATTCCCTGACTTTATTTATGCGCCTACTTTGTTCCTTCCTCCCTTAACTCTAGTGCTTGCTTCTGCAAACGTAATGTCTGGAGCTGTAGATATTAATTTATGAGCTCTACAGGTGGGCCATAGAGGGGAAAAAAATCATATCACAGAATTTAAATACATTTCGAAGAGGCACAATATGCATGTCTCTTGCTTTGTCTCTATACCTACCTGTCTCTATCTATCTATCTATCTATCTATCTATCTATCTATCTATCTATCTAAAGAATTATTTTTCTATCTCTATAGAGAATTTTTTTTCTGTACATTATTTATGGGTCATTGGATATTTGATTAAATTCATATATTTTACTGTAACGTGGTAAAAACAAAACCCAAGCCTGGTAATATTTGGATACAGAAAGTGTGGTATATTGATGTGACACCACATAACCCACTAGCAGAATATTATATACGATGCTGTGCAAAAGGCTTTATTTTTTTATACAGTCATGGCCAAAAATATTTTCACCCATGCAATTCTGTTAGAAAAGACTTTTGGGGCACAACGTGGTGGCCAGTGTCAGAAAGCTGCGTGTCCACCAGAGGTCATTGGGTTCTTCCAGCAGGACAATGACCCGAAACACACTTCAAAAAAGCACTCAGAAATGGTTACAAACAAAGAGCTGGAGAGTTCTGAAAGGATCGGCAATAAGTCCAGATCTGAATCCCATAGAACACCTGTGGAGAGGCATCCTTTAAATCTGAATGACCTGGAGCAGTTTACAAAAGAAGAGTGGTCCAAAATTCCAGTAGAGATGTACAAGAAACTCATTCATGGTTACAGGAAGCGATTGATTTCAGTTATTTTTTAAAAAGGGGGTGCTACCAAATATTATGTTGAGGGTGCCAATAATTTTGTCCAGTGCATTTTTTGGGTTCTGTGCGGAATTGGGTCAGATTTGACTTTTTTTTCTCTGTTTTTTTTTTTGTGTTATTTCAATGCAAACAAAAAAAAAAAAAACATGTGACTATCAAAACATTTGCAGCTGCAACAATTTTTTAAGAGAAGGGTTGCATTTTTTAACAGAATTGCAAGGGTGCCGATATTTTTGGCCATTTTTAACATTACACAAAAATAACCCGAGTAAATACAAAATGCAGTTTATGCAGCAAAATGCAAAATTTATTAATGAAAAAAAGCTGTCTAAACCCACCTGGCCCGATGTGAAAAAGTAATTGCCCCCTAAAACTAATAACTAATAATCAGCCTTGGTGGCAGCAACTGCAATGAAGCGTTTGCGATAACCAGCAATGAATCTTTCACATCACTGTGGAGGAATTTTGGCCCACTTCAAGCCCCAGTGGAGGGTTTTCGAACATGAACGGCTGGTTTAATCTGATTTAAATCCTGACTTTAACTCCATACTTGTGCTCCTGCAGTCATTTTAGTGATGGTGGTGATGTTTGGGAGGGTGCTGGGGCGCAATTACTTTTACACATAGAGACAGGCAGGTTTGGACAGCCCCCCCCATCTAAATAAATAAAATCATCATTTTTAGAAACTGCTTTTTGTATTTACTCATGTTATTTTTTGGATTATATTAAAATTTGTTTGATGATCTCAATAATTTATTTGTGACAAAAAAAATCAGGTAAGGGCAAATACTTTTTTATGGCACTGTGCATTTTCATAATATTGAGTGTGATTGATTGATTGATTGATTGATTGATTGATTGATTGAAGGTGCAGGAGCGTAGTGAACGTCCTGGGGCCTTATTTGTCAACCCTGTGCAAACACATTGTACTGAAGTTTTATGTAGGTTGGCAGGTCTGATGAGCGTATATATTTACGCACACTCCTGACCATGCATTTGCGTTTCTTTATGCAAGCAAGCTTAGCTGTGCACCAGCACATTCCTTTAGAAATGTGTGGGATTTATCAATGTCCATTTCTCATGTTTTAATTAGCAATTTTTTGGTGTGTCCAGGCAGCTCTAGCGCACAAACTTACTACTTTTTTGTCTTTTTTTTTTTTCATCAAACACTCTTTGATAAATGAGACCCCTGGTCTTTTGTTGCTTGTGCAATCCTTCTGCATGGCTAAAAAAACGACAGAATGGGAGGAAATCGTGGCGATAGGAGCATCATGTTATTTTTCAGAGCTTATTTACATTTTATTGCTTAGCAACTGCATTTTCATATCTTTTTCATATCTCCTAGGTTATTAAAATGTTATTATTTTGAACAAATCTGTCAGTCATGTGGAGTATCTGTCATGTCTGGTTTCTCACTGTAAGTGTCAATAACCGCATTCACCGCCGCCACTGCTCAGGCAGAACATGTGATTCAGACCTGAAGCGGTTTAATGAATGATGTCGTTTTGTAGTCGTTGTCGTTTTTATGATGCACAGAATTTTACTTTGTTTCTTTATAGGCATGTGACCGTACATGTGATTCGGTGTTCCAGAGGTCCGTGTCTCAGGCTCAGTCGAGAGCGTTTACAGTTCACGGTCATGAATTCTGTCCATCGATAGTGATAGTGTTTGCAAAGATTCTCTCTCTCTCTCTCTCTCTCTCTCTCTCTCTCTGACTTTCATACACTGACCGTGTTGTGAGTGTTTGTACGATATTGTATCTCTCTATCTGTCTGCCTACCTGTCTGTCTGTCCATCTGTGTATCTATGCGTATCTGTCTATCTGTTCATCTGTCTTTCATTCTCTTTTGGTATACGTTCCTTTTGGTACCTGTCTGTCTGCTTTTCTTTCTCTCTCTCTCTCTCTCTCTCTCTCTCTCTCTCTCTCTCTCTCTCTCACGGTCTGTGTGTCAGACACTATTTTTCTCTCTGATGTTTGTATCTCTATCGATCTATCCATGACTCACTCTCTGTCACTTGCTGTGTCTGTCTGTCTATATATCTATCTATCTAAAACTCTTCCTGTATATCTTTGTCAGTCTCACCGTATATCTACAGTAACAATCTGTCTATGTAAAACCATGTCTGTCTGTCTGCCTCTCTATCTGTCTGTATATGGCGTCTGTCTGTCTGTCTGGCTGTCTTTCTGGCTGTCTGTCTGTCTGTCTGTCTGTCTAGCTGTCATCTTAAATCTTATCTATATTTTCCTGTCTATGAGGGGCGTTTAAGTCAAACTGGGACTTTCTTGTGAATGAGGCAAAAAAAAAAAAAAAAAGTCATCTGTCTGTGTTTTTGGGAGGCCAACATTTCAGACGTAAAGCAGACAGTCCGATCATGGCTTTAGTGTACTGAGAAAACGTTTTACCTTGATGGTAGATCAGGCGAGCTACAGTCACTATGACTTCTTCTGTATATCTATGTAGAAAGATGGAAACCTAATCACAGCGCCGAAACTCGCGGTGAATCATGATGAACCGTACTTACGGCCACCGCGCGAAACCGCGTAGGTGAAATCGGGGTATTAGTAGTTAACAGATTATGGGCCAGACTTCGCTGAGTGATGATGGTAGAATAATTATAAAGGTCTTGACTAAAACAACATGCATGAAGAAGCACAAAGGGGTTTTCATTTCCTGCAATGGAAAAGTACTCGAACTAGTTACTTTTATCAGAAAGTAACGCAGTAATGTAACGGATTACTTTTAGTCATTTTGTAATGTAATTAGTTACTTTAAAAAGTAACGTCCCCCAACACTGGCAATAAGGTATTCAAAAAGTTTACTGTGCAATATGGTACTTATTGTTTTAGGACTCTTTTTATTTTATTCTATTGTATCTTATTTAATTTTTTTCCTTATTTATTATTAATTACTTTTTCCCTTTCTACTGGGTAACAACTGTGAGCAACTGTAACCAAGAATAAGCAATTTCCCTTTGGGATTAATAAAAGTTCTTTGAATCTTGAATCTTTTTGTCACTATCTATAGATCTATCTATCTATCTAATTTTTTTCTGTAAATCTTTCGCACTATCTATCTATCTATCTATCTATCTATCTATCTATCTATCTATCTATCTATCTATCTATCTGTGACTTTTTCTGTATATATATTATGTATAGCATCTGATGTATATCCGGTTTTCTTTCTTTTGAGTTTTAGCTAAACTTTTAATTTTGCTCTTTACCGTCACAGTGCAATGAATCACACTGAACATGTTTTTCTGTCCATACTAATTGTTAGTTCATTACTGATGTAGTCAATACGGAGTCTAAGCTCAGATTCTGAGAGCTTTGTAAGTTGTATTTCACCTAAAAGTTGCGCACCTTTGGATCGTAGACGTACTGTAAGTTTAAAATGTGTGTGTGTGTGTGTAGCTTGAGAGAACACATGATGCTTCTGCAGTCTATCAGAGTGCTGTGGTGACATCATTTCAGCTTCAAAGCTGTGTGTCAGCCGGCAGAAAAGAGAGAGAGAGAGATGGGGAGCGCGAGTAAGGGGGAGGACGGCACTAGGCCGTTTCACATGAATACACAGCTCCATTGAGAGCAGCTTCAGACGACCCTCAGTTCTGTCACGGCTCCCACACATCTTCAGATCTGCGGGGAGAAATCCTCAGCGTGATCCTAATACGGTGTGTGTGTGTGTGTGTGTGTGTGTGTGTATCCTCTCGCTGTTTTAGAGTTCAACTTTGCTGGTTTAAAGTCTTCTTAGGGCTCATGGGGATGGCAGAAGATAAATATAGAAGCTTCTGCCATATCCATGCTGAGCTCCACGAGGTGGACTATCACCTTCGACCTTTTCGGGTTGCGTGCACAGCGGGACCGTCTCTGTTAACTTCTGGGAACAGTCACAGAAGTTAACGTAACTGGAGTAGTGTTTCCAATGCCTGTAAAAAAAAAAAGAAAAGAAAATAATTGTACGCTCCAGCACAAAGATATTTGCTGCTTTAAGCAAAAGCTGCCTGATATTCCGTCTCCGAATTGATTGGTTAAGAAGCAGGTTTTTCTTGCTGTGGCTGTAGTAATTGAGCTGCTTAGATATCGACCCCCGTCTTATGTGTTGCACGTAACTGAGAAATTGCTCCACGGTGCGGTAACAGACCTGGATAAGCAGTTGCATTAGGACCCACGTTAACTTTGAGGTGATGGATCGACTGCAGCCTACATGTACCCCAAGACTGCAAGGGAAAAAAACAACAAAAAAAAAAACGATGCATTGATGTAAGGAGCGCTGCTGTGCTACAAGTCTTCCTGACACGCTCACATCTCTGTACGCTTATGATCAAGGCTAAACACTCGACTAGTACATGCGTGTTACATCAGCTTCATGCAAATCGAGATCTGTGAATCAAACAAATTTTTTTTTTTTTATATAGCTAAGCGTGTGTCCAATTCATAAGTACAATTCTAGGAACGGGTCATTAAGTGGCAAATCATCCAATTTCCAGGAAAGTTCCCTGGAGACCAGGTCAGATTTTGATGAACAAACTTGCCAAAATGAACCTTATTGGGAGTAATGGAGACCCCTAAATTTTCATCGAAAAAATTCCTTTTATTTCCAGGAGTTATGGCAGCTTTTAATTTCAGGTGTCACACACACTTTCTGCACTCATGAATCACATCGACGTTTTGTGAGGGCTTTCAAAGGGCCATTCCTTCATTTCTAAATGAGATGGGAAGCTGAAAATTGCCATCCTGGCTCACTTGGAGTCAATATGGCGTCAACAATGTTCAGGGGTAGCTCAGTGGTTGAGGCATTGGACTACAGTTCGGAAGGTCCCAGGTTCAAATCCCACGACTGCTAAGTTGTCCGTGTTGGGCCCTTGAGCAACGCCCTTAACCCTCAACTGTTTAAATGTATAACAAGATAAAAATGTAAGGCACTCTGGATAAGGGCGTCTGCCAAATGCCTAGATGTAAAAATTTTACTTCATTATTGTTATTTGGGGAAGAAACTGTAGGCAAATATAAAATCAGGCAATGTATGTCATAGTTACATTTGTCAGAAGCTTTTATACAGAGCAAATTACAAGTTTTTATTTATGTTAAACATATTATACATTTGAGTAGTTGAGGGTTAAGGGCCCAACAGTGGCGACTTGGTGGTAGGTTGACCTGGGACCTTCCGATCAGTAGGCCAATGCCTAAAATTTTTACTTTATTTCTGATTAGTGGTTTTCTTATGGCCACAAAGCGGTTTAGTTCCAATCCTCTAAGTTCTTGTTGCATTGTGGGTGGGGAAATGCTCTTATTTTCACCAATAATCAATCATGAAGGTTCCGGGTACGATTCCCGCCTTAGGTCTGTGTGCTGTTCTTGGGGGCGGGGTTTCATTCAGGTTCTTCGGTTTCCTCTTGGTGTTCCCAAATCGTCCATAATGCGTATGTGTGTGTGTGTGTGAGCCCTGCTGTACATAGGCACGCCATCCAGGGTATACCCCACCTTGTACCCTACGTCTTTTGGAATAGGCTCCTGGCCCCCTGCATCCCTGTAAAGTATAGACGATACAGTAGATGAATGAATGAATAATAAATATGATACAACTTCACCAAGTCTTTGAGTCACCTATCATTCATGATTTTTTTAAAACCACATTTCTTCTGTGAAGCTGATGGTCCAGCATGGTCCTTTTCAGTTTTTAAAAATATGTTGCACAGTTCTCAAATCCAGTCTTTTTAGTGTTTTCTGTACTTGATCCAAGCCGATTATATGACCCTTCTGAAACGGTGACTTTTATTTTTTTGTCCGGGCTGTGTATTTAAGAATGCATTCATTCTTTAAACATGGTCATGATGGCTCAGATCCTTGTTTCAGAAACGGTCAGTGTGTGACAGGGAATCTCACGTCTGTCTCAGTAGTTCTCCTTATAGCTCAGAAACCATGTCTCAGTCGTAAGGATTTTATTCAAATTGAAATGAGACTTTAAAACTCATTCCTGTATACATCTCACACAAAAATATATTTCATTTTTTAAAGATATATAGGAGATTATTCATATCACTGGCATATTCCAACACAGTAAACTGTAGGATTCACTTTATCTAGTCTGAAATAATTTCCCAGACTTTTTGACATCACGACAGCGGTGACTAGTGAATATATTAGTCTATGCAACCAGCTATTAGGAGAAAAATCACATTATGATCATTTATTTATTTATTCGTTGCACTGGCACCAAAAACTTTTACTTTCAGAGTCTTTTTCCTGTTCCAAAAAGATGTCATGCAGATTCATTGTTAATTAGGAAAAGTCACCAGAACTGTGGTACCGCGAGTCAGCGTTCCCATTTACCTGGATTTAAACCGCCTGCTTGTTTTGCTACTCATTTTCATGGTATGTTCCCATTTGATCACCCAGTGAAACAGATTTAATTTGCATCTGAATAATGCCGTCCAAAGGGGAGAAGGCGGATTCAGTTCAGTGATGCAGTACATCCAGACATTTCTCTCCTGGTATTTTAAATGGAAAGACCTAGAAGCACTTCCCTGTTAGTATAAATACATATTCCAAAGTCAGAAACCTTACAAAAATGTTTGTATTTTTTTTATTTATCTTCTTTATGGTACATTGATGCAGATGGCAGTGTTGGTGTCTCACAGCTTCAGGGTTCTGGGGTTCAGTCTGGGATTCTGCTTACTGTTTGTGCAATGTTCTGGCCTGTTCTTTGAGTTTCCTCTGTATTGTCAAACTTTCTCCTTCCTTCCAACAAAAAAAAAACATGTCTGTATGTCAGTTGGCTATACTACAGCCTTATACACTAATGCTCATAAGCACTACACCCTTATGAATGGATGGGTATGTGATCCTTTTAGATAGACAGGTGTCAATGAACAGGATCCTCCATAACCATTGTTAGGATCTTCCATAACCATGACCAGGATCCTCCATAAATGTGATCAGGATCCTCCATAAGCTTGGCCAGTATCCTTTACTACCATGGCTGGTATCCTCCATAAATATGATCATATGATAACATGTTTATGGACAGGATCCTTTATAACCATGTAGAGGATCCTCCATAGCAATAACTAGGGTCTTCCATAATTATAACCAGGATCTTTCATACCTGTGGCCAGGATCCTCCATAACTGTGATCAGGATCTTTCATAACCCTGATCAGGATCCTCCTTTACCATGATTAGGTTCATTCTTATCGTGATCCGGATCCTCCATAATGGTAACCAGGATCCTTCATAATGGCAACTGGAATCCTCAATAACAATATCCAGGATCTTCCTTATCGGTGGCCGGGATTCTCCTTTGCGGTGAGCAGCATCTTCCATAATCGTCAGCAGCATCCTCCATTAGGCCAGCATCTTCCATAACCATGGCCAGCATCCTCCATAACCATGGCCAGCATCTTCCAGAACTGTGATCAGGATTCTCCATAACAGAAACTCAGATTCTCTATAATGGTAACCTGGATCCTTTATAACCATGGCCAGGATTCTCCATTACCGTGATCAGGGTCCTCTCTTACAGTAATCAGGATTCTACATAGTAATAACCAGGATCTTCCATAACTGTGAGCAGAATCCTGCATAACAAAGACAGTAACTAGGATTGTCTATAACAGTAACTAGGATCTTACATAACAGTAAACAGGGTCTTCCATAATACTGGCCAGAATGTGATTTGGCTTAAAAATGGTTATTCGACATGATGGTATTACCCATCATAACCCTTTACCCTGTTAAAATGAACCCTATATGACCTGACTTGTCTGTATAGTAGACTTAACATTTGCACAGGCCAGTGAAAATTTTAATCAGCCCCTCGACTGGATCCAAACCATGTGCCATGCTCGCAAAAATAGAACCTACAGCACCCTGTTGACAGACACTATCAGAGCCTGTAGTGCGGTGATCAGTGCTCATGTGGAAAGTGTGTATAACCATCGAAAGGGGGCCGTTACAGGAGCACCACTGGCCAGATATTATTTTGGTGCTGAGTCATTCTCAGCACAGCAGTGCCACTGACACGGTGCTGCTGGTAGGAGTGTACCCCTGGATTCAACGAGGTAGACTAACAAGGCAGGAGCCTAAGAAAGAGGTGCTGAAACACATGTACCTCTCGGACTCCACACACTTTTACTCCGGTGTCACTGCTGCGCTGAAAATAAACCAGCACTCATGTCTCATCCACTCACCGGGGGTAATCCTTCGGAAGAATGGAGCGCGTTGCTCCGGCACACTTCTAGACTCTTGTAGAATCGATGCTAATGCGCCTTTGCGCCTGGCTGTTTTCGGGCTGGGTAACTTGTTGACTTGGACGCAAACAAACACCGGTATGCATGTTTTAGGATGCCGTGACAGGCTTCATCTTGGTGGCTGGACTGAGATGAGTTGTGACACGAGGACGGTGAGGAAGCGAGTGTATTTTCCTCGTATTATTGCGAGAGAGCAGAGAGCATGAGCAGCCCTCGCTTCACTCATAAACCCTGCAGAGTGAGTGTGTGACAGACAGAGTGGCTGAAAATCTTATACCCATATGCAATGTACAGTACTGTATACTATAACGCTCTGAGAATTTTATATGACGCATACGTAAGCATCTCTTCGCCGTGATCTCACGTCCTTTGTATAAGAGATGGCAGCGTTCGGTGGGGCTGGAAAACAAAGAATTGAGGAAGAAGAAGAAGAAGAAGAAGTGTCTCGCCACTCTGAGGATCCTGGCTGTAGCCCGCTGTGCTGCAATGCCACTGCAATGCAACACTCTTTCTCCTTTGTGTCTAACACTTTTCACATCACTCTTTGCCGTCACTCTGTGTCCCCATGTACGTTGAACTGAAATGTGCCCATGGTCTCATGTTGTGCACTCGAGAGAGGCTATATGTGACAAAAGTGAGTCTGTTGTATCTTTCCTTTCCTTAAAACATACAGTAGTTTGTTAAGCTTGGAGAAAACCCGCTGCCTCACAGTATAAACTCTGAGATTAAAAACAAGTTAGGAGAAATAAGGTAGCAGAGTGAAAGAGATGATGGCGCAAACAGGATTACCTGTACCCGATATGACCCGAAGAATGAACCGAGCGAGACAGGCAGAGACTCTAACAACGTTTATCGCTGATCCGATAAAACGTTTTATTTTTTTTTCCATCTCCAGCCCAGATTGATTTACACTTCCTTTCACCTGTATATGAAGTTTGATGGATATTAAACCGCTTTCTGCAACATGTAAATTGTGCCTGCCGGCAAAGACGACCATTTCAGCAAGAGTTTCTCCATTTCTCGGTGCGTGGAATCACTCTTTCTCTCCGTATGCATCCATTAGTCCTCTCACGAATTCGTTTACCCCGCCTCCACCGTTCAGATCAGAACGCAGACGTTTGATGAGTCAGGCACCTCCTGGAGCGTCAGCCCGGAGGAACTACAGTAGTATAGGTCATTTCAAAATATGCTTGACATACTGCGTTTTCATTATGGTTTTACTTGGCGTGTAGCAGAAAGTCATAGAAAGTTGTTGGGAAAAGTGGGAATAATGGGAATACCCAAGGCGTAAAATGACATGAAGGGGCTAGAACTACAGTAAGAATGTACTTTTTTGTAAAGCGATTAGTATGGGGCTAACCGGGACAAGTGGTTAAGGTGTTTGACTGCTGATCAGGAGGTTCGCGGTTCGAGTCCTGCCGTTGCCAGGCTACCACTGTTGGACCCTTGATCAAGATCCTTCATCGCAAAATGCTCAATCAGACATCGAACTGACAACCTGACCACGTTGGCAACTGCCAAAGAAATCGCGGATATATCTCCAGGGTGGTGTGTATCCGCCGCGGATTCCATGTCGACGGACGCCTTCCATCTTCATGTGGCTAACCAAGACCAAGAGGAAACAGTTTCCAATATTCATTTATTCTGTGGTGAAAAAACAAACAGCCAGTAATTCATGGTTGTTGTTATTTGCAATGCAAACTCGCATCTTTTTTTGCACATGAAATAAAGCCTTCTGGCATGTTTAGATTCATATATTTTTTTCATGCTTCCTAATACTCTGGGGATCACTGCGTAAACATGTGTAACAGATATTCCTGAACTCTTCCAGTACACGACTAACACACGGAATGGACGTTATCAATCTTTAATATCCTCGAGCCTTGACCATCCTACAGTACAGTTCATCATTTTTTTTTTCCGATTTATAATTCAAGCCTTGTAAATCAATACTCAGTCAGTGTTTCAGAATAATTTCGTGTTCCTTTTCTTCTCTTGTTTCACTGAGCGTTGTTGAGGAACTAGCGGAGGTGGATGTCCATTTTTATTGCTGAACTCCTACGCCAGTGCAAAGTGTCAAGATGGCAGAAACGACTAAAATAGCACACAGCCTTAATTTAAAAATGTGGCTTGATGGACCTTGACTCCCACTAAAACACACACACACACAAGATGCATCTTTGTATTCAAAGCGATTGTGAAATAAATGCACAATTTGTCCTTTGTAAACTAAATGAACAAGTAACAAACACGAGCCTGGGATTTTTCTCTCATTATCTTGTCTGAATGTCGGTGGAATTCGAGGACTATGGAAACTGGATTTTTACTCACGATCACATAATTCACAGCCGCGAGTGCGTTTCCTGCAAGAGTGCTTATTATAAAAGCGTTTAAAAAAGATTGATGTTAATAAATCCATTGTAGGTTTCTTCATTAAGAGAGAATGCTGCCTTCACCTACATCTTGTAACTCGGGTTTTATGACCCCGAGCTAGGATTAATCAACATACAGACATATTACATGATTAAATCCATTGTGAAGATTACACGATTAATATTTACATCAGCTGTAAGGTGGTGCACCGTGGCCTCGCACCTCCGGGGTCGAGGGTTTAATTCCCGCCGCTGCATGTTTTCTCCCTGTGCTCGGTGGTTTTCCTCCGGGTTCTCCGGTTTCCTCCCACAGTCCAAAGACATACAGATTAAGTTAACCCTTGTTTGGTGTTCATATTGGTGTTACTCAGCCAGTGTTCCAGGACTGGTGGACCCGCTGCATTTTTTTTTGTTTTTAATTCAACACAGTCAATCAATTTTATGGTAAAACACTCAACAGATGTTTACTTTATCCTGATTACAAGCAATATACACTGGATATATGGTTAATATTTGCCCTTAACCTTTGTTAGATCACATTTATGAATTAAAGTGCTACTTGTTTTTTTTTTCTTTTTTGAATAAAATGTAATAAAAAAGACAAAATTATCAATATGAAGTGAAAAAAAATCAACAGATTTACAAATTAAGCAACTATTGATTTTGATTCATATGAACCTTATTAGAAGTTTAACCCTTTCATGTCATTTTACACAACACAAGCTGAACCATGTCAGCCCCACAGAACACATACTGTACCATGCCTCTTCATACTCGTGGAGTTTTACTGTGTATGTGACGCATATGTACTTCTTAAAGCATGTACATAGTGTTTCTCTGTCCATTTTAGGTCCACACATTTCACAGCACTTTTTTGTTGTTGTTGCTGTCCAGGGTTCTAAAATAAGGGGAGGCGGTGCACCCACTTGTCCCACACCGCCCTGAGGGCTAGTCCCTCTGCCATCAAGCTGGTCTGTCATCTTGTTTATCAAAATGGATAATCCTGGAAATTATGTGGAAGTTTTCCAGGGACATTGTTGGATGGAAATGTTCTCTGCCAGTTTCTGTATCCTACCGGGATTCTGTGGATTCCCTATCGGACCTGAGAACTCCAGCAAGGATAAGAGCCTCAAAGTGGGCAAAAAAAGTGGGCATTCCAAAAAGTTTAAAGCCTTGTTCTAAATGATTACAATCCAGAATAATTTTCTGGACTGAATCTGGAACGAAAAGCTATAAAAAAAAAAAATCAAGACTTGATCCTGCACATGAGTAACTGCCATCCCTGTTGACCCTGGTTGCATTTTTATCACATTGGTGGCTCATTTCTTGGCCAAGAAGACCATTCAATTTTACAATTTTTTGACATCAGTAATTTTTCACTTGCTAGCTGCTGACGGGCTGGTTCTGGTTCCGGAGCTGGACGCTGATGGTCTGGTTCTGCGTCTCATCTTCGTTTTGGAACTAACTGATGCTCAGTCTCAACCTTTTCCTCAAAGCCACTGTCAGACTCTGAATGTTCAGAAAAGTAATCATCTCTCCTTCCAAATTCAATTGCAATGCCTTCTGAACAGAGAATCTTTTTGCCGTTGTGATAAGGAACCACAAAGCTATATTTATTGCGTCCAGTCCAGTTGGGATGTGAAAAATGCAATAGAATAGGAACAAATAAAGATTGGAACCCACAAGACAGAGGGTAGTGCTGGAATGTGAGAGCAGACTGGTGTTGGTGCTTGAATTTTACCACAATGTTGTACGACAATGTTTGCAACCAATGAATATGAGTTCAAAAAAAAATATTATTAATTGTATCATTTTTCCTTTGATAAAACATGAAAACTGGTTCCACAGACCTGAACACCACACAAGGGCCAATTGGCATTCCCAAATTGCGTTCCCTAGTGTGGGTTTTGGATTGGCGCCCTGACCAGGGTGTACCTACCCCACCTCATGCTCAGAGTCTCCTGGGTTAGACTCCAAGGCCCCTGCGACCCTGTATACAGGATAGAGACAACAAATAAAAGAAGATAAAATAGAAAGAGCAGCTCAAATGCTCAGACGTCAGAAATGACGTAACTTCAAACCTGTTTTAGGATTGTTATTAATAATGAACTGAAACTGGTTGGAGTTACTGTTTAATAAACCCACTGCTTCTATTTAATCCATCTATTATTTACTGTAATATTTATTCCATCCATTATTTACTATAATATGTTTAATTCAATACGTAAACACGCACCAGACAAATCGCGCATACTCCAAAGCAAACCTGAATAATAAAGCAGGTCTGTCAGTAAACAAATTTTATTCTAATCATCTTTGCGTCGTTTGCTCAGCCATGTATTATCACTTTTTAAATACCGTGCTTTTAAATTGGCCTCAAAATAAAAAAAATAAAATAAAATTTTCATATAAAAGTTCTAATACTCACTCCTGTTTTCTTGTGCAGGCTCACTTCCCAGCCATGAGGCCTTACTGTAGAAGCATTCACAATTCCCTGTCCATCCTTAATCTCCTAGAACCCATCTCCTACCGATGGCCAATCACCTGCCTCAGGTCCGGTACATATACACTATCTCAAAGACTTTACCTCTCCACACACACACACTCCTCCTCCCAGCCGCAAATCAGCCCAGAGTCGGTGGAAGTTCTCGGCCGTACCTATCCGAGAGATGACATGACCAACGTGACGGCTAAAATCCTTTCCATGGTGGGTCGTCAGCTTCACAACCAGACTCATCATCCGCTGTGGATCATTAAAGAACGGATAAAAGAGCATTTTTACCGTTCGTACACAAGCCGAACGGGAACGCCGATCTTCTCCGTCCATGACAACCTCAGCCCGGTCGTGACTGTGGAGCAGAACTTCGACAGCCTGCTCATCCCCAAAGACCACGCGAGTCGGAAAAAGGGTGACAACTACTACCTGAATCAGGCGCGCATGCTGCGCGCGCACACCTCCGCCCACCAGAGGGAGCTGGTACTCTCCGGGCTCGATCGCTTCCTGGTAGCTGGGGACGTCTACAGGAGGGACGAGATCGACGCAAGTCACTATCCCGTATTCCACCAGATGGAGGGAGTGCGACTTTTTACCAACCATGAGGTCAGGCATCTCGACTTCCAGTTTATCAATCAATCAATCAATCAATCAATCATATTAAATGTGTAGAACATGAGATATTTTGATGCTTAATTTCAATGTTGAATTCTTGTCTGGTCTGGACAGCAATTGGGGTTAAAATGTCTGTAGTCCTCCTGAAGTTTTTGATAAAGAGATTAATTAGCATGTTTGGAAGGAGTCTCCAGTATCAGTGCACAGTGAACACCAGAACTAAAGGCAACTCAGGATAAATTTTAATTCCTTATTTATTTATTTATTTATTTATTTGTTTATTTAGTTTGTTTGTTTGTTTGTTTGTTTGTTTGTTTATTTAAAAAATAAAGCACAGGCTCAATGATTATTTTCCCTATAACACGACACCTAGTCATGTTTTCTCCCTTACTTGATGAGTACACACTTCACCCTACAGCGTACTGTAGATCTTCTTCAGCCTTGGAAAACAAATAAAAAAAAAGATTGAAACTTCCTGCTAAAGCATTCACACCTCTTGATTAGGCTCTCCGTTTCTCATACATATTCTGTAACCGTGCTCAACGGCGAAAAACTTTAATTCTCGAAATCAGGATTTGAAATAAGGTGATGTAAATAGGAATCATAAATAGGGTGTGAATACGAATAGCATACGGTATTGTGATTGTAGGCCTGGGGGGTTTTGCAGTATATTAAAACAAACTGGTGGACCTGGTTTCGTCCTTTTTCTGCCTAGTTTGTCATCTGCTAATTCTTACCCCTAGAGAGGGTGCAGGTTAGCACAGGTCTTTTCAATCTGCTCCACATGGGGCATCCCAGGGCACCGTAACGCCCTCAGAGGAAATCAGAGGTTTGGCTAGTGGCACAGCTACTGTAGGATTCAATTCTTTTTTGCATTTTGGCAAACCCTTTTCTCCTGCGCCAATCAAGATGATTTAAACTTAAATTTCACATTTTCTTAATTATGTCAATGCCATGATTTTTGTTCACACTCTGTGATAATTATCACAGAAGTCATTAAAACAAATGATACCTACAGTATATTTATTGCAGAGACCACCATAGGAACAACTAAAGAAACTAAGTAATCAAGGTCAGGTTGATGCCAGGCAACCACCTGGAATTTGTTTGTTTTCCAATACAGGCGTGTCGCAAAATGCATTTTTTTCCAAAACTAGTAGTTTGGACAAAACATGGTATTCGTGCTAAAAAGTGTCTCACCTAGGTAGAGTGAATTTTCAGATAGCACTATATACAATAACACCATTTTTCCATAATAGTTCATTCTTCTTATCTCCCGGTCCATGCTTTTTTTTTTTTTTTTTTTTTTTTTTTTTTTTTGTACATACACATTTATACTGTTAACAGATTAAAAGAAACACATTTGCTAAATACAGTTTCATGCACTTTTATGTAGTGTCTGTAACTTTTTAAAATTCAAATCTTTCAACAAATCTTAATTGTCATTCAGATGAAACTTGGCCAATGTATGTAGATTTCACATGAACCTAAAAAAAATTATTCTAAAATGAAAAATTCTTAAGATATTTATATATACAGTAGACATATTACAACATGAATGTGACATGGTTACAGATTTTTACGGACATGCAAAGCACTGATGTAGCCTTGTAATTTTAATAGTATACAGTATGTGTTAACAATAATAATTGACCAGATTGGCACAAAAAGCTATTTTAACTGTATAAACCATAGTTTTCTGTGGTTTATGGCCACATAACATGTTATTGTTATTAATAATTGGGGAAAAAAATCCATAGTTTAGTTTGGAGTGCTTACATTTTTTTTGTTGATTTTACAGGTAATATGTTTCTAGAAGCTTCAACCAATTTTAGTATTAATACTCAAATAAATATGAATAATTAGCGTTTTACATTATTATTGTTTTGAAGCGGGACAGTATGAAAACTGCTGAAAAATGGCTATTATTTTGGTACATATAAAATCATCTCTCCAAAACAGCTAAAAAAAATTTTAGCGAACAGGATTGGTCAAGTGATAAATTTTACTTTCAAACAATTGAAACTTTTTTATTGGTATATGGCATGTTACAACATCATCGAACTGCACACTGCGGTAGCTCATTAGTTAGGGTCATAGGGTCGATTTGTGAGTTCAAATCCCATTGAGCCTTAACCCTCACTTGTACTGTTGTATCCGGTCTCATTTGTCAGTCACTTTGATTCAAAGAATCAGGTTAATGTAAGCAATAAGCACATTCATACAAACCTGAGGTTTTTCTCTGTAACAAGATGTACATTTACAATTACTGTACGAATATGAATCAACCAATCAGATTAGAGGATTCGCAGCACAATGGATGTATTCATGTTTAACGTATTGATTCGTCACGCGTCTTTGATGTCTTATCTTTGATGTCGGATAGTTGTTTGCGCGAGTGGAGAACGGAGAGGACCTGTCGCTGTTTGAGCAGAGCAGCCGCCGCACGCCGCAGAAGCAGGAGACTCATACCCTGGAGGCCGTGAAGCTGGTGGAGTTCAACCTGAAACACACCCTCACACAGCTCATCAGACACCTCTTCGGAGAAGGTAGCAGTCCCTCAGCGCTCGCGCTTCATTCCGACTTGGTCCCTGTCTACATCTGAGTTTCAGTTTTTTTTTTTTTGTTTTGTTTTTTTCATCCTTCCCTCCTGCAGAGCTGGAGATCCGCTGGGTGGAGTGCTACTTCCCCTTTACTCATCCCTCCTTTGAAATGGAGGTGCGTTTTCAGGGCGACTGGCTGGAGGTGCTGGGATGTGGTGTGATGGAGCAGGAGCTGCTGCACTCAGGTGCTTATTCACACCCGAAAAGATACACACACATATACATACACACACAAGGGCATATGCTTACATCTAAACCCTGCTGTTCTTCCCGATTCTGCACTTTGGTTGTGTTTTGTTTTGCTGATCTGCAGTGTGTGAATCCTCGAGGACACAACGGTGTAAAAATGAGCACTTCATGACCAGAAGTAGCATTAAATCGTGGCCTTGATTTATTTCTCCGCACCGTTCCGTTAGAGTTTGCACACAGACCCCATTGCATAGATCATTGCAGTACTATTCCCCACATTACAGCATGAGCACATGCAGGCATCACGAGTGCACTATAGTAAAAGGGAACGAGTTTTAGGAATTTTGAAATAACCTGTAGGAACGACATTGTGCTGAAACAATGCCTGGTCAGTGTCACATGCTGAATATTTCACTCCTGTTTACTGCGTGCATTTATTCCGACCGATTTATGATGATGTGCTGCTTTTAGCTGTTGAGCTGCTGTCAGTTTTGGGTCAAAGACTACCACTGAATCTGCAGCATCTGCACCAGTTTTGCCCTCAGGAGCCTTATTGGTGACAAGAGGGAGCCTTTTAAACCCCAGCTAGAGAAATAGGACACTCCTTGACCTTGTGGGTTTCAGAAGTTTTTACAAATAAGGATGCGAAACCGCAAGTGCTTTATTTGTGACGGGGAAGAAGTAGATCATCAAGAATTGTGTTTATTTAATCTTTGAAAAAATTATATTGTTATTGTTATAGGGTTGTTATTGTTATAGGGTTGTCCTATTGAGTACACCAATCAGCCAAAAAAAAAAAAAAAAACATTAAAACCACATGGGTTTTGGGTTCATCTTGTGCCATTGGGGCGGGGCATGACTCCACTGGACCTCTGGTTGCGTCCTGGTGTCTGGCACCAGGTAGTTGGCGTTGAATCTTTTGGGTTTTTTTGGTGGATCAGGCTTATTTGTCCAGCGCATCCCGAGGGATCTTGATCATATCAGGATCTGTTTCCACGCCAGGCCCTGTACCCTGTACACAGTAGGCTGTGGTGCTCTGCGTGTTCTGGTTCCTTTCCATCCTCGCCAGTATTGACCGCCAGACTAGACGGGCCAGCCTTTAGTTCAGAAGCGTGCATGGGTGAGCCTTGTGATCCTGTCATGAGTTTCCTGGTATATACCTTATAATCAAAGTTAATGCGTTAATGTTATGGTAGATTGGTGTACAGGCAATATTGATTTTTATTACACAATACGGTATATAAAGTACAGGGCCCTTCTAATACTGTATAATGAGATGTTGGATTATACAGTTTTGCTGGCAGATATGCTCACATCTGATTCCCCTTCTGTCAGTCAGGAACACTTAGGCGACAGTGAAACTCACGGACTGAAACAGAACAGATGAAGACTGGGAGAACATCACATACTCTAATCTTCAACTGTCCACTTCCTGTGAGTCTTTGCCCAGTGTAGCCTCAGATCCTCATTCTCGGCTGACGTCAGCGGAACCCGATATGCATTTCTTTTGTTCTAAATAAAGTAAATTTATGTATACTGTAAATGCGTTCTATACAGTAACTATATCTAATAGCAATTTCACAATCATGAGGTGATATAATGTGATGCATAGTATTTTAATCAAATAAGGTGCTCTTATGACTAAAGAATAAATGGCACTGGTACTGTACATATTGGTCCTATCATTCTAAGAAGTAAATCTGTGCTGTGATCATAAGGTGGTCCGTGGAAACTCTTATCTGGAAGGAGACCATGGCTGTCGAAAAGCTTTGCCCTAAATGCAGAGCTTTCTGTAGATCTGTCCACATAATGATTAACTTCATCAATCAGAACATTCTTTGGGAAACCAGAAATGCTTTTGTTTCACCTTTCCTGGCACCACAATGTTCTTTCAATCCTAGTGCTTTAAAAAAAAAAAAAAAAAACAAGAGGCAAATGTCAGACCTCAGGGACAGGGCATGAAGCCTTCCTGCCTCTGCCAGTAGATGGCGGTGTTGTGCAGCTCTGTGTATTAATACCCTCCTACTGCAGATGGAATTTTTCAGCGTTAGAGCTCTCGGAGACATCCGCTCTCACAGGGAGGGCGTGGGTGGATACGCTCAGCTGCCCAGACAAGACTCTTCTCTCTGGGGACGAGTTCAGGAAGAGCGTCCTGTCGTCGTTCCCCCCCTTCCCTGGTGTCGTCTCCTCCCTTCCACTTAACACACTGCTCTGCGCTCCTCACTCCTCACTGAGCCTGTCCATGTTAACCATCACATTAGTCTCCACAGGCGGCAGCTGGACAGCAGACCCAGGCCACTAAATGCGCAGCGGCTAGTCATCAATAGTGCATCCCCAAGCCACCATTACAGAGACGTAGAGCTGATAGCACAGCATTAGGAAAATCATCTGGATGAATTAGGATGCCAGTGCTCTACGGTGTCCTCAATGTATTGTATTTTTAATGCCGCTAGGCGTTCTGCGGTCAATAATTGATAGCTTTTCTATCTGAAAGCCTCGCGAGGCCTCTATCTCTCTTTTTTCCCCCCCTTCTATTTTTAGCTGGAATTTCTTCTTTGCTCCAGAACAGGTGACTATCAAACATGTTATTTCCTTAAAAGCAAACTATGACCTGAAACAACATGAAATACCCTGTACCCCCCAAAAAAGTTTCATAATCTTATCATTAGTTTGAGATCCTTCAGCTCTTACGGCCCAAATTCACTTTTGACTGACTTGATGACAAGTGAGTCGAACTACTCATCCCAATCTTCTGGAGCACATCCTTAAGACTTTCACTGGCGCTGTGAAAGTCAAGACTCTGTGGTGACCATCTCCAAATGATTCTTCATACTCGCAGAACCACTCTCACAATTGAGATGATTACGTCAGGGAAGAAAAAACAATCATTAGATGTTATAACCTGGACATTCGTTACATTCAGGTCAGCAGCTGACTTCATTTTATGTTGCTGACCGACTTTAGGGGCGGCGGTGGCTCAGTGTGTTAAGGCTCTGAGGGAATAATGGGAAAGTTGCCGGTTTGGGCCTCAGCTCCACCAGGTTGTTTGGGTCCAACCTTGGATCCTTCATCAAGCCCCTTAACCCTGTCCGATCCTGGGGCGCCATATAATGGCTGACCTTGTGCTTTGACCTCAACATACTAAAAAGAAGCTGGTAGTAATGTAGCAGTAATGTATATATGAGGAATAAAGGCAGAACTTTTAGAACTGAACCAACCCCAGCTCATAACACCAGAGGTTTATACAGTGGACACTATGCATGATGGGTGCATCCCTTCATGCTCTTCCCTTCATACCCTGATTCGCCCATGACTCTGGAAAAGGGTCAATCTGGACGTGCCAAACCACATGACCTTTTTTCCATCACTCCAAAGTCTAATCCTGATGCTCCACAGCAAACTGAAGCCTCTTTCCTGATTATTCTCCACACAGAGACCACACAGATGTTTAGTCCCAATTACACTGGATGGAAATACTTGTACGTTCACTATTGAACATAGCCGTGATTTCTACTGTTGTTGTTGTTGTTGTTTTTAAAAAAAAATAATAATATGGTAAATAAATGATAATAATATATGTCTCATTTATGTTTTTCCAGTCAAGCTAAAAATAAATGCAATGTACAGTAGAATTAGTGACGACAGTCAATGTTGAACACAAAGCTCGTGAATCCTCTCACACACTCATCATCTATACTGCTTAATTCAGGGTATCCTGTATTCGAGGTCGCGGGGGGCCTGGAGCCAATCCCAGGAGACTTAGGGCACAAGGCGGGGTGCACCCTGGACAGGGTGCCAATCCATCACAGGCACACACACTACGGCCAATTTGGAAACGCCAATTAGCCTAACCTACATGTCTTTGGACTGTGGGAGGAAACCGGAGTACCCGAGGGAAACCCACCAAGCACGGGGAGAACATGCAAACTCCATGTGGGGAATCGAGCCTGGCCGGGAATCAAACCCAGACCCTGGAGGTGCAAGTGGACAGTGCTAACCACTACACCACCGTGCCGTTCTCTTGAATCCATTGAAGCACTAATACATAGTTGAGACCCAGCTTGGCTAGTTAGTAAGATACAAGATCGTGAGTGGCATGAGAAGAGGCATTACTATGAAAGATGACGCTTTGGAGCTTATGGCGTTTGACTAGAGTACGCCGATGCTGAGAGGACAAAGCTGGACAGACCGAAACGCTAAAGTGCTGCTGCATCACTTTCTTGAGTTAGCAATGAAGCGAGGGCTAAATCACATTGGCACCTCTGTCATCATTTATTCAAACAGCATTGTGGCTAATGTAGGAAATTTTTGATAAAGAAAGACCAATTTGTCAATGACGCCAACTCAGAATTGCATTACAGTCTAAAATCTTGGACGTCACTGAAGATCATGCGTTAATTATAAAGATTAATATGCAGGTTGTTCAGGGTTTTTTTTCCCCCCTTATAAGCCTAGAATTGCAGGTGTCAGCATGACTGCTGCGAAAATTGAGTCCTGATTTGCGTCATCACATTTTCAACCCTGGGTACATCTGCATAAACTCATATTTAGTCCTGCTTGAACAACCCCACTAGAAGTCTAAATGTGTGTGTGTTTTGGTCCCTCCTCTGTCTGCCATGAATACAGATCAGTGTCGTGGCATCTCTGGTGCTCTAGCCTGGATATGTATTCAATCAGCGCTTTAGCCCTCTGTACACACAACTGAAGTGCTTCTGCATATATGCAACTGAATAAACAACGGCCTTCTGTCAGGAGACAGCTGTCAACAGACCACTTGTCCAGCACCACAAGCCCACTGACTGTCTGTGTGTAAGCATGTGTGTGAGAGTCTTTGTCCATGTCGCAAAATGTTTCTATTAGGCATCTGCGACAGGCCTTTACTACTGGCTGTGAATTGGTCAAATTCAGATAATTGGCCACTCACTGCAAATACATTTTCAAGAATTAAGCAGGTTTATGATCCAGATGTGCATGCATGCACAGCTGCTAATTCATCACACCAGCCAGGATGTGCTAGTAGTTAGGATCTTTGCCGGTGGGCACGGTTGTCCGAGGTAAAACAGGTGATTATGTTTAATGAGCCTAATACGATGAGTGCTTTGGGTATGAGGGGTCAGTAAATGGCAGCGACTTTGGATTTCAACAGGATACAATATCGATTTAATTCAAAGGGCTGCTGGGAGAATGTTAAATATGAAGGTTCTGTGCAAGTTCAGATAGAGTTGTCCCTGCGTTTGTTTGGTTATTCAGAGTCGGAGGCGGGGCTGGAGTCTATCCAGGGAGACTATGGGCATGAGACGGGGTACACCCTGGACTTTGTGCCAATCCGTAAACAAATACACACTCGTTTACACACTACGGGCAATTTGGGAATGGCAATTAACTACACTACCCAGAGGAAACACACCAAGCACTGGGAGATCATGCAAACTCCATGCACACGGACCCCAAGGCAGGAATCGAACCCGGACCCTGGAGGTGCGAGGCAACAGTGCTGACCACTAAGCCACTATCCCACCTATATATGTTTTGTGATTGATTTAAAAATAATAATAAATCTGTTAAGAATTGTATCAATTTAAAATTTTTCTCATTTGTTTAGTACCTTGTTTAGTTTACTTTTCCATTTCTTTAACAAGGTCTCACCGCTACTGCTGAGCCACGCCCTATCAGAGCAGAGCTAAAGGATGGGGGAGGGGCTCTTCTTATATGAGGTCACAATAGATTGTTAGTTTTTGTTTGCACACACCCACACACATTTGAATGTCTAAAAATTACTCAAAAAGTTAGCTTTGCATAATACATCCCCTTTATAACTTACCTGATATCTTCTGCCAAATTTCCAAATCCTGCCAAACAGCTTGTTTGATGTGCTCAAATTATATGTATTAAAAAAAAAATCCTGATTTATCGACCAAATGTCAAACAGGAGCCTTCAATTCAGCTCGATTTTATTTATGTAGCTCTTTTCACGGTAGATATTGACACAAAGCAGCTTTGCAGAAGACAAGGTCAAGTAAAAGACGAGAAATAAACCCTCCCTAAGGAGTTTTTTTTTTAAATATTTTTTTATTATTATTATAATTTTTTTATTATTCTTCTATCATTGCAATACTTATACTGTGTGTAGAGCTGCATGTATTCCGAATGGTGCTAAAAGTAATTTCCCTCACGTGACCACGTTCTCATTACCGCTGGTCCTGGTGTGGTGTGTATTAAACACTGCAGCCTTCACTCCCCCGAGGCTTCCGTTTGTACCCCATTAAGGAGTTTTATGTCACTGTGGTCTGTGTTGCTTTTCCACCTGAAGAACGCGGACTGATATCCAGATGTGCTCAGGTGCTTAGCTTTGATTCAGCAGGAAGAATTAATGCCTGGAGATGTTTTACTAGCGTCAGTGTGTATTCTTGCAGCTGCTATCATCCTGACCTGTCCTGTGTCGACTGTCATCTCACACACACACACACACACACACACACACACACACACACACGCACGTACACACACACCACACACACTCTCGCGTTCTTCTTTTGACTTTGTCAGTGTCCCAGCTCTGTGCCTTTTCACTGCAGGAGTTCTGACACAGTCGCTCCACTACGCGCACTCACTCTCCCCCTCTCTCTCTCTCTTTCTCCTTCTTTCTCTTTCGCTCTCACACACACACACACACACACACACACACACACACACACACAGACGTACACTCTTCTCGCTCGCATTCTCATTTTCACTCCCAACTCTGTTGCTCAGTCTCTCTCTCTCTCCTTCTCTCTCGCTCTCGCACACTTTTCTCTGTGTCTCTTCCTCTTTTTCTCACTCCATCCCTCTCTCCCTCCCTTTTTTGCACTGCGGCAGAGCAGTGTGGCTCCGTTGCCAAGGCAACTCCTCATTCGCAACCCCCCTTCCCACACACACACACACATATACACATACACCCTTCACTTCAGACCAGCGAGACAATAAAAAGCTGCCAGCAAGACCGAATTAAATGTGTGGTAGGAGCTCCATGGATAGGAGGCAGCGACTGGGATGCCAGGGGGGGGTACAGTGGAAAGCGAGAGAGAATATCAATGAGAGGCAGAGAGCATTAAACAGAGGGATGAGGGACATCCAGAGAGGTGCAAAGGTTATTTATTTGTCTCTGAGCGAGCGCGCCATATGTGGAGCGTGGCATAAGTGTGCCAAAGGCGGTGCGTTTGCTTTAGGGGAGGAGGGAGCCTAATGAAAGGAGGGAAATTAATGAAAGCGAGGAGGGGAGGGGAGGGGAGGAGGTTCAGGAACGAGGGAGAGTCCTCACTGACTGCTGGTCCACTTAGTTATTCATTGGAGCGCCGCGTGTAATCCCAGCATGCATTGATTCTACACTGGACCCAGAATGCAGCCCTGTGGGACTTCGCCATAGCCCAATGCAGCATATGGGACCCAGTGTTAATGATGGGGTGGGGCGGGGCCTAGTCACGCCCCGAAGGACCAGGGGGGCCTTGCATTGTGATTAAAGCCATGTTTGGAGACAATTAACGGCCCTTCAAGTCACGCGCCGCGGGCCCCTGGGACGGCGGGGGAGCAGGGAGTCGCTGGTGGGAGAGTGTGGGGTACCAGCTGAGCTCCCGTTCTGGTTCAGGTGGCACTTTCAATCTTAATCTTAATCCTTAATACCACCTCCTGTCCCTCCCCCAGCCCTCCCTCCTTTTTCCACACTGAATAAATCATGTGCCAATTGCAAGCAGCTCCTGTTAGAGCTCACACAGACATGCATGTCCACACACACACACACACACACACACACACACACACACACACACACACACACACACACACACACACACACAGATGTCTCTTTTTAATGAGATGGCCTTACCTTCGATCTGTCTGTCTGTCTCTGTGTGTATCTGTCCGTCTGTCTGTCCATGTGTCCATCCATCCAGTCAGTCCCTATCCCTGTCTATCTATCTGTCTGTGTGTTTATTACTTTATGTCTATTCATCCATCCATCTATCCATTTATCCATCAGTCTATCCTTATATAATATAGATTATATTCTGTATAATATATAATGTTTAGATAATACTGTGTACAGTATAGTAAAAATCTGTGTGATGGAAAGAGAAGACGCCAAGAGATGCAAAATAAAGACAGGATAAAGTAACGCGAGGTAAAAGAATTTAGAATAAAAAGGAGAAAGCAACAGCCGTCTGCAATCTTGACCTCTTGTAACGTCTCCTCCCATTATCTCCCCCTATCCCCCCCCCACCCCCTCCCTCCAGTCTGCCCTGGACATGCTCCCAGTGCTCCCAGTGGAAGCAATCACTACTCAGAGATGAGTCTTCACACAGCTGCTCCCTCTGTCCCGTTCCTTCTGATACACACACACACACACACACACACACACACACACACACACACACACAGACACACACACACACACACACACACACGCACACACACGCACACACGCGCACACACACACACACTGTGTACATATCGGTGTTCCTGCACTCTTAAATATACCCCGTGTGTACATAGTAGCATTTGAAATTCTTGTGCAATGTTTCAGCCTGCCTCATACTCCCATTCAGATTCTTTGTCTCACTGGTCCTCCCTCCCTCCCTCCCTCCATCCTTCTACACACACACACACACACACACACACACACACACACACACACACACACACACACACACACACGGCAGCCTCCTCCACCACCTCATCGTCCCCCGGGTTTGCAGGTCCAGAGCAAATATTTGTTTGTGCAGCGTTCCATTTCAGCCGATTTAAAAGGGTGGGGGTAAACAGAGGCAGACATTAGAGCAAGGAGTCACTGAGAGGATGGAAGAGAAAAGGGAAGAAATAAAGAAAGAGTGAATGGCTGCGTTTATGTACCGCGCCATCTCCTTATTTGCACCGTGTAGCGTATTGTAATGGGGCTGGCCTAGTTTTAAGCCTTGGGCGATGCAGCACTGCCTCCAGCTTGCAGTGTGGAATGACTTCGGAGAAAATTACATCATACTTATACAGGAATCTGTGCTTACCAGTCATGTGTGAGTGAACAAGCGTGTGACTGTTCTCTCTTTCTGTGTGTGCACCAGCATGAATTCACATATGTTATTAGACCAAAGGAAAAAAAAAAATACAGGTACCAGATGTTTCATTTTGGCAAAGTGTATATTTTTTGTCATTTCTTTGTTTTTACTTGTTTGTAAAAAAAAATTTAATAAATAAATAAAAAGACACCTTATGCAACAGAATATTAGCACATATTAGATAATGCTAAAGAATAAGCGGTAAAGCAACAGGACAAGTTTAACACAGGGTTTCACACTAACACTGTATGCTCAGGTATCGGATTTCGAATTTGTTACAAAGACAGCAGGGACAGACGTCAGGCATGGAGTGTCGGGGTTTTCAGTTTCATCATCAAAGCTTGCTGGTACAGTAGGTGTTTAAGATGGGAGAAAAAATCAATTCAGTTATGTATTGTGATTCTTTTGTCTGGCAATTCATATATCTCTCCAAAATAAAATAAATATAAATCCTTTTTTTAATTTGGATATGTTTGGTAAAATCCTGCAGTTCCTCTATAATCCTACAGGTGGTGCACTTTAAACTATTCATACATTGGCAGGTAGCGCCGCATCCGATGTTGTTGTCGGTCTTTCGGCTGCTCCTGTAGAGGGGTCGCCACGGCGGACCACCCGATCCACATGCACAGGTTTTACAGGTTTTACAACGGATGCCCTTCCTAACTCATCCCTCCTGGACCACTGCGAATCAGGTGCAGATGATGACCGATGATCAGGCTGGGGATTAGTGTAATGGTGACGAGAGGGGAAATGAGGTTGCTGCTGAGGTTGTTTCAAGCTTTAAATGGAAAGAATTTTGAATAAAAGTTTTGCTCAAGGCTTTTTCACAAAAATACAGTATGTCACAAAAGTGAGTACACCCCTCACATCTCTGCAAATATTTAGTTATAGCTTTTCATAGGACAACACTGCATAAATGACTCTTTGACACAACGAAAAGTAGTCAGTGTAAAGTTTGTATAGCAGTGTAAATTTATTGTCCCCTCAAAATAACTAAAAATGCAGCCAATAATAGCTGAACCCCTGGCAACAAAAGTGAGGGGTGTAAAGCGAAAGTGTGAAATGTCAATATTTTGTGTGGCCACCATCATTTTCCAGCACGGCTTGAATTCTCTTGGCCATGGAGTTCACCAGAGCTTCACAGGTTGCCACTGGAATCCTCTTCCACTCCTCCATCACAGCATCACGGAGGTGGTGGACATTTGACACCTTGTGCTCCTCCACCTTTCTTTTCAGGACGCCCCAGAGGTGCTCTATGGGGTTTAGGTCTGGAGACATGCTTGGCCAGGCCATCACCTTTACCCTCAGCCTCTTTAGCAAGCCAGTGGTCATCTTGGAGGTGTGTTTGGGGTCATTATCATTCTGGAACGCTGCTCTGCCGCCCAGTTTTCGGATGGAGGGGATCACGCTCTGCTTCAGTATGTCACAGTACAATGAACTGTAGCTCCTCAATGCCAGCAGCACTCATGCAGCCCCAGATCATGACACTCCCACCACCATGTTTGATGGTAGGCAAAACACACTTGTCTTTGTACTCCTCACCTGGTTGCCGCCACACACGCTTGACACCATCTGAACCAAATGGGTTTATCTGGGTCTCATCAGACCACAGGACATGGTTCCAGTAATCCTGCTCCTTAGTTTGCATGTCTGCAGCAAATTGTTTGCGAGCTTTCTTGTGCATCATCTTTAGAAGAGGCTTCCTTCTAGGACGACAACCATGCAGAGCAATTTGCTGCAGTGTGCGGCGTACGGTCTGAGCACTGACAGGCTGACCTCCATCCCTTCAATCTCTGCAGCAATGCTGGACGCTAAAACTCATCCGTCTGTTTTCCAAAGCCAATCTTTGGATCTGACGCTGAGGACGCGCACTCAGCTTCTTTGGCCGACCATGGCGAGGCCTGTTCTGAGAAGAATCTGAATGGATGGTCTTGGCCACTGTGCTGCAGCACAGTTGCAGAGTGTTTACTATCTCCTTATAGCCTGGGCCATATTTATGTAAAGCAACAATTGGTTTTTTCAGGTCTTCTGAGAGTTGTTCCCCATGAGGTGCCATGTTGAACTTTCAGTGGCCAGGTTGAGAGAGTGGAAGAGCTTTTATACCAAATTGAACTCACCTGCTATCTGGTGACACCTGAGACAGTCGAACACTAATGAGTCACATGACAAAGGGGAAGGAAAATTACTAATTGTGCTCAATTTGTACATTTTCACTTAGGGGTGTACTCACTTTTGTTGTCAGGGGTTCAGCTATTATCGGCTGCATTTTTAGTTATTTTGAGGGGACAATAAATTTACACTGCTATACAAACTTTACACTGACTACTTTTCATTGTGTCAAAGAGTCATTTATGCAGTGTTGTCCTGTGAAAAGATATAACTAACTATTTGCAGAGATGTGAGGGCTGTACTCACTTTTGTGACATACTGTACTTGATTTTATATTGTTTCTTATCCTGTGCATGTCCACGGCATTACTAAGCGTTATACAGGGTGTCCCAAAACATTTGACATCATTTGAAATATGAATATCTGAGTAACGACATGTCCTAATTAAATAGGCTTCATGTTGAAAAATAAAAGATTCATTTGTCAAAATTCCAACAACATATTCAAACGGATGTAGATTTTCTTACCGATTTCACCGCCTGTGACACGACACCCATCATGTCCGACACGTTCGCTTTCGGCGAGTCCCTCACATGCTCAGCTGTAGCGCGGGGAGTTTCTTTCCTCCCAAATGCGAACATTATGCTTGTTGACTTTGCCATTCGTATGAAACGTGGCCTCAACACTGAAAACGAGACGCTTTTTGAACTCCTCATCTTCGAGTTTCTGTCACATAGCAACACAGGATTAAATGTAAACTTAGTTTTTACACATCTTGTTCAAATCTGAGATAATTTGAGTGAGAATCGGCTACGTAGGGCATCCTGTATTTGTATTATTATTATTATTAGTGCAAAGTTTAAATTATTATACAAGAATAAATTATTTGTGTTAAACTTTATAAAGAAAGCCTACAGTAGTTCTATCCCGTCTCCTCCACTTTATATATTTATAAAGTCCGATGTTGACTGTCTCAAGCCTGGACGTGTGATTATAATAGAATTTTATTTATATTTATATATATATGTATACTGTATAGTGGAGGCTTCCTTACGTCGCATAATTTTGCATCATATTTTGGGGCTTGTATATTTGGGGTGATGAATGTCTAGCTGTGCCGAAACCCAGAAAAAGAAAAAAAAAAACCTCCATCCCCTGCTTTCCCATACTGTAGTTCCTCTCTCAAAAGTGAGAACTTTCTTTTGGAAAGTGTGTGTGTATCCGAGAGGAAGGAAAGGACGAGATCTTTTAGTTCGCTGTGATTAGCTGATTTGTTTCTGCTCTGTTGTCTTTAAATGTTAAAAGTGGAGATTAATTAGACGGTAGAGATGAGCCGAGACATTAATCAGTCGTCTGTACATTCTGTTTTTCTCGTGTTTATTAGTAGACGATGGAGAAGTCTGAACACGCGTACAGTTTGCATGAACTTGGTAATGAAAGCATGTTAACATCACTTATTTCCACGAAGCAAGCAAGTGAATGAGAAACATTTTGAATTGTTTATTCATTTCTACACAAAGATTCCAAGATGCCTTTGTGAAAGCATATTTTCATTTCATCATTTCACACAATGCACATGAAGTCTGTCGATAAACTAGTTTCTCAGAGGAAGAGGAAATTGTAAACGCATGTGCTGCATGGTTGAGTGCTCTGTGTGTGTGTGTGTGTGTGTGTGTGTGTGTGTGTGTGTGTGTGTGTGTATGAGTGTTTGTGCATGCTTGTGTGTATGCATTTGTTTATGAGCACTGGGATCCAGCACCGGCTGACTCAGCTGTCGAAGTGGCCGGGGCACGTATGACGAACAGGACCTGCTAGCAGCTGGCACACTGCCCCAGTCCAGAACGTGGCCATCATCAGGCTAGTAAGACAACTGAGCCACAGGCTGTAGGGAGGCAGAGATGAGGAGGATAAAACAAGGCTTAACTGCCAAGAGGAACTCTCAGCAAAAAAACAAAAAAAAAACGGAGAGCATTTTGTCAGCAGAGTGCTGGTGTGGAAAAGAAATGCAAATGCTTTTTACTAGCCGGTCTGGTCACTCATAATAACCTCCTGGCGGCAGTGAGACTGAAGAAAAGCTTCATCAGTGGATTATGACTTTCACTGTAGTATCTTTTAGTGGTTTAATGCTGTAGATGTAGTATAGCTTTCTATCATAGCCAGCTTGAACGGTTTCAGCAGTTTTGTGCTACAGACGATCAGACCAGACAGGCTAGTCTTCCTTTCCCACGCACAACGAGAGCTGCTTCTACACGGAGCCTAATATTTCACCAGCGATGGGAAGAATAGCCCATCAGAACAATCTGACCCGATCCGCGACGATCGGAATGAACTTTTAACCCTGAATCGAGGGGTTTTGGGAATCTTTAATGATACGTTCGATTGGTAAATATTATCCATGTAGACACTTTATCTGATCATTTCTCTCATTCATCCTGTACATATTGTGCCCTACATTGGGGTAACATTAGTTTTATGGGATGAGGGGAAATTGTGCTTCCAGTCCTGTTCGGTAAACTGTGTGTGAACAAATCTGTGTGTGGGTCTGTGATGGAGGAAGAAGCACTGACCGACAATAACTGATCATAACTCCATAAGAATGTGGGATTTGTTAAAAAAAAAAAAAAGAGAAGCCTAACTTACCTCGAAGTTGGAGAAAAAAAGCTCTGCATACTGCGAACACCTGACAAGACCTGATGTTATAGATGCTATACTGTATATAGTTATATATAGTTCAGGACTGGAGTTTCCTACAGTCTACCTGAGCCTCCAGTAACAAACTGGACTCCATATTAACTTAAAGACATCGTCTGTTATATTGAACTTCCAGCCTTCTAACACACAGTATGATGCAGATCAATCCCTGTTATTCGTTATCACCCAAATGAGGATGGGTTCCTTGTTGAGTCCGGTTCCTCTCAAGGTTTCCTCCTATTTCCATCTCAGGGAGTTTTTCATTGCTCATCAGTTACTATCTGATCATTTTGGGTCATGCACATGTTCTCCTACATTTCATACACATTTCCATATTTCCCTTTGATTCTGTAAAGCTGCTTTGCAACAATGACAATTATTAAAAGCACTATTCAAATAAAATTTTATTGAATTGAATGTACCGTATATACACTACCGCACAAAAAGTTTGGGAACTCCATGGCCGTTCCTGCTTTTTATTTCTTTCTACACCGTAAAACGATGCTGAAGGCATCCAAAATATCCAATGATCTCCTTCGAACAGTTGATATTGAGATGTGTCTGCTAGTGATGATCTTTAATCCTTCATAACGGCTCTAATATGAGCTGCTGATTGTTAATTGGTGAGGCTGGTGACTCTAAATGAACTCCTCCTCTGCAGCAGAGGTAAGTCTTGGTCTTGCTTTCCTGGGAAGGTCTTCATGAGAGCCAGTTTCATCATGGTGCTTGATGGGTTTTGGAAAAACATTCCACAATACTGTTCTTGCAAGAACTGTTCCAGAAAGGCTGACCTCCAGGTCTAAACATAACAAATGACCGTTGTTGTTGCTGTTGTTACGTAATTCCATAATTCCATTTGTTATTTCATAATTCATAAAAAATTCAGTATCGTTCTAGAAAACAAAAACGAAGAAATTTGCAAGTGATCCCAAACTTTTGAGCAGTAGTGTGTATATATACAGTATATATACTGTGTGTGTGTGTGTGTGTGTGTGTGTGTGTGTGTGTGTATATATATATATATATATATATATATATATATATAAATGCGTGTGTGTGTGTTTGTGTGTGATCGATCTGTGGTTCAGAGAACTCTCTTTGAGTGAAAACAAACCTGAGATGTCTGCACTTTCCCCCACACGACCTCAAAAATCAATCCTACTCAGACTCAAATATTTGGGTCAACTGTAAAAATTCCCTTGCTCTCCCTGAAATTTAGACGTTTCAGACATTTCCCCAGGATATCTAATTAACGTTCTCACTTAAGTCCTGGCTTTGCATTTGCGGAGGTATAATGAATTTTTATCGATATTGACATGACGGAAAACCACAAATCTGTCCTCAAATAAATGATGTGGACACTAAAACAAATCCAGAGTCTAACCTTTTTTTTCCCCCAGTCCTGCTAAGTGATTGCTTCTTTGTCCGAGCTCAGATAATGAAAGGAGCGGCTTAGGAAGGCTTCAGAGGCTTGGGACTTGACCCGTCACTCAGCTAATCCAGAGCTTTAGGAACTCGTTACAAAGGCGGTCTCTGCAAGGAATTGAGCATTTGAGGCAGGTTTTGCCAGTTTGTCTTAGAAGCTGCCGACAGATAAGTTGTCTATGGCTTTCTGAAGCACTGTATTCTACATTTTATCTCTAATAGTTATTCGCTGAAGGTCGGATTATTGTTAATAAATGTTAATATCTTCCAAAAACAGTGATATTTTCAATACCTTTCCCTGAATCAAGCTCGATGTTACCCAGACCCATGATGCACAGCACTCCTGATATTTTTTTGCGCACTTACTGTTTGTGGCTGTAAGCTTCCGAATCTTGAAGGTTGCACTTTTATTAGCTCTCTATGACCACGTTTAGTGATAACAAAGGCTAGAAATCTGTTCGCTCACCTCAACGTACGCTTAGGGTGTGATAAAAAATGAATCTATAAAAAATATTGCTTTAAACCAATGAAGCAAGTGACAGGAAATCTAAAACATAAAAGCACCGTCATAATATTATAATAACAAAATGAACTATAAGCAGTAAAACTGCCAATAAAACAATGAAACAGGGGGACGACAGACAATAACAAATCACGTCATCACAACTTTATAAATAAATAAAAACAATGTAAGTGGTGTTGCACAGATACAGATGCCGGTAATGAAGGCGTTAGGAAAGCGACGAATCGAGGATGCTCGTTATAAGTCGTCAGTATGGTGGTCGCGGGGTGATACTGTTAGTCTGTAGGGGGAAGGAAAATCACCACGATGGTTCAAGCTGACCAGAACGCTATAGAAAGTAAAATAAACAATCTTCCCAGCCATAATGAGAAGAAAAGCATCTCAAAATCTGCAGTGAACAGTACAGTACATGGCTACACCAGCAGGAGAGCACACTGGGTTCCAGTCCTCTCAGCCAACACTGACTAGACAAAGACCAGCATGAATGGTATGTTTATAAACACATCAATTATTTAAAAAAATATGCTGCATATAGTCATGTTCATTGAGAACTACATTTGTAGTGTACGTCAGATACAGACACTACTGTGTATTATGCATTCAGCCATGTCCGACCCTTGGAGATTTCATGCTTACGCTCTGCATGCTTTGCGATCTTGTGCCAACTCCTTCATTTCACTCATGTTCTTGCCAGTGTCTGTCTAGATGGTGTCGAGCCAGCGAGTCCCGTGCCAGCCTGGTACCACTGACCATTCCTAGCATGAGGTCTTTTTCAAAGTGAAGCATTATGTTTCTGCTTCCAATAACATGGTTTTCAGGTATTACTCGATCGTGCACCGCTTTTGGCCTTTCCCCAACATCAAAAGCCTCTGTTGTCCTTCTGTCTAACTTTTTAGTGACCAGGTTTCACGACCATAGGGTGCAATTGGGAACTCTATGGTTGTGATGATTTCTGCATTTCGTTGCGACGCTTACTGTAAGTCTTTGGGGTACCTGAATCAGATGCTTGCAAAGTTCAGATGTTGTTCCCGCTTTCTACGTCGCATCACCACATTGGAGTTGTACAGGTGAGGACTTTTGCTGGTGTAGTTTTTCAGCCACAGCTTCAGTTTGAGAGAGCATTACAAAACCATTTAGGAGAAAATCAATTTGTCGACCTTGTCTCCTCCACCGCAGTGCAGTCCTAGTAACAAGTTTCCACAAGTAATAAGAAGTGCTAGGGAAGAAATCTCAATCAATAGCCTTTGTCTTGTGTCATCCGTTTCTCATCAGAAAAATGACGGTGAAGGAGTTTTGGATGGAACTGCGAGGAATTCGTCTGAAATTACATACATTTTGTGCATGCCTTCATTAATATGGATGATTGGCGGATTAATAATTCAGCCCAGGTCTGGTAATGTAATTAAATCTAATTTCACTTAATAATAATCCACCTGCACTGTAATTAAGTGATTGCGTGTATATGGATGTGTATTTAGGGCTATATGCCTCTTGAATTGTTGCATTATGTTTATTTTTCCTGTGGCATTTTAAAACATTTTATAATGCTAATCAATTGATCAAGACATTCTCTCTCTCTCTCTCTCTCTCTCTCTCTCTCTCTCTCTATTAGTTAGTTTAACAATCAGCACATATCACACTACTTTGCATACACATAACCTTTTATAACAGTAGAATAAAAAGTTTTGGCTCAAAATATAAATAGGCTCTGAATAAAAAGCGTGATTAATAAAAATGCATTTTTGACAGTTTTCTTTTTTAGTAGCCATCCAAGGTTCTATCAGAGTGTAGGAGAGTTTGAGATCTGAAAGTTTAAAGTTGAGACATCACATGCCTTAATCGTCTACGAATTGGTTATGCATGAGCCAGTGAAAGGTATGTTGTACTTTTTTAATTTTTAATCCTATGAACCAAGTCTATTCTGAACCTCCATGAACTGTCTAAGAACTTACCTAGAGCGTTCAAATGGCACCTAACAATTAGCTTTTTTTGGGGGGATTTTTCCCCGATTTTCTCCCACATTAAGGCTACTACTACCATTAGTCTGGAAGGCCGAAGATTATCACATGTTTCCTCCGAACCACGTGACGCCAGCCGACCACCTCTTTTCGAACGAGCTCACAGACGCCCCTGATCGGCTGTAGAGCCGTGATTAATGTGCGAGCACTAAGTACCGCTAATCCCTCCCCTCTGAGAGAGCTCGGCCAATCAGCTCTCTCTAGACCTCCGGCTGCGAGAGGTTACAGCATCACCCGGGAATCGAACTCGCGATCTGCGGATGACAGGGCGAGCGCTTTACCACTGTGCAACTCGGCAAAATGGTCTGTGGTTGAGTCTCAAATCGGTTCATCCTCCGAATTTAAGCCGACTACGTTGTTGATGGAAAAATAACTATAGATTCAATAACTAGATTAGCTAGCGGCCGGTGTCGCCATACGATCGTGAGTGTACGTGTTGTTACAAGTAGAAGCAGTTTGTTGCTGGACCGTAGCAGTTTTTTTTTGACAAACCAGGCCAATTTTTGATCTAATCCTAAGTTAAAATGCTGACAGTTTGTGAAGGTTTGTAGTTAGCAGTTGGTGAGTAAAGAGTCAGTACAGTTCACCTACAAATAAAGATTTTTATTTATGTATGTATCTATTTATTTATTTTATTTTTTCAACGGCTATGATTTCGAACTCTGACAAGTGTCCAGGTGATCTCCCCAGGGATCTCCTCTACAATCTTGACACTGTACCGGCATCAAATTCAGAAACATGAGAAAACCACCTAAGAAAATGGTCTGACACGATTCTGGTCTGAGATTCTAACCGAATCTAAATACATACAGTACACGTTTGCAAAAAAAAAAAATACACTTTTTTCAGAACCTCTCTACAATACAGTACGTTCCATAGAGACCCTTGACTAAATCTGTTTTGCTCTTATTCAGCTGTTCAATCTCAAAGTCCATTGATCTATTTATGCATTGATGCTGTATATTTATGAACAGGGACTGTTTCCACAGCTGCAGGACTAAATGAATCAATTCAGTCCATCATGGTGCAGTTTTTTTTTCGTATGATATCTTTGAGCGGAATAGCCTGATGCTAAAAATAGAGCGATATTTCACTTTAAAACAAAATCAGACACAGGAACGAGAGCTCCAAACAGCCTATATAGACTAGAAACAACAATCTTTATACTACTCTATAACACTCAGAAGGTGTTAAGTAGGGAATAAAACATGACCAGCCATGCCGTTATTGGAAAGTAGACAACAACGGGGTGGTGTGATGAATCCTGATGCGAAGGGAATTCACAGTTACTACCCTGAAGCTGTCTAACTTTCAGTAACCGCACATTCCAAAGTGTTGATTCCTCATACACCACACTGATTTGCCAGTGATTAGCATTTCTAAGTTATTAATGATAAGAATATATATATATATATATATATATATTATAATAACATGATATGGAACTTTCATGAGGAAGGTAGTTCATATTAACCTCCCCCTAACCCCCCCCCCCACCCCCCCACACCCCCCCACACACACACACACAGCTTGCCATGTGACCGAGAACCTGGAAAGAGTAACGCCCGGTACTGGAGACTCCTTTCACAAATGTTCCATCATTTCAATAAATTCACCTTCTTGACTTGTTGAATAATTTTAAAAATTTTTTATGCGTTTATTTTAAGCTTTAGATCATGTGAAGCGCCTGCCACACACGTCCCCGGTAATGATCAGCTGCTATAGGAACGCGAACGCATTAGACGAAGAGTGTTAATTTAAACCTCATTACTACTGTCAGATGCAAAGTTATAGGAAATGAATCCGCACTTCAGAGTGATTTAAGAATTCACCAGCGCTCATCTTTTCCTATAACTGCAGCTTTGACAGTAGAGCCAGCTGCAAGGTTTATATTAACACTGTCGTTCTAATACATTAATGTTTCTATAGTAACATATTACACGCGGATTGTTGTGACGGATGCGTTTCATACATAGATTTAAATGTCGATGTCTGTAATTGTTGACGGCTTGTGGCCTTGCACCTCCAGGGTCCGGGTTTGATTCCCACCTCAGGGTTTGTGTGCATGAGTTTGCATGTTCTCCTAATGCTTGGTGGGTTTCCTCCTGGCGCTCTGGTTTCCTCTCACAGTCCAAAGACATCCAGCCAACCAAATAGTGTGTGTGTGTGTGTGTGTGTGTGTGTGTGTGTGTGTGTGTGTGTGTGTGTGTGTGTGAGTGTTGACCGGAGGCCGTAAAATGGGAATAAATACAGCAATCAAAATTGGCCCCCACTGTGCCTATTTGGACTACAAATGTTCCTACAGTAGATTCCCCTGCACTGATATACAGTAGCATTAACGGAAGGAGTCTCCAGTGTCAGTGACACAAGAATGTGGTTTCTTTCTAAAGTGCTTTGTGGTTTCTTGGTAAAATGACAAGATGCGTATTTTTGTCTTATTAATATTATTATCAGCTCTCCTCTAAGATGTTCAGCAGCAGGTTGCTGTAGTATAGGAGTAATAAAATACTTTGGGATGCCCCTTCGTAGCAGAAGAATCCCACCTGCCATGGATAGCTTGATTATAACCAACCAAAATCTGTTGCGTTTTAATCCTTGCGTAATACCGCGTAGACGATTGAGAGCACAGAGATTTTCGTTTTCTCACAGTCTGCTAGTTTCCATGACAGAAGAGCTGTTGTGAGTCATCTCTATCCAGAACACACAGTTACAGCTATTAAAAATGCAAGAAATTCATTTTGCCTAATAGTAAAGACTAATTGTTGTTTTTTAAGGGCTCAATCCATGGCCATACATTATCAGTAGAATAAATAGATATTCATAATATATACCAGATTTGGTTTGGTAAAAACAAACAAGGAGCCAACCAAAAAAAAAAAAAAAAAAAAAAAAACAGAATGGAGATCAGGAAACAAGGATGACTATTGCAAACTCAGGCAAGGCCTTGCACAGAACAGTAACACTAGAGGGGCTATATATACGCCGACTGAGGTAACTTGACAGGATGCAGGTAAAAATAATGTTCTGGGAGTCACACTGAGCCAAATACGAACTTTTAAGGATAGAGGAATATAAATTTCATGTTGCGTAATATTTTGTATTTATAACAAACTGATATTGAGACCCTGGGTATGTGCCAATATCTTCCACTGACTCGATACTGTCACCTTTCTAAAGACAACAGGAAGCAGAAATTTGAACTAACTTTTCTGTTTAAAATGCACAGTATTTCCAGATAAAACAGCATATTTACTGTACGTGTGAATTCCATATATATATATATATACTGTACATATAGTACATACATAATGTACATGAGTTCTTTCTTTCGTCTTGCTTAAATGAACTTAAACTTTAACACAACGTATGTCACACTTTAACATCAAACACCAGAGATGTGGCGCATGTCCTTATTATTTTTGAGTCCCACCTTCAGGTCTCAGTGTGCATGGAGTTTGCATGTTCTCCCCGTGCTTGGCGGGTTTCCTCCGGGAACTCTGGTTTCCTCTCATAGTCCAAAGACAGGCAGATTAGGCTAATTGGCATTTCTGAAATGAGGGTGTGTTAAGGCATTGGACTACGGTTCAGAAGGTCCCTGGTTTAAACCCCACTACTGTAAGTTCCACTAAGTTACCACTGTTGGGGTTTTGAGTAATGCACTTAACCCTTAACTTTTCAGGTGTACAGTATAATGAGAAAAATGTAAGTCGCTCTGGGAAAAGGTGTCTTCCAAATGCCTAAATGTATGCGCTTATGATCTATTGGCACCCTGTCCAAGGATACAGGATAACCGGTATAGAGAATGAATGAGTGAGTTTTCTTGATCCAATTTTAGTAATTTCATGTTTTCTTTGCTTGATGCCGACAGACTTTATGATGATTTTTTGTTCTTGCAGTGTCTCAAACGTCTGTGTTTTTTTTTTTTTTTTGTATAAAGATGCAAAAACCGGAAATTCACCTCTGTGGGTTAGTACAGTATTTGGCTTCAAAATCAGTTTTGCACAGCTGCATCCTGATATTTTTACTTATTGTTTTGGCAAGTTGCTCAAGCTGTTTGAGATTGGATAGAGAACATTTGATTAACAAATTTCAAGTCTAGCCAAACAGTGTAAATCAGGTTAATGTCTAGGCTTTAAACTACTTAGAATTATGGGGACTTTCCCTCGTGCATGAGTTTGATCCTGAACCTGTGCCATCTCAAGATCATACTTGAAAGTTTGAGCTTTCAGCAGCTCATAATTTATATGAAGGTGGCTAGTACGTGTTTGTAGGTGGATCACAGATTTTGAAGGTGGTTAGTGCCTCTTCATAATCGAACTGAGAATCCAGATGTTGACATGGACAGCTTTTAACCTTCACTATTATGTCACCTGTGCACTAACCTATTCTTGGCATGCTTGGTAGATATACTGTACTGCACATGGTGACATCTAGTACAAAAAGTGCCGTTCCTATAGTCACAGGTGTCCATGGAGATGTATAGATGTATAGTCTGATCTGTTGCATTGTATTGCTTAGATGATAATTGGTGTAAAGACAACTTTTAATCTTCTGTGTTTGTTTCCAAGGCATGCTTTAGATTTGATTTTAAAACTTTCGGCACTGGTTGGTACTTTGGCACTTTAATGTGAAGGAAAACAGTGTATGACCCAATGAGTTACCCAAGAAACTTGATGTTGGCTGTACTGTAATTATATTATCTGTCTGTGGTGGAACAAAAGGTGCAGATTTTATAATTACTGCCTTATTGGGGTTAATACAGATAAATTCTAGTAGCAAGCTAACAAATGTTCAGAGATATCGATCAAGGACCCTGTAGATAAAATTACTGCAAGCTCCTATTTGTTTGCTCTGGTGTTAAGGATGCTGTTCTTTTAAAGTTTCTCTTTTATCGATTGTTGTGTGTTTTTTCAATTCCCAAACAAGCTTAACAGCAGGAAGACTTCTGCAGAAAAAAAAAAAAAAAAAAGCGATGAAACAATTTGATGATACTTTGTGCTAGTCATACAGTATAGTTAGAAGCTCGGTGAAGCAATAACAGCATCGCTTGCATTATGCTCCAGTCTTAATTAATATTGCCTTTTATCAGCTGTGCGCTAAAATGATCCTGATTTGGTTTATAAACCCACTGGGATAATAAGCTTTGTTTCATACGGTGTTAATTCATATTTCCATTTATTTGATGGTCAGTGTGCAGAAATGAAGCGTTGTGGCTTCCAGACACGTCTCCTGTGATACACACAAGACTTTATGATGATACTTCATCACGTATGCTTTTATCGTCTTTGTTTTGATCAGTAAGTGCATTTACAGTAGTTCTAAAGTTCTAGTTTTCATCCATATGCATGATCTCCATTGTGTACACGTTAAGTCATCACATTAACTGTAGTGATGTGTCATTTGTGAATGAGTCTAATCTTTAATCCAAAACTGTGCTTTCACACTACGCTCTCGGTCACCGACCTTGTGCAGTCTTGTTCTCTTGGCTCCCAAATCATCTAGTTGCCACCTACTGTATTGTATTGAAAAGCGTAAATACGCAGGTGTACTCGGGTACGAAACGGCATTAATAATGCAAAAGGTGGCCAGAGGGGAAAAGTAAAAAGGGAAGTGTATAAAGTCTCCTACATACAAACATTCCATTTACAAACTTTCGAAGATACAAACCCGCTTTCTCGCATCCCAGGATGTCCGGAAGTGGTGATGAAGCTGGTACTGCTAAGAAGCGTTAAGTAATAATGATGGAGACAAAAGTGAAAAGAATTTGGAGAATGGAGGTGAAGGTGAAAAGATGGCATTGTTTGTTCTTTTAATGTGAATCGCTTAACCATCGCCTAATCCATTGTTCCTAAAGAACAAAGACAAGATCATGGAACATGTTAGTGTTACTGTATACTGTTTATAGCTAGTGGTGTTAGTATCTTAGTACCTGGACAATGTTTGTTGGACTTACGAACAAATTGAACTTACTCCCCCCTCCGCTCCTGCTCATGTCAGTCTCAGAGAGATTTCTTTTTGTCCTGTTAAAACGGTGTTTCCGGTGTGTGTGTATGTGTGTGTTTGTTGTGAATCTTAAAAAGCGAGGTGGGGAGAGGGAGGAGGAGTGTTACTGTGTAAAACAATTTAGGAAATATCTAGAGTGATTTGTCTGTAAATGAGGCAATGTGATGTTTTAACATCATTTTAATTGTTGTGTTTGTAAAGTATATTTAGAAAGCGACCATCAGGATGAGTTCGAGTTCTTTGAAATTTGAAAGAGTTACTTTTTTTGTAATTTAATAAGTAGGACACAGAAGGCACAATAATAATAATAATAATAATAATACAGTGGAACCTCGGATTGCAAGTAACGTGGTTTACGAGTATTCAGCAAACCGAGCAAAGATTTTTAATAAATTTTTAATCGGAAACCAAGCAAGTATTAGTTTACGAGCGCCGAGTATCATGTATCACGCATGAGACTCTTATTTTGACACTGAGCGTCACTCTGTCATCCCCCCAC